>BSBM01000942.1:4137500-4687500 GCA_027924585.1 Larix kaempferi
TACATAGGTTTTAAGCTAGGCATGTTCCTTAAGTATTTTTCTTGGCACATACTTTGAATAACATTATAGTGATTTTGTTGGCATCCTATAGTGTCGACTATTGGGGGCTATCTTATTGTTGTGTCATACTTTTGGACAATGTAACTTTTTTCCATCTAAATTCCTCAACACTAGTACCATATCTAAATGTTATACCATTTGTTGATACCATATCTAAATGTGTCTAGTAGTTGATTTTGATTGTAGATGTTGTATTTTTTGTTGATATTGGTGTGTAGATGTTATTATAACCCATGTTAGAGCTTTTATTACAAATTGTTTTTTTCTATTGATTAGAGTTTCCATGACATGTGGGGACTTGGACCTTGACAAACCGATAAACTAATAGAATCAGACATTATGCATCATTTTGGCCTTCACTAGCCAATTATGCCCATGGAGGCTAGGAAAATTTTGAGCCAATTGGACTAGAGGAATGTTGGTCTCGTGCCAATAGGTCTCCTATGATCAATGCATAGGAACCTAGTGCATAGACCATTTTTCTCTTCGCTTAGCTATGTAGAGCTCATTTATTTTTCTGAATAACGATAAGTATTTACAAAGAAAATATACAATTAGCATAAACAAATCGAAAAAGTGAAGACAATTAATTCATGCAAATAAAAGGTAATAAAAACTTATTTTCTCGAACCCTAAATCAATGGAAATCAACTAAATCTAATATTGATTCAAGCTACAACAAAGGGTTAAATCAAGCATCAAATGAGAACTAGAAGCATTCAAGGGTCTAACACAATAATTAACCAAAATACATGCAAACTCCACAAATCGACAAAATGTTTCAAATAAAAGCAATAAACAAACCATAAAAATTTGCACAAAATATTTGAGATAAACACCAACATGGTTTCATGTACTTGAATGAGCTCATTCTTGCTTAGCGAAAGTGTAGTCAAATTAGTTATTTATCCTTCAATGTCAGGACACTATCTATGTGAAGAGATAGCTCCTAGGCCTAGCTTTGTCAAATTCCAGTGTCATTTCCTATCACATAAAAAAAGAGACAATGTAAAATATAAATATAAAAACATCAATCTTAAAATACACTGCATCAAGGAAATGTATGTCATATCATCAATGTTATAACAAAAAAGTACAATGTAGAATCTATTTTTAATTAAAATGCTAGCTCAAATTTACATATAATGATCACCCGCAAGGGTCCATGGAACACCTATACCAAAAGAAGACTCAAGAGTCTCTCATGTGTATTGGATCATATACAATCTTAGGTGAAATCCATTTCCCAATTCACATTCTGGGACTGGTCCTCATTTTCGGCACTCTGAACATGACCTTCTTCGAATGAGCCGTCATTATGATCCTCAACAACATTATGTTCCATATCAAATTCATTAGATAAATTTGCCATATTGTTTTCTCCCCTTCTTTCACAATTTGATCGCCAGAGAGCTACTGCTCTTTCATATGGAAAATTGTCAACCTCATACTTTGTTACATATAATCTTAAGCATGTATCCACATTTTTATCAAGCTTATTCCTCAACTTTGACTTCAAAAATGTTAATGCACTAAACATTCTCTCATCCTCCACTGATCCCAAAATCATGGTTTGACATAAATCTACTAATTTGAAATACTCTGACATATGTTGCAGTAGATATTCACTACCACTGAGTGTAGTCCACAATTTTGTAATTGCACCATATTCTAGAGCATTATCCAACTTAGAAAATTGCTCCCACATTGTATCAGCAAAGCATCGGGCTTGATCTTTCAATTTTTTTCCATCTAAAATACCTTGAATATGTTCTCCTTGTATCTCGGTCTCTCGACAAAAATGGCTTTGCAAAATCTTGATTTTAGCTATAAAGTCAACCTTTATAGTTTCTAAACATTGACGATGGTTCCAATATTGAGGGTATACCACAGACATGGCCTCCAACAATTCAACTCGAGGAAATCGTTCTCTTATCTCTGATGATAGTGATTTTGCAATTTCTATCAAGCTGCGCCTCACTGAAATCACAACATTGTCAAATTGTTCTCTTGACACAGGGCACTCTTTGGTGGTTCTTCCTATTTTGTCATTATAATAAAAAGGAACCATATACCCACACACTGCCATACATAGAAACCCTTTTTCATCAAACTTCAATAAATTTTCATCATTTTCAATATTGATTATCTTAGCCCAATTTGTAAATGCTAGACCTGTAAAAGAATCTGCTCTCATATACAAATTATCTAATGCAAGGCATGCTAGTTTTCTAGCATTTGTGTATTCAGCAATATACATCGTGCGACTCTGAGACATCTTCACGAGGCTATTCATTTCATGAAGCAGAGGAAGAACTCCAGCGAATGTTAAATATGTCTCTATATCAGTTAATAGAAAGAGAAGAGTTTGAGCTTTTTCTACACTTAGGCGATGTTCATACATCACCCCTACCAAGGATGCATATTCATCGAATAGTCTTTGAGCTGGTCCCTTCAGTGAGATCCATCTTGTATCAACATCTTTTAATAGTTTGTTTCCATTTGTAACACCGTCAGCAAATTTTTTAAACTCTGAAAACCGTTTGGGACTCCGACAAAAGTATGCATGAACCTCACGTACAAGATATTCAACTTTTGAAACCAATGGAAAGTTGCTCACTATTTTAAATGCAAGATTCATTCTATGAGCCATACAATGAATACCAATCATATACGGTGAAGCTGAGAGTTGTAGTCTAGCACAAAGGCCGTTCCTTTGTCCCTGCATTACTGATGCCCCATCTGCTCCAACGCATACCAACTTTTTTGCGATCATTGAATGATCCATACCACCAGTTTCTTTCAAAGTATTAATAACAAGTTCATAAATGTTTTCTGCTGTAGAACTTTTGCTCATTTTATGAATTCCAAGTAGATAGGAATTCCTGATATGGTAATTGACCGTATAAATGCTCATGCAAATCCATGCAGTATTATCAACAGCTGTAACTTCATCCAAGGACAGTGACAAAAATGTTGCATTCACAATCTTCTCTTTCATATCATCATTTTCTACTTGAGCTAGATATTTTCCCCATTCCCAACCACTCGTTAAAGACCAATGAGAAGATGGAAAATTTGGCACTTGAATAAAAGATAGATATTTCATCATTTTTGGATAATCTGTCATAGGACGACCATTGGATAGGATGTGAAATACAGTGCTTAATTGTATCGACTTCAATAACAAGTTTTTTTCCATCATCTTTCCGAATTGAGAAGTGATGGTTCCTCCACTTTCATCTAGTTTTTTCTTATTTATTAAGTATTTATTGTATTCCTCTTCACATTGGAGATGTCGGCTATCAGATTTCCATCTAGCAGTAGATTTCTTCTCATCATTTCCAGTTTTGTTATCATACACCTTCCCAACATGCTTCTCTATTGTGTCCAGCTTCATTTGCAATTTCACTACCTTGCCAAGTTTCCAACTACATGAAATGCATTTAACTTCTCGTGAGGTCTCATTCTTATTTGTTGGAGGTATCGGTTCAATAAATGGGAATCTTGATACCCAATCAGATTGGAATTGTCTCCCGAAGTCCCATCGGCCTTTTTTCCTCTTCAGTGAATGGTCTATGTCACCTTGCAAGGAAAAATCTTCAACATTTGAGCTACCAATTTCTGATGAAAATGCATTTGCCTCACTTTGATCACTAGAGGAATGTATTCTACCATCCATTGTATGTTTTGCAGAGGCATCCTCCAAAGTGTTGACATCTCTCTCACCGATACCTTGCTCAAGAGAGATTGAACCATGAATATGATGTGGATGATTGGATTGATGTTTTTGAAAATATGACATTACATCCTTTTGTCTTAATGTTTTATTTTTCTCTCCATGATCCATGTTTGACATCTTGTTTCTTACTTAATGTTCCACAATTGATATTCCAAATCAATATAGAAACCAGAAGGAGGCCTGCATGAGAAAAATGATATAAAATTAGTACAACTGCAATTCCCTACGAGGAGGTTGGTCCTCCACAATTGCACCAAAAATATACTAAGTGATTAACCTAGGGGCCACTAGAACAACAGGGAACAAACAACACACCACAATAAAAAATTTCCCAAGGTTGTGGTGGTGGGGATCCGTTGAGTAATTTTGTGAATGGATTCCATTATGTTCCTTGGTGGCTCCTTGAGTAAAGATTGTTAGAAGGAGACTAACTCTCTCTATATATCCTCATGTTTAACTAGCTTATTGACTTGGCTACTAAGAAGAGAACTAATATGATTATGATGTTAATATTGGATCATTGATCGATGAAATAATTTGGAATTTTTTTCTCCTTTCAACCATCTAATTTGGGATATATGCTTCCAAAGGGTTTCCTCTTGTCTCTGTCACATTTCTATTTGGGATTGGAGAGAGACATACAGTGAACAACTTGGGTACTATTGATATCTAGTGAACAGCTTTTCCTAATAAAATTCTATAAATTTGATGCACGTATTATGAATAAGGAAAAAGGGACATTACCTGTAGGCATACTACATTGATTCACGTTAGGGCCTACAAAGGTATTGAAACCAGTAGAAGCTGATGTGGACGGTGCAGTCATGGTGCTCATGACTAGCATGGTTGCAGAAGCACTTGGTCCTACAACAGGTGTGGAAATCCAAGTACTAGGTATCTGATATAACGGTTGAGAAGCAGGAGGTGGTGCAAAGTTGGCTGTACTGCTAGGTCCAACAGTAGGTGTAGGAATAGATGCCATCGTTGTTGAACTTGGCATACGTAATGTACCAGTATTGAAACTGAAAGACGGAGTGGTTCCTCACCCCCTTAAGCCTCACTTTCCCAGGACTTCTAGCCACCTCAACCTACTGTAGATGCCATGTTGAAAAATAGACAGGCCAAGATTCAAACCCATGACGTATTCTTGGATGATGCGCTGCCTTATCATTTGATCTACATGACCCTTCATCATGGACACCCTCAACAGTTTGTTCTAAAGATGTGGATTGCTACCTCCAGGCTCCAACACCCCCCTTAAGTGCACAATTTGGCTTGGGTTTTCCAGCCATATAAGCCTACTTGGGTATGTTGCCACTTTGAAAACTGGGCAAGTTATGAATCAAACTCAAGAACTACCCTTGTCGACAAACTCCCGCTCTGAACCCTCCCCTCTCCCACTAAGCTACACTTTGGCTTAGGCTTTCTAGCCACCTCGACCTACTTGGCTTTGATACCATGTTGAAAACTGGATAGGCTAGGAGTCAATCCCATGACCTACCCTCGACTGACCATTGAGCTACATGCCCCTTCATGGTGGGCACCATTACTGGTTCGAAACACAAGATGTTCTACTTGACACATCCCTCTAGATAGTCCAAATGGTATGAGTCAATTGGGGGATTCCACCCCTTGTTGGATTGGATATGAGTGTTTTCTAACAGGAACGATTTTACACCATTTGTGGGAAATGACAACTCATTCATGCCCCTTCATGTGAATACTTTGTTGTCGCTGAATACGGGGTGTCGCTGATCTGTGGTACCTAGTAGTGGTTCCTCAGGAACCTCTATTTCAAGGTTTTCTGTTGCAAGAATTTCTTCAGGAAATTATGTTTCAGGAGTAGTTTCTGAAGAAATACCGGGGTTTACCCGCTATCGTCTAGCTGGCTGTAAAGGTTCTAAGTGGTGGAAGGTTTTGAAACCTCCTCGATCTACGAAGCTCTTGATTCTCCATGATTATAAATATAAAATAACAGACTAAAACCTGGTGGCCACTACAACTAGGGGGCAAATAGCACGCCAACTAAAAAGTCCTAAGTATACAAACCAGGCAAACAAAGATGCCTTCCGGAGAAGAGTCTGGGATGATGAGGGCCCAGAACAGATCAACGAAGGAAGAAAGACAGTTACCCGGGGTCCACAATACAATGACTAAGGGTGCAAGCGCTGGAATCACCCAACCGCCCTCCCAAAGACCTGCAAGGGATTTCCTCCCACGTCTGTCTTAGGTACAACAGATATACCCTCTGCTGTCACCTGTGTATGAACCTAGAGTCAGATACTAAGGATACCACAACACCGAAAACTCCTGGGGGAACAGTCACCGGTCGAATCAGAAAGCGTGGGCAGGGTAGCTAAGCCTGAAACTCGAAAGAGTCCCCAATACGCAATCCAATCCTGGCGTATGCTCGAACAGAAAGTAGGAGGAGTATTCCCAACAATCTGATCTCGCAATGACCTACTGCATAGATCCCAGGCAAGTTTTGAGTGAAATGGGTTTACCTGTGATAGTCTCACTACGATTTTTGCGTAATGTGTGATCTTGAGTGGTTTAAGGTGATTTAAACTCAAGATCCTAACCAAAACTAGTTGGTGTAGTGTACCCTAAAAAAGAAAAATGTTTCTATTTCATTTTATTAAAAAGTTTTTAGGGCTGTTATTACTCAAAAAGGGTAGTGCTTTTGTGTGGCGTGGTTGCAACAAGGAAACAAAAGTGCCATAAAATCAAAACTTTCTACAACAAAGCTCTTTTTCATTTTTTCAATCATTTCTTTCCAAAACTGAAAATCTGAGTAAATCTACTTAAAAAAAAAAAAATTGTTTTCTTTTTTGGAATTGTACGAAATATCCTATGGTATCTTGTAACAAGAAAAATAGCTGAACTAAATGCTAGGAATGAAATTATTCTAATATGCATTTACTGGAAAGAATAAAAGAACAATCAACTAAATTATGATTCTAAGCAAAGAAGCATCAGAAGCATTGAGGAAACTGCTCCCCGAGTACGCAAAAGGCGATCTAGCATCTTTATGTTCGTGGCCTGATCAAATGCTATTCCGATCTAGGATGACACCATGATGGGAGAAGCTTGGTCTCAAAGATGTAACATACTGGAGATAGATGCAATGTTAATGAGGCTATCCTACGAAAGCAAGAAGCCAAACAAAATGCTGCTACACCACAGGTTTAGTGATTGAATTCTTAGTAACTTTCATACAGGAACAGATACACCAACAAATCAAGATGTCTTTTGCCACATCTATGAGAAGGAAGTAAATAAAATCTAGAAGCTCACAAATGGAGGAAAGACAAATGCATGAAATGTGGAGAGAAATGAGATCCAAGATGTAGATGTAATGGATGAGAATAATTTCTTTTCATAAAGTGTGAGGTAAAGAAGAATAAGATTTGGATATTGAAATTGAAGACACAAATGAATAAGAGTTATGCAACCAAGAATAAGATTTAGATATTGAAATTGAAGACAAATGAAAAAGAGTTATGCAACCATCAAAGTGTTACTTTGGAATCAAAATATAAAAAAACACCAAGAATGTCATTAGTAGTCATAAATAATATTGCCCAAAAACAAACATGAAAATAAAGGGGCATAAGAAAAAAAACGTTACGGTTCTGATAGATTTAGGGAGTATATACACTTATCAACATCAAAGTTGCAAGGAGATCAAATATTTTTGTATATCAAGTCCCATGCATAAGGTAATGGTAATGGTTACATATGATAAAATGATTGAGGGCATGATAAAATGATACAAAGCAAAGCTACAAATACAAGATAATAAATTATAATCTAAATTCTACGTCGTACCCTTGGGGTATATGTAGTGTTATGGGTTTAATGGCTACAAATAGTGGGAACCTATGGCAAAAAACACTCATTTTTTATATTAAATTCAAATGGGAAGGGGAATATAAGTCGTACCACCTCCTAACCAAATTATATCTTCGCACCAAATGGAGAAATTAATTCATAAGGGAGCACTTACATATGTGGCATAATCTTATTAAGTGAAGATCATGGTAAGTTATTTGTTAAGAAGAATTTAACATATGATTAAAAGTAAAACTAGACTCAACATTTATATTATATCTTCGCACCAAATGGAGAAATTAATTCACAAGGGAGCACTTACATATGTGGCATAATTTTATTAAGTGAAGATCATGGTAAGTTATTTGTTAAGGGGAATTTAACATATGATTAAAGTAAAACTAGACTCTAACATTGATTGATTATATAAAGTCATATAGGTATCCACATCATCATAAAATGAGTTAGAGAAGGCTCCATGTCAAACCTGGAAAATATGCCACTTTCAAGGAGAGTGCATCCGGTTAGGTGTAAATAAATAGGTTTCAAGGAATCAAACAAAATTTAAATATGGTGTAAGTGAGACAAAAAAAACATCTCAAAAACCTAGATTAAAAAGGCTCCAGGTTCAAAAATACGAGAGCTAAATAATGTATAATCATTAAGGAAAACATACCACTCTAAGCCATAAGACAATCCTATCTTATATTAGAAAGGTTCCTCGAGGAATTGCACATTGGTTCTAACATAGAAACATACCATAAGTCAGACAATTTCCAAAGATAACAACTTACCATTAACACCAATGAAGTGAAGTATAAAAATAATATAAAAGGATCAAATAAGGGGAGTTAGTCTAGGTTAAAAATAACAACAAGGATAGCCACGTGGTGCCAAGCCTTGACAAATCAAACTATTTGAATCGCTTGAAATTTAGCATTGAAAATGTATGCCATGCCAGTCCTCCAAAATATAACCCCCTTTTTACTAAAAATATTCCCCACCTTATGCATACTATTGTTGAATTCTTGGTAGTCTAAGTGAAGCCCAGGAACAGATAAGAGATACCTCATACCAATAAGAGGGCTAGATACAGGGCAACTAAAAGAACTGTTCACACCTATTTACAAAACCTTAACTTCTGTGGAACCTTATCTTGGTGAAAGCACACTCTACATATATAACTCGATCTGGATTAAATTCTTCCCCATTACAGTATTGATTCATGTTAACTACATGTTTGTTCTACCTGGCACGTTATTGATAGCCACTAATATTTTCCATGAGGAGGCTAGGACGTGTAGACAATTATGGCAGAGATTCATGTTATGAAAAATATTATATTACTCAGTATGAGTTGAAGCATACAAGATAATGGATGACACCATGATGGGAGAAGCTTGGTCTCAAAGATGTAACATACTGGAGATAGATGCAATGTTAATGAGGCTATCCTACGAAAGCAAGAAGCCAAACAAAATGCTGATACACCATCCGGGCTTCCCCTTGTAATTTCGCATGGGGCATATGGATTACCAGAAATAAGATCATATTTCAAGATTGCAGGATTCTGAAGGAGACTGTAGTGGCACAAGCTGTGGCTGTTATCCAACACTACAAGACACCTGTCAAAGAGATTAGAACTCGACCTGTGAGTGAGGAAATGATCGATAAAACCATGCCGTGGGCATATTTTGATGGTGCTTCTCTTGACCATCGATCGGAGTGTGGTGGGGGTGGAGTCCTTTTCAAAACCGAGTCTCATTTCTTTCATATCATGGCTGGTTTGGGGAGGGGATCTAACAACTATGCTGAACTTATGTCTCTTAGGCTGCTGCTGTTATTTGCACTTGAACAAGGATGTCTATCTCTTCAGATATTTGGCGACTCCAGGATAGTTATTGACTGGGCAAAGGAGATTACTCATTGTCATGTGATGGTACTCATACCTATACTGGAGGAGGTAATACGGTTAAAACAGTCATTTAATCATATTACATTTACACTTGTCTACAGGGAGAGGAATGGGATGGCCGATCAGATTTCCAAAGAAGCGACGCAGCAACATTTAGCACTTGGCACTTGGAGCATTACTATTCACTCTATTGGGGGCACCTACAGTTATTACCACAGACCATTTCATGAAGCTATAGAGGCACGGAATTGAGCAATAGCTCAGATTTTGATGACCAGGGATGGACGCCTATTTTAATTTCTGTAACAGTTTTTGTTTAGTTGTATGGATATATGCCGGCTGTAGATAGCAGCTATGTGATGGTCTGATACAGTAGTCTATCTGTAATCGGATAAATGCAGATGTTCAAACGCCCCCATTCAGTGATAAATTGTTTGAAATTCCTAAAGAAGTGGTTCTATATTAGCTTCATAAACTTAAACCTCAATGTAGTTTTTAAACATTTTTTTATTCTACAGAAGGGAGATGCTTTTCTTGAGAATATTTGAGTTGTATATATATGAGTTTTTGCACAGGTGTAAGCTCCATCTTAAATTAATCGTCTGAAAGCTTTCCAAACAGGAAAAGGACAAAGCCTCTTAAGACCATTACATATCACCGGTATCAACATAAGACTTTCTATTTATGCAAGACACCAGAAATTTGATTGTTCATATTTCCAGGAGTTCCTAGAGATTTCTCAAATATTCATTTTGTACTTATTAGCTGTAAACTCTAGGTTCTGCTGCTAATTTAAGTGACAGAGCTAACTTGGAACTTGGTCAAGACTCAAAGTTATCGGATCTGTTTTCTGTATATGAGACTTGGAAATATTTTAACAGTATTTTCTCCAAAATAAATGATATCCTGCATTGTATAGATTCTTGAGTCTTCTTCAATTATTTGAAGCTTGAAATTTTGCTTGAAGACAATAGAGCATAATTAGAATTGTATTGATGTAAACTTTGGTTGTTTCAAAACATTGTAATATGTGAGAGATTTACTCTGGTTAATTTTGTGATTCCAGATGGGACCTTATGTTGCTTTCTGGATCTATGATGCAAGTAGGGAAGGAAAAGACATAAGCGTGTAATGGAAGTTTTGAAAATTTGATAAACAAATCTGAAAAATGAAAAATGAGTTTCCAAATATACTCTAAAAAACAAGCAGATCCCTCTTCCAAAATTCTTCTCCTTCACCTATACCCATACAAGATACTAGGAAACAACACCAGTGCAATTCATTCCTGCTCATTGTTGCTTACTTTCAATTCTTCTTAGCATATAAATCCAGATTCCTCTTGCAAATTCTCCTCCTCCACCTGTAGCCATACAACATACTAGGGAAGGACACCAAAGCAATCCATTGCTGCTGATTCTTGCTTGCTTTCAATTTTCTCATCTTTTCCCATAGCCCCAATATCTTTGAAAATCCTTTTTCCCTGGCTTGGGGAATACTAACCTCAAAAGAAACTCATCTCACTTGTCAAATTCTCTAGCCCTTTTTCCAGAACACATCTTCTACTTCCTATACACGTAGTGAAGGTAGGAGTTATAATTATCTCAAACATATGTTGATCCAAAGATATCTGAAAAAGTGTTTTCACACTGGGAAAAAGATATAAAACAAAATAAGTACCTTCTATAAAGAGGCAAAACGAATATGGTTTCCATGTATTTTAATGGCCCTTACATAGTTATTCAAAACATGGTAATATTACAAAATTTGGCCTTCTTTCATAACGTTTGCTCATTTCAGAATCTATACAATATTATTCAAGAGATTCACTCTAATTTAAGGAGCATTCAGAATCATTCACTACCGAAATATTTTCAAGATGGATTGACTGCTTCGTTTCCTTGACATCACTTCATAAAACTGAATTCCTTGGTTTGAACTTGATCTTTCTAAGCAAGAGAAAGTATCCTAGATTGTCTCTTTCATTGGACCAATTTGATACACAGTTATCCAGTTCAAATAATATCCATTCCCTTGTGAAGCATTGGATTAAGATAGTTTGTAAAGATTACAAGGAGATTGATATAGATGAAGAATTCGTGCAAAGTCTCACACTTTACAAGTTTTTGGCCAGCACTGGTTGTTCTTTGCTAATGGGGACATTAGGCATACACTTAGAAGAGGAGCTCCTAGCTTATTCTAAAATAGAAACTGAACTTTCAAGGTTTATGCATAAAGGAAATGTGGAATGATGTGTATCTTACCAAGGAATTTGCATTAGATAGATCAAGAGTTCTCTTGGAGAAGACAACAATGTATAGGCTGAAGGTATTAAATTGTACCTCGATCTAGTTTCTCAAGGTCAAAAATTTGAGGTGGAAGGAAGGTAAAACAGGGGTGTTTCACAACTCCCAGCAACATTCAAATCTTCTCAAAGACATACTTCATCCTTTGGAAGCCACCTTGCCCATGCGAGCTAGCCATCTCAAGCAATTGGTGTCAGATGCAAGTCCTGGGTGACTTTTGTGGAATAGATACCCCAACCCGTGGTTTCTTAGCCAAACAGATCCTTCTAGTGTTCTAATCCAACTATAATGCATTGCATAGTCCCTGATTAAAGGTCATGTTTGTCACACAATGATATTAGGAAACATCTTGTCCAAAGAAATGTTCCCTTCCATAATATAAATGCACTTTGCTTCAAAAATAAATAAATCAAGTCTTCAGCATGTTTTGTTTCTTTACCTGTAAATCACATTAGGAAGAGTGAATGATAGGCAAGGATCTTGAAATTGTGCCTGTGGAGAAAACTCTCTTACATGGACCAACTTTAAAAGGTTTTTTCGCATCACCTGCAGCAAAAGTAGGAGTTCAGTTTCTAACAGCTGTATTGCATACCTGAAAGCCTGCCAAACTTTTCAGCACTTATTTCTATAGATTCAAATAACCTTCTTACTCATCTGCATCCATGTTAACATAACTGTACATGAGCATTGAAATTTTAATTATAACAATCAAATTCAGACCCTAAGTTGTGCTTAAAGGATTTAGAAAACAGTTAATGAACAAAATGACTATTGCCAGAAACTTTTCATAGTAATGCTAGCAGGAAAATAATGTGCACATTATGAAAAGGAAAGCATATTAGAATGCTTGCAAACTTGCAATTTCAACTTGTACTTTCAAACTGTAACGAACATGTGAAAATAAAGAGTCGTACCTAAGTTCTAGGAAATGCCCACATTGGTGGCGTACCCATCCCAGAAACACGAGGAAACACAGAAACGGGTAGAAAATGCCTTAGAAACGTCCTTGGCCATACCGTATGGTGTTTCCAAATCTGGAAACGCCATACAGTATGGTCAAGGATGTTTCCTAGGCATTTTGTCCAGTTTCAGTGATGTTTCCAGCATGTTTTTGGATGTTTCCAGGGCCACCCAAGTTCCCATGAGGGATGGGGAACTCATAGGAAAATATCACCTTGTCCATACCAATGACCCTTTAAGAAAAAACAAATATCAGGGATTGAGCTCGAAGGAGTTTGTCACCTTGTAATTAATGATAATATTAAATTCTTGAAGTAAAAGAATAGAAAAGGTATATTTTACTTTTTCTATCATTTTACTTAAATTTTTAACATTACCATTAATTGTTTAGGATGTTTGAGAGTGGTTCCAACCTCATCAGACTTAATATGAAGAAATTAAAATTTCATATCCCATTCAGAAATCAACAGATTTAACAGTTTTCAGGATTTCAAGGTTCGCAAGATTGTAGCATTTCCACTACATTCTATCATGTATGAGGGTATGGGATTGGTATTAGTCAAGACCACCAAGCTCTAGGATTTTGCATCATGTAATCATCTTAGAGTTAAAACTTAATATAGACATGGGTTTCCTACTAAAATGGCATTTATGTGTATCATTCTTATTTTCTTGCAAGATAATGTGTTATTTCATATATATATATATATATATATATATATATATATATATAACTAAACTGCAATATATATATATATATATATAACTAAACTGCAATATATATACTTACAAGTAAAATTGAACTGCAATGTTTTATGCCAACAGTTGCTATTTTAAATTGTTTAATTAATGTGTCAAAAATAAAAGGAGAAGTTAGAAAGGTTGTAGTGTCTGGAAATTGGGGACAAGGAAGATATGCTAACACTCCTTTTATATGCAATGGATTGGTCTGTTAATCGCAGCTTGGCCCAATGCTGTATACTACTTGATCTACTTTTATTGTTCAGTAATTGAATAAAGATGCATTTTCTAAGAAAATAGATGAAATTACAAAATAAACATCACATTATGTTGAACTTATTTATGTCTGTTCACCCATAGTTGAAGGGAATGCATTCCAAAACCATACCTTTTGTAACCTGTACCAGTCTAGAAAAACCACCTCTGGTGAACTTCTTTACCAACTTCATAGGCACAATACATTCTTCTCTTGTATAACCAACTGAATTTTGGCATCCGTACAACTACCCAATCTGACAAATTACACTTACGCATTTTTTATTTTAAAATTTATCACGCCTTGTAAGTTGCATCAAGGACACTGTCAATCTAGTTATGAATCACATGAGAACTTAAAAACAGTGGAGACGTGGCTCTGCAGGAGTCTAAAATGCAAGTCTCTTCCCAGTGCCAGGCCCAACACATCACAAAACATACTTTCCATGCAAGGCAGAGACCTTCAGTGTTATTATTTTATGAAGCAAGCACTGACTTGATCTGTTGCCCATATCCTCTATTCAAAGGGTTCCCTCCAAGCAATGCATAGTTATTGGAAGCTAGCCCACCATGATTGATTTGTAGGTTGATATTCTGAATATGATCAAGTGTACAGACAACAAAAAAATCTGAAAGGATTGAAACTACTAAACATAAATAAAACCATGTTGTACAGACAACAAAAAATGGGAAAGGATTGAAATTAGTAACTACCGAACATAAAATTAACATGCTCAGAAACCAAGCTTGGTTGGCAGTAATATATTCCTACACTTACAAGATATTGCAGAGATGTTTCTGAGAAAATCAAGCCATTATCTGATCCAAGCCCTTCACCTAATGTGCAGGCACACAAAGTTTGTGCTGTTGATAACTTTCTAATAATGGCTGAAAATCAGGACTTCGACTTGCAAACTATTGGGCAAATTTCACACAAATCAAACCCCCAAAGAAAATAAACCAAGAACAGAATTTTGTGCGATGATCCAAGCTTGGAGAGTTCTCGAATTCTGTATGGCGGAATCACTGAATTGGGTCGTGCAGCTCTAACCTGATGGGAATCCATCATCATTCAAATTCTCCCCATAAATTTATTAGGTTTCCAGTTTCCCCACAGAAATCTTATGGACATTATCCTTCCACATGACTTACCTGGTACTGCCATGTTTTGTCTCTCTATTTAATTTTACGCTTGTCTGTTTTCTGTGCAATAAAAACTTCATTCCAATTAGTCTTTTTAGTAACCTCTCATTTCCTCTGATTTGATATTTGCTTCTGTGGCATTTTGTGAATTAGAAGTTGGATCACAAATAACCTTTCTTCTAGTTTTTTCTAGAATTTTCTCTGTTTGCCATGGAATCCTGCTCTGAATTATCGAATTATCACATCAAATTGTCAAGTAGAAATTTCTGGGTAAGCACACTAAATGCCGAAGGAATACAATTTTCTTACATGTATGGTAAAGTTCGCTGTACTTTAGGTAAGAATCATTGTCCCATGCTGCTCAGGAATCTTCCTAGACCTGCCTTTTACTGTTGTTTAGCATCAAGAACAGTGCATAGATTACTCAGAGATGCCCTTTTATTGCTACCTAGATAGTGCCCATAATTTAAAGTGATAAGGTTTTACTGTTGTTTGAAACTTTGATAGTTAACACTTGCCCAGAACTTGCTCAGAATTCACAATGACTACTGCTGACTGCTTCCTTGAGGTCAAAATAGGGCTACTCAAGATTTTATATATGTTTTCTTTCAAAAGTAGCTAGTACCCTGTCCTATGAGAGGAATTGGAGCACATAGTCTTTTATTCATGCCATGAAGAGAAACTAATCAGAATCTAAGAGCGTAGAGAACTTGACCTACATTCATAGTATACTTCCTTGCTAAAAAATAATAAGGTACAAGGAGGGATCCTGCAGAGAGATGGAACCAATAAAGAAATGATATTATATGTGATGACCAGGAGATGGAACCAAATGGTCTTATTGACTAGCTTGGAGTTACATGGCATCTAAACAATATGGATAAACTGCTTTTGAACCATCAACCTTGCAGATTTGCAGACAAGTGTTGCATATGTGATGATTTGCATATTGGATTGCCCACCCACCTCCTCAATGACCTCATATAAATTGTCCTTCAAGAAGATTGTGCACTTCTAATGATCTAAGCAATCAATTTCCATTAAAAATAGGGATTGGAGCAAGAAGACACAAAATGTTCAAAAGTGGACACATTTCAAGCATCTATCCTACCATCCATCACTATAAAACCCTGTGTTACCCCCATATTTGTGTGGGTGTGCTTTATTTGCTAATGGTGGGGAAATTCTAGGAATTTCAAGGCATGATCAGGCCCATGAAAGTAATGTATCATCTCCCATCAACAATTCTGGGCATATTGCAGTCCTAAGAAGATAATGAACATGAGCAAATTACCCTACTCATTGAATCTGGGCAAGTAAAAGCCCCTGCACTTCGTGTTTGGGCAGTGGGTCATTTTTCAGACCTAAAAATCAGTGATGAGTAGATGTATGAGCAAGCATGTGAACACTCTGACCGGAGAATGGAATCCTCTCTTCCAACTGACATCCTCACTAAAATTTAGAACGACGATCTCACATCAAAAACATTTACAAATTAATTTTTTTACCATTTGTCATTATGTTATGATTAAGAAAAATTGTGCAGCAATACTATCTCTTGCAGCGATTTACTGACTGCACGTTATAGATCATATGAGACCTCAGTTTGTATATGTGCCTTTGTGATTTTTTCCCAAAATTTTCTACAAAATTTTGGGAAATCCTAGATCTACCAATATATGAGCCTCAACATCATTTATCATCCTTCTCATGAAAAAAGGTAGGCTCCCTCAAGGTTGAGGCTATATGCATCATCCTCAGGGCCATACCAGTTGTCTCATCATGTCCCATGTAATAATTGGTTCTATATCATGAGATTTGATCCTATTCCACCATTCCCCTAGCCAAGAATAGCATTTCAACTTTTTTACCATCCATTTGCATAGTAGAAAATAATTATAAATGGCTCCCTGCCAACCCATAATGTTAGCATCTATAAATTTGTCATCAAATTCCATAAGATTTATTTTCTTGAGATACCTCCCTTTCTTATGTGGAGCTTCCTCCCTTGGTAGAAATGAAGTGGAGGAGTTGGCTCCCTTCATTGTTGTTTAAGCACCTCCAAATATTCCCCAAGTTTTATCAGTAGTTCCTTTATTTTCTCTATTTTTCCTTGACTTCCACTCAAAGGGAGAAAATCATAAATTAAACTCTGAAACTAGCTTATGTTTTACCTGTATAGCATAGATAATACAACAATAGACTTATGTTAATGTGCAATGTAATTGCAATCTATCAAGGGGATTATGGCTATCAGGTCAATGCATTGTCAATGCCAAAGATAAACATGTGCCAATAGAGAGAGTCACGTAGATAGCTCCCTAACCTCCTACCCTAACTACTTGGACCAACACCGTGTCTTCTTCAATACACCGACACCGATCCCATTGAGGTAGCTCAAGGATCCACATCTCACCATATGACCATAAGCACCCGATTCTAATCTTTGGTGCCTTGAATCCCATCACCCTTCATTCTAGAAAGAAAAACTATCAAGCAACCATTAGCCTTTCGCTCCTCGTTTCCAACCAAGCTAGAGTTTATGTTAGCCCTTATAAGGAAAATCTAGGTTACAATAGTGTTTCTAAGCTCATCTTGTTCACTTTTAATTTTTCAGTATATAATATCTATTTTATAAATTGGGCACATGACCGATTTTGTAAACATTGCATGCAAGTTGACTGCATATTACAACTCTTGGTCATGAATCAAATGGCCTATTTCATTTCATGGTTGATGTTATCCGTTGATGACAGATGATAGCAATTACCTATTGAAACTTGATGGTATGGTTGGTGTTATAACTTACAACTATTAGATGGTTGATTGATGTTATCTTTGTACTAACTAGTTGATAATATTAGATAGTGAACCTGGATCAAACCAAGGTGATGATCTTTAATGGATCAAAGAAGGTCTTAGATCACCATTTTCTATTTAGAGGGGAGGAGATTTATATCACCAACACCTATACTTACCTAGGGGTCTCAAGGCCTTGCTTAAGTATGAGACATGCCTTTCATTGGTGGGTCAACAAAGGTTATGGATCTCTAGCCCTTCTTGAGAGATAGTGCTTTTGACATCATTTCCAAGACATACCGTCCAAGATGTCTCTCATGGACACCCTAATCCATCCCACAGTACTTTATGGTTTAGAGGATTAGGGGCCTTGTTTCCCAAAGTCTGATTGGGGCTCAATTGAGAAAATGCAAACATTTCTCCTCCAATGCATTATCAGATGCAAAACTATAGTACCTGAACCAATCATTCTTGCAGAGTACGATGCCTGGCCTCTTTGACTTGAGGCTATGTTCAACCTCATCTCACTTCTACCACTACAACAAAGCATCGATTCAATTCACATATAGGAATGAAGAATGATAGTTCCTAGCTTCCCATCACAAGTTGGTTTCATGGTCTTTTTCCTTGTCATATATCTATCAAACTAATTCATTTGGAAATGTATGCTACTTCCTTCGAGAAGAAAAGCAAACTCAAAAATTCAAAATTTGTGCATTCTAATTAAACCTTAAACACATAAGACAATATTGTGTTGAAAAACTTGTTCTTATGCTTTTCATTGGATTGTATATAGTATATCGAATACTCAATGGAAGGAATTTCCACAAGAATAAAATACCAATACAAAACCTCCCATATCAAAACAGATTAAGCTGTTGGGAACAGATGAAATTTTCTTGGCCTCTAGAGTAGAGATAATGCAGAGTAAAACCAATAATTAGAAGCATGAGAAAACTACTTGAAGAGAAACTCTGTATCAGATACCTCTATTATTTTATGGACACCAATTGGATTGACACTTGGTCGAAACTGATTTCCTTCGATATACCTGAGAGATGCACACAAAATCCTTTAGCTAAGCTTTCCTCATTCAACCTACTTTGAACACTTCTTGAGAAATTTGAGGTTGCTTCTCAAAAGGTAATACATGTAGGAGGATGTGTGACTATAGGGCATTCAGTACTGATATAATACATGAATCAAAATGCCAGTAGAATGTTTCCCGATGGTTTAGTGAGGTAAATACCTAATATTCTTATTAATGAATATCATATGCATGGAAAAGTGAAACTAATTGCACTTGTATCAAACCAATGAGAAGGAGACTTACATTTCTTTTAGGTAAGGATGTTGGTAGATCCCCTACAGTTAACCCCTTTGACTGTTGTTTTTGTTTAAGAGAGTTTAAGTGCTCATCCTCGTGTTATTATTCTGTAAAACACTTGATCAACCATCTGTTACTCTGCCCACTTGCTTCCAAATTTGCTTGGTGACTGTCTTAGCTGTTCTAAATGTGTTTGCTTGGGTTTTTAATGAATAATGGTTCAATTTTAAAAACATAAATACTTCCAAAAATGCTTAATATTCATGAGTAAAGATTTGGCATATAAACAAGTATAACATAGGACTAAAAATACATGAACATCAATACCTATACAAATAGATTTATTGTTTAATCATTTCAATACTTTCCTGGAAGCCATTTCTCCTTGCAAATTTGAGTAGTGGTGTCCCCTTGAAGTAGAAATGAAGCTTTTCCCCACTATGTTGGAGTTCAATCCCTTGCAAATCTTCTTTAATGATGCGCCCATTGTCAAGTCTACAAGCTGCCAATAGAATGGTAGTCACAACAGTGGATACACTAATATTGCACCCCCTAGAACTTGTTTTTCCAATGAAAAAACACCCAACAAGCAAGGTGACAAAACCAAGTAGAATATTCAACCCCTTTGATGCTACATCTCACCCAGCAAACCAATATGTCAACCCAACAATGAATTAATGGGTTCTAGCTTCAAAGATATGGGTTCTAGTTAATGAAACTCAGCCCCGACTTTTCGTCCCACAACCCCTCTATCAGACTGTAACTCAGTCCCCAAGGTAATACCGCTTCCCATCAGCAATTCCACACCCAGAAAAGTAAGTGTACAAACTCACAAGGGTAAAATAGGCTTAGTATAGCGTGGAGTGGGGTCTCTAACAGTGCCACGACCCTTCTTGAAGCAAATCAACCCTCTTCATAGGTGGTTCAACCCAGCCATTTGTCCAGTAGTGAAGAGAAAGGGTATTCTCAATAGTGGTACCCTAAGAACAAGCAAAGAAATTCCTCTATCACTGTAACAAACCAAATCTTTAATATTTCCAGCCAAAACATTCAACAAAACTCGGAAGGCATAACACCGCGGAAGGTAAACTCAGAGGCTTGGGAAAGATGTTTTTCTTCCTTCCCTCAAGGCATACTAGAATACTTACCTGGAGCTGGATGTCTTACTATCATGTGAGCGGCTACCTCAAGCCGTTATGATTCACCTCCGGCAACTAGATAAGAAAGAGAAGACATAACTCCGAAAATACGGCTCTGTAACCCGTCATTGCTCGAAATTGAGGACGATTCGGGCTCCAAAAATTGTTATTGCCTAAAATCGGGGGCGAATAGAAGCTTTAGAAACCACCATGCATGGAAATGAAGGGCGAATGCTGGTATAGGAATTGCCATAGCTAGAAATCCGGGGGCGATTGACACAGAGTAGGAAAAATTTCTAAAAATCCGGGGGCGATTGACACAGAGTAGGAAAAATTTCTAAAAATCCGGGGGCGAATCGCGGAATCCAAGTCAAATTTGAGCGGGCTAATATTTGTTTTTGGACCATTTCTTACATATACAATTTGGCTAAACATATTCTTAATTTTTTTTTTTAAATAAAAGAAGGGCTAATTAATAGTATTTATAAAAAACATTTTCTATATAAAAATTCGTCCAAGGAAAATTTTGACCCCCTCTAAATTCGCCATTGGGCTAAATTTCGCCCTTAAAATCATCCCTGGAGGGGGAGAGAGAGAGAGAGAGAGAGAGGATGCATAGAAGCAGGCAAGAGAGAGTGAGAGAGGGGGGGTTAGTTAGGGGTAAGAGGCTAGGAGGGGGGTTAGCGAGGTGGAGATAGAGAGAGATATTGAGAGAGGGGGTTAGTAATGATTGGGGGGAGAGGAGGGAGAGAGAGAGAGAGGAGAGGTTGTTAGTTCTAGGGAGTGAGAAAGAGAGATGTGAGGTGTGGTTAGAGGCAGGTGGAGGTGTAGGGAAGAGAGAGAGACCGAGAGAACCTGGGTTAGTAAGGTACAGGGAGAGGAGGGGAGAGAGAGATAGAGAGGAAGTGGTTTAGGGATAGGGGGAGTAGGAGAGAGATAGAAAGAGTAGGATGGTTAGGGATGGGGAAGAGGTTATGGAGAGGGAGAGGGGGTTTAGAGAGAGAGAGAGAGACAGAGAGAGAGAGAGAGAGAGAGAGAGGTGTACAAGCAGGGAAGAGAGAGTGAGAGAGGGGGGGTTAGTTAGGGTAAGGGGCTAGGAGGGGGCTTAGCAAGGGGGAGAGAGAGAGAGATATTGAGAGATGGGGTTAGTAATGGTTGGGGGGGCGAGGAGAGAGAGAGAGAGGAGAGGGTGTTAGTTGTAGGGAGTAAGAAAGAGAGATGGGAGGTGTGGTTAGAGGTAGGTGCAGGTGTAGGAAAGAGAGAGAGACCGAGAGAGGGGGTTAGTAAGGGCTAGGGAGAGGAGGGGAGAGAGATGGAGAGGAGGGGGTTTAGGGATAGGGGGGAGTAGGAGAGATATAGAAAGAGTAGGATGGTTAGGGATGGGGGAGATGTTAGGGAGAGGGAGAGGGGGTTTAGAGAGAGAGAGAGAGAGAGAGAGGTGTAGAAGTAGGGACATGAAAGTGAGAGAGGGGGTTTGTAAGGGTTATGAGGAGGAGAGGATAGAGATAGGGGGGTTAGGGGTATGGGGATCATTAGGAGAGACAATAAGAGAGGGGAGGTGGTTAGGTGTGGGTGGGGTGGGTGGGTTAAGGAGTTATAGAGATATAGAGAGGGAGGAGGGTGTCACGGGGTTAGAAGAGAGAGAGGGGTGGGGGATAGGGGTTGATGGAGGAGTACAAAAGAGATAGAGAGAGAGGGGTTTAGTAAGGGTTAGGTGTAGGAGGGGAGAGAGTGAGCAAGGGTTAGGTGTAGGAGGGGAGAGAGTGAGAAAGGGTTAGCAGTGATAGGATTATGAGAGAGATAGAGGGAGGGGGGTTTAAGAGTGGTGGGGATTAGGGAGAGGGAGAGGAGGGGTTAGGGAGTGGAGGGTATATAAATTTATTCAACACTTAAAAGCATAAATTTGTGAAGTTAAAAACGTGTGCGCGTTATGTATATACAAAACGCTCGTGCGTTTTGAATGTACATAACGTGCGTGCGTTTTGTATGTACATAACGCGTGCGCGTTTTACATGTACATAACGCGCGCTCGTTTTGCATGTACATAACACGCACACGTTTTGCATATACAAAATGCGCGCCAATCAAAATATTTGAATTTAAACATAACACGCATGCGTTCCTGAGTGCCTACTCACCCACTCCTCCCACCCCCGCGTGTCAGCCACTGTCCTATGTGGCTAGTTCAGACTTACCAAACCTGTGCTAGGGAATTTTTAGACCATAGCTAATTTGACATTTTCAACATTTTTTTGAGTATGCCTGTTTTTCACCGCTCTCTATAGCATGACATATCTGACCATTATTGATGAAATTTTAGGCATAGATAGAATTTTTTATGTAGATTCCAAATATGTAATTTTTTAAAAAAAATATTGAGATTTTCTATTTATTTCATAATTTTCTTGTGTCATCACTCCGTTGGTCAAAAAACATACTGTTAGTGTTTATTCTGTAACTTTTTCATTTCACAACCATTTAAAAAAAAACTTGTATGCTGCACTAGAGGACACCGACCTCTACATCCTATAAACAATTCAAGTCAAAATAACTACATTAAGACCTTCAAAGGATGCACCCACATTTGACATACCGTTCTCGAGGTTTGACCACTTACATAATTAAAAAAAATTTAAAAATTAAACATTTAATTTTGGAAAAATAGTGCTACACTAGTGCTACGGGTTCTATACATGTATACCATATTTTGTAGCCTGAAACCGTCATTTAGGCAGTGAAAGGCTGCACCCACAAAAACATATACCTTATCATTTGCCAAAAAAATAAAAAGTGACTGTTAGAAAAAATGAAATTTGACATAGTTATGTAAATTTTCAATACTTAACAGTTATATATTTGGAAACGTGACTCAATTTCCTACATTTCATCTTTTTTACTCGATGCAAGATATCTTGTGTAAGCATCTAAAAAAACCAAGTAAGTTGAGGGATGCCTGATTTTTCAGTTTTCTATTGCATCTAACGTGCCAAAAGTGACCCTCATTAGCTTGCACATGCCCTTTAGTTTAATTTAATTTTCAAATTTCACAATGTGTGTGTGTGTTTGTGTTTTCATGTTAGAAAGTGAGTCACGGACATGAATTGAGTATTGAGGCGCTAGAGAGAATCGCCTGTCACATAGATGAATACAAGTCAAATGAAATGAAATGACGTGAAGATACATTACAATGAATTGAAATTAAAAAGATTCTCAATGAGTTCACATGTTCTAATTAAGGTTCATCTTCAACTATGGAGAACAATGCATTCAATGATTGTGTCATTGAAGTAAGTAAACTAGTATTTTTTATAAGACATTCTTATTTTGAATTTGTTATTTTCAAATACTTTAATCTTAGTTTACATGACATGTACATTTTTAGGGTTGACATGAATTCTATATGCATATTATGTAGACCTCCGTAGAAGGAGAAAAGAAAAATTCAAAAAATGTACATGAAATAATGAAAAATTTCAATGAAATGGTTCTATACCACAAAGAATCATCTTCAACTATGGAGGACAAAGATAATACATTCCATGATGATATGATTAATGCATTCCATGAGGATATGATTGAACTAAGTGTAATATTATTTTTTGCTCAATTATTTTTTAATATGATTTTTTTCAAACGTTAATTTCACGTGTTAATTAACTTTCACATGTGTATTATATAGGTTTGTATAGGGAAAGGTAAGCAACGTTATCAAGATAGTAAAGGGAGACATGCCCAAGAGATGAATGAAGAAGACACATGTGTGGCATATGCAAGTGTAAGTTTACTTGTTCTCATTTGTATATTTTTATTTTTCTTAAATTTTTTGAAAATCATATATACTAAGTATGATTGTATATGCATTTTGTACGTAGAATTTCGTAGAAGAGTGCTTACAAGACAATCCAGGATTAGATGACACTTATGAGACACCTCATATCAGAACACTCCTAATTTTACAACAGTGAGTAAATATTTTTGTTTATACATGAAATCTTATATTTTATTTTTGTTGTGTTATATAGGTGATCTTATTAATTCTATCTAGAAATCTTATGTGTGTGTGTGTGTGTGTGGTATAGGTGAATGAAGAAACTAGAGAACCACAACAAAGAATCTTGAAACACACAAAGCTTATACTTGTTCACTTGTTCTCATCTGTATACTTTTATTTTTCTTAAATTTTTTGAAAATCATATATACTAAGTATGTTTGTATATGCATTTTGTACGCAGAATTTCGTAGAAGAGTGCTTACAAGACAATTCGAGATTATATGACACTTATGAGACACCTCATATGCAGAACACTCCTAATTTTCCAACAGTGAGTAAATATTTTTGTTTATACATGAAATCTTATATTTTAATTTTGTTGTGTTATACAGGTGATCTTATTAATGCTATCTAGAAATCTTGTGTGTGTGTGTGTGTGTGTGTGTGTTTGGTATAGGTGAATGAAGAAACTAGAGAACGACAACATAGAATCTTGAAACACACAAAGCTTACACTTATGAATCTAAGTCAAGTTGGATTTAGAAACATACTTACTTGGTTGAGTCATATGCAATCCAACCACATTGCTAAGAGGAAGCCAGTCAGAGTAGTTGCTATCCATGAAAATAATCAATGTAAAAAGTAGCATAGCTACTACTAAACTATTGTATGTTGTGGATCTCTAAACCATATTTCTTTTTTATAATTAGTTTAGACCTCCATACTATATATTTATGATTAATTAATCTCTTTTTTAGCATTTTCTCTTATCATTTTAAAAAATATATGAAATTTTGTTTATTTTCTAACAATTTAGATGAAATTGTTTGAATATTTTATTAATATCATAGATAAAATATGTTTTTTTTACATTTTATTTTTAAATTTATAATTCTTTTTCTAATTTAAATTTTATTTTATTTTATTATATCAAATGTTTCTTTCAATCTAGTTTAATTTATTTTATTCTTTATATTCAATTTGAAACATATGGATCATATGAAGTAATATTTTTTTTAATATTTAAATTTTTGTATGCATTTGTATTAAATAAATAAACAAAGTTATTATTGATACTAGTTATTAAATATTTCTAATTCTAACTACAACATATATTATATTAATAAAATTTGAATTGATTTTATATATTGATATAGATTCATCTTAAACTTAGATTTATCTAGCACCGAGAGGAATCCAATTTCATGATGTGTAAATTTTTGTATCTTAAATTTTTTACACATTAAGATATTTGATCGCTCGTGCTTAATATATCTAGGTTTAAGATGAAATCAATATAATTTATAATTTTTTGTTTTAGCCAACATCATTTGCATTTTTATTTCCTTTTTTATAGGAATGCCATGTTACATATCGTTCTAGGTTTAAGATGAAATCAATATAATTTATTATTTTTTCTTTAAGCCGACATTATTTGCATTTTTATTTCTATTTTTAGAAACAACATGTTCCACAATGTTCCATGTTTAAGATGAAATCAATATAATTTATTATTTTTTGTTTAATGCAACATCATTTTTCTTCTTCTTTTATTTTATAGGAAGGACATGTTACATAACGTTCTAGGTTTAAGATGAAATCGATATGATTTATTATTTTTTGTTTAAGCCGACATCATTTGCATTTTTTTTACAGGAAGGACATGTTACATAACGTTCTAGGTTTAAGATGAAATCAATATAATTTATTTTTTTTGTTTATGTTGACATCATTTGCATTTTTATTTCTTTTTTTTACGAAGCGCATGTTACATAACGTTACAAGTTTAAGATAAAATCAATATAATTTATTATTTTTGTCGACACCATTTGCATTTTTATTTCTTTTTTTTTATAAGAACGACATGTTACACAACGTTCTAGGTTTAAGATGAAATCAATATAATTTATTATTTTTTGTTTAAGCCGACATCATTTGCATTTTTATTTCTTTTTTATAGGAACATCATGTTACATAACATTACACAACGTTACATGTTACAACATCTCCCTCATACTGGGTTGTAGAGCACCTCACTATTCTCAATGCAATGATTTTTATCATTTATTTTTTGTACACATAATGCAAATATAATCAAGGCATATGTAAGAAAACAAATTGAAAATATGCTAGTGTATATACACTACACTTAGTATATACATTATATATACGATATATTAGAGACTTGACTAGACTAGACTCGACTCGATATATTACACTAGTGTTGATATTTTCTTAGCTATGGATTTCAATATCTTTAATAAGTACTCAAGAGTCTAATGGTAAGATAGATGATGGGACAAAAATTTAAGTTTTTTAATTGTCCATTTTAAATAAATAGCATTCATAAATATTTTAAAAGATTCTCATTTAACATATCTAGAAAAACTATACAACATACCAATATATTACTAGATCAAAATCAAAATAATAATGAAGAACCAAAACTATTACAGTTTGAAAAGCATCAAGGTTCCACTTGCATTTATGGTAGGTTCATTTGATACTTAGTTTTTTCTTTCAAGGAATTCTTGGGCCATTCTCAATAAAGTCACCAAGCCTAGGGAATCTTGAGAGTACAAGGAACAAATCCCAACGCTTAAATGTTTGCATAAAAAATAACGTTATTTAAAAAAGAAAAATCCAACTTAATGAGCAATATGTTTTTTTTCCAACCGATTATTAATGAGCAATATGTTACCTCAACGTTCATTAAAAAAAAATGAAAAATCCAACTTAATGAGCATTATGTTACTAAATCAAAATCAAAATAATAATGAATAACCAAAGCTATTACAGTTTGCAAATCATCAATGTTCCACTAGCATTTATGGTAGGTTCATTTGGTACTTACTTTCTTCCTACAAGGAATTCTTGGGCCATTCTCAATAAATTCCCCAAGGGTAGGGAAGCGTAGGGAATCTTGAGAGTACAATGAAGAAATCCCCAACCCTTAAATTTTTGCATAAAAAATAACTTCATTATAAAAAGGAAAATCCAACTCAAAGCTATTATAGTTTGAAAGCATCAAAGTTTCACTTGCATTTATGGTAGGTTCATTCGGTACTTACTTTATCCCTGCAAGGAATTCTTGGGCCATTCTCAATAAAGTCCCCAAGCCTAGGGAATCTTAAGAGTACAAGAAACAAATTCCCAATTCTTAAATTTTTGCATAAAAAATAACTTCATTAAAAATAAAAAAATCCAACTTAATGAGCAATATGTTATCTCCACTTGCACATTACTTTAAAGTTAGGTTAAACATGTGGACTTAAATTAAATAATTTTTGTACGAATGAAACGAGGTGCTCTACAACCCAGTATGGGGGAGATTCTGTTTGTCCATGTTTGTTCTTATAGTCGGTAATAAATAAAGTTTGTATTTAACATAATAATAATACAAATTTAATATTATGTCGACCATTAATAAAAGGTTAAATCCTAGACTATATAATGCATGGACGTGTATTTTAGTTTGAATTAAATCCTAGGCTATAAACGTTTGTCTTTATTATTGTCGGCCATTAATTAAAATGTAAAAACAGTAAAATGCAATGGAAAGTATTTAATGAAAAGTAAAAAAGTAAAATGTAATGAAAAGTAAAAAAGTAAAATATATTGTCAGCCATTAATTAAAATGTAAAAAAAAGTAAAATTGTGGAAAGTATTTAAAAAAAATCTCATAAAATAAAATATTATGAAAAGTTATTAAAAATAGATGTTTGTTTATAAAATAAAAAATTAAAACTTAAACCCGGATCGATCAAGAGAGATTAAATTTCTTGAGTTTAAATTTAAAAAAAGAAATACACCTCAAAAAATCGGATCCCTCTCGGTGCTTGATAGATACGGTTTAAGATGGATCTATGCTGGTAAATATTATGTTGGCCATAAACAAAAAAAGAATAATACAAAGTAAAAAGTAAATATGAGACTTAAACTAGAGACTTTACTTTTTAGTTTTAATACAAAGTAAAAAGTAAATATGAGGCTTTAGAGTGTTTGTCCAGTAACAAAATAATACAAAGTAAACAAAAAATAATAATACAAAAGTAAAAAGTAATAAATATTATGTCGGCCATAAACAAAAAAAGAATAATACAAAGTAAAAAGTCAATATGAGACTTAAACTAGAGACTTTAGAGCTTAGGATTAGGTGGCTCAATTATTGCAATCAAGGAGCTATTCAAAAAGAAGTTTACACTTTGAGAGATTTGATTCCCTCTGGGGGATTGATAAAAACTAGTTTTCAAAACCAATGCTTTTAAAAAAAACAATAAACTATTTTTTCTAATTATAAAAATAATTGTTATTTATCACTTTCTAAATTCTAAGTTGATAACATCAATTTTTAAAGGGTTCCACAACTATGAAATAGTTTAATTCATAAAACAAAAGAGCTAGCTAATTTATAGAGTGTGCAAACCAATCATGATAATGTTTAAAAGAAAATATACCTCATGTCATGGAATTTAAAATAACGACAAAGAATGAATATTTAAGAAACATATTTAGAAAGAAACCACATGGAATTCTTATTGCTCGTCATGTTCCTAAATATGAGTAAAGCAAACAAAATAAACATTTAAATGTATAATTAGAACCAACAACAAGCTTGGAAGTTTGGCCATTACTTCTCAAAATACACAAGAAGAAGAAGAAATCTGAACCATTTTATGATTTTATGAACTCATGCCAACATACTTTTAATCATCGAATTGGCACTAAATTTATTTTCCACATAAAGGTATGTAGCCTACGACTATTAAAAAAGTGAATCCAAGTTTAAATGGTTTCCTATCAACGAAACACACATGCATGTCATAGGCAATCAAAGCTGCATCTTCGTGTAACTATAATTAACATGTCGAACTAAAATTCAAAGGTTACGAGATATTTTTTTTTACATGTGGTTCAAAAACTCTCAGCAGAGCTGCTACGTCCACGGTAAGAAATTATAGGGGTCCCATCCGAATGGGCCGCACCTTGTTCGCTCTGATTACAGAGCTAACCCGATGGGGACATCAAGTAAGGCCCAGAGCTAACCTGATAGGGACATCAAGTAAGGCCCTTATATAGAAATGTATAGACATCTGGAGATTTGACTCCAAGACCTTCTACTCACAACTTATAGCACTCAACCACTTAAGCTATCTCACTGGACTCAAGGATTACGAGATATATATGTAAGTTTGGAAATATACATTATCTTGTTCTTTAATTGACTTCTTTATATACATGGGAGAAAAGTACACAAATAAAAAGGTCATGCACTATACACACCAATGACAAAAAAAAATGTTATATTAGATCATTATTCTAGTTATGTCATAAGTTTAGATTTAAAATAATCGATATTTTTTAATCTATTTAAAATTGTACTTTTGATAAATATTATCTGAATGGATTATAGTAACAATAAATCTCTTTAGTTTTTTGAAGTGTAAAATAATTTGTGTATGTGAGAAGGTGTTTGACCTAGAATATTTAATTTTGTACTAATATTCCTTCTTCTCAACCCTGCAATTTGTTTTATCTCTCATTAATCTTGAAGTTAGTGAATTTTTAGCCAGCATTATAAAAGTTTTTATATTATCTCACATCAAATCTTGAACTTTGTGAATTTTTGAAATATATTGATATATTTAGAATTGAGACAAACATTTTGAAATATTGATATTGAGACAAACATTTTGAAATTGTTGTTTCTTTATGTACAAAATTTATTTTTATAATGCAACTCTAATTATATATAAAATTTGTATCTTATTCTAATCACATTACAGGATGAGGAATGTATTCCCTCAAGCCTAAATTAATATTAACCATTCACTTTTGTTGATAGCCACTTTCAATTTGTCATCGAACTATTTCTCAAAAAGAGTAGAAAGATTGGTGCTATTATCAAGATATTCAGTTGCTAAAAAAGGTACTTATGTGAATTCATAGTTATTAATGACTCTTCTCGATTATCAGAAATAAGAACTGTTGTTGCACCCCGCATTTAGGGCATTCTAAAATTTCAAAACAAAATAACAATATGCAAAATAACACATGAATCAATATATACACTAGTGAAACACAACGTATACACTAAATATATACATTAGTGTATATACTCGTATATACACTAGTGTACATATACTAGTGTATATACCGAATTGTGTATATACCAGTATAACTAGTAGGTCTATACACTAGTATATATATTGGTGTAGGTTTTACACTAGTATAGAAAACGATGCATATACCAATGGCTAATTTGTTCCCTCCCTTGAGGTGCTTTCCACGATGGATGAAAAATTTCACTCCTCTGTTGCTACATTGCTTGCCACTGGAGATTTTTTGAGTTTGAGGGCTTCAAGGCAAAGTCTAGAAGTGGGGGTCTTTTTTGTTAATTGGGTTTGTCTAGACTAGTATATATACATTAGTGTATATGCTAATATATATACACTAGTGCACATATACACTAGCAATATATACTTTTTTTTCAATGTGGTTCATGATCCTAGAGATCACTATGTCCATGGATCCAAGCCAAGGGGGCCCACCCGAATGGGCCTCACCCCTGTCAGCATTACTTCGATTCCTAACCCCGAAGGACCCATAGAATTGTGTTAGAAAAAACAAGATCGCAGAGAAATAACAATAAACAAGATGCAAATATAAATCACATAAACACAATACAAGAGAGACACCAATATAACATGGTTCAACAAATCTGGGTTACGTCCACGAAGAAATTTCCAGTACTTGTATTATTATACCATCCAACAAATGAAGGGATACAACCTAAAACACATCCATTGCAACTTCCTCTTCACTTTCTCTCAGTCTCTCTTACACAATCACATCAATCTTTACAATGTTGCAATACATTACACAACCATATTACAATGTATTCCTTTTAAAGGGAATTACCATGGGAAAATACTATGGGATACCCAATACCATGGGCTCGTAAACTGCTGGCAAACAAAACAACCCATAAAATTTCTTTCAGGGGTGAAGCCCCCAAACCTACTTTCTTGGGGGCTCTTCCCTCGAAACCCCCCCTCGAGGGCCCACTAGCCTTTGAACCCCCCAGCCGAGGGGGGTGGTCCACCCCGAACCCCCCATCCGAGGGGGTGGTCCCCCTCGGACCACCAGCCAAGGGGGGTGGTCCCCCCCCGGACCCCCGTGGGGGGGCGATGACTCCCCACCCCCCTGCTGGGATGAGTGTACAGTCCACCTACATATCATATAAAACTAGGGTACAAACACAACTGAAACAACAACATCTCTGAATTTAGAAGATCAAGCTTCACAACCAACAATCTCCCACTTGGAGACTGATCACAACAACTCCACCCGCTGCTGCACTTGCTGGACTATGCTTTGAACCTTCGATCTGGAAAATTTATCATCTTCACCTTCATGCTAGAAAGCCAACTGAAACCGAGTAGGAACTCAGTTTCTATCTGGTTACTACCTTTGTCAACATGTTTGCAAGATTTTAACTAGTGTGTATATTTTCCAGGCTCAACAGTTCATTTTCTAGAACATACCGTATGAAATGGTACTTCAGTTGTATATGTTTATTTTTAGAATGGAAGGATGATTTCTTTGCAAGATGAATGGCACTCTGGTTATCACTATACAACATACTATCCTCCCACTTCTTACCCAATTCCTCCATGAACCTCTGCAACCAAATCATCTCTTTACTAGCCTCTGTAGCAGCAACATACTCTGCTTCTTTTGTTGAAAGTGCAACAACCTTTTGCAGCTTCGAAATCCAGCTTACTACTATTCCACCTACAATAAACACATACCCTATGGTGCTCCTCATGCTCTATTTATCACCTGCCATATATGCATCAACATATTCTTATATAACAATGTTTGAACCTCCAGAACATAATGCATGAGTGGTAGTACCTCTCAAATACCTGAGAATCCATTTTACTGCCTTCCAATGTTCTTTACCTAGATTTTTCATATACATGCTCACAACTCCCACTGCATGTGCAATATCTAGTCTTGTGCACACCATGGCATACATCAAGCTGCCAACTGCTGATGATTAGGGAACTCTGGACATGTAATCTATCTCTTCCTGTGTCTTGGGAGACATCTCCTTAGTTTTAAATGGCTGTCCAAAGGTGTACTAACTGGTTTTTCATTTTTCATTCTAAACCTATCCAACACCTTTTCTATGTACTCACCTAAGACAATGTCAATTTACGATTTTTTCTGTTTCTTGTTATTCTCATACCAAGGATTTTCTTTGCAGCACCCAAATCCTTCATCGCAAATGAATTAGCTAACTTCCTCTTGAGAACATTTATATCCTGCATGTTAAACCCCACAATAAGCATGTCATCCACATACAATAACAAGATAATATATCTTCCATTATCTAGTCTCTTGAAATAAATATAGTGGTCAGAATGACATCTACTATAACCTTGTTCTGTCAAAAACCTGCCAAATTTCAAATACCACTGCCTTGGAGCTTGCTTCAATCCATACAATCTCTTCTTCAACCTGCACACTAAATTCTCCTTCCCTTTGATCTCAAACCCTTGTGGTTGTTGCATATAAATCTCTTCCTCCAAATCCCCATGTAGAAAGGCTATTTTTACATTTAACCATTCAAGATGAAAATATTCTACCACCACTAGACTTAAAATAGTCCTAATTGAAGTCATTTTAACAGTAGGAGAAAATATTTCATCAAAATGTATACCTTTCTTCTGGGAAAACCCTATACAACAAGTATGGCCTTGTACCGCTTCTTGCCTCCATATTCTTCCTTCAACCTGTAAACCCATTTGTTCTGCAATGCTCTTTTACCTGCAGGCAATTGAACGAAATCCCAAGTTTGGTTTCTTACCAATGAGTCCATCTCTTCATTCATGCCTTGCTCCCACTTCTTTCTAGTTTACACTTGCATTGTTTCTTCATAACATTCTGGTTCACTAGAATCAGTCATCAACAAATAATACATTGAAGGAGAGTATCGTTCAGGGGGTCTACTTAACTTGGTAGATCTTCTAACACTTGTAGGAGTTTGAGGTACCTGCTGTTATTCTTGATTTTCTGGCACCTTTGGAACTTCATTTTATTTTATTTCATCAAGCACTGTGTTTTCATTTTCCCGTTTCTTTCTCTGCAACTAAATTTATACATGAACTTTTCATAGAATACCACATCTCTACTCCTAATGATTTTGTTACTTTCATAATCCCAGAAGCGATAACCAAAATCATCAACCCCATATCCAATAAAGGTACATTTCTTGGATTTAGCCTTCAACTTTGTTCTATTTTCTTTATCAATATGGACAAATGCTTCACAACCAAAAGTTCTCAGAAATGAGTAGTTTACCTTTTTACCTGTCCATGCCTCCTCTAGAATCCCACCATCCAAAGCACTTGAAGGCCCTTTGTTTTTAAGTAAACAACAGTATCTACAACATCTACCCAAAACTGTAAGGGAAACCCTGCATGCAATCTCATACACCTTGCATGCTCCATGATCGTCCTATTCATCCTTTCTGACACACCATTTTCTTGTGGTGTTCCTGGGATTGTCTTCTTTCTACGAATCCCATGGTATGAATAGTAAATATCAAACTCCTTGCTGCAATACTCACCTCCATTATCCGATCTGAGACACTTCAACCTTTTTCCTGTCTCATTCTCAACCAAATCTTTTGTTAAGATTTAATATGCTAAGATAGAAAATATCAGTATTACATTCCATTTCACAACAATAGCATATACAGGATCACTGAAAGAACAACAAGCACAACATAAACACAAGAGACACTGATTTATCCTGAGAAACCCTCATGGGGTAGAAAACCCAGCAAAGCTTCCTCAATATAGATGACTAGGAAATACAAAGATGTAATCCTCAAACATGAGCTCCTTATCCTCCATAGAAGATCTCTCTCTCACCTATGCGCTAATCACAAGTGAGTGAATGTGTGTTAAATGAGGAACACACCTCCTCTATTTATACACAAATCCGACTTGACTTTTACACTAACTAGGTTGGCCCCAACTTAAGTACTTAACATAATGTGACAAGGTTGACCCCACTAGGGTGGTCTAATAACCCTTTAAACCACATGCCTCATACAGGGTCGACCCCACTAGGGAAGTCTAATAACCCAAGTTACCACATTCTCCATCAAGGAATAAAACATCTCCGGATATACAATAAGGTCTTCACGGAGGAATGAAACATCTCCAGAATAATAAAGTACAAATATAATATTCTTATAAGTTACAATATCTCAACACTCCCCCTTAACGAGAAGGATATTATAACAACATCTGCACGAGCAAGGAGTCATCAACTACATGATACATGATACATGATACATCTATAAATCATTGGAAGCTTTCTTCATACATCATCATCAGTAACTCAAATAGTTACTGGAACATCAGCATCATCAGTATTGAGTCTTCATCTTCTGTACAGCCTCATCGTCTGGATTTACCGATCAACATCATCATCTGGATCTCTCGATCAACCGCCTCATCGTCTGGATCTACTGATCAATAGCATCATCATCTGGATCCTCTCGATCATTAGCATCAACATATGGATCCTCTCGATCAACAACATCAACATTTGGATCCTCTCGATCAACAACATCAACATAGAAGCATACTCTACAATGCACAAGATCCTATTATGGGATGATCAATCCCTCTCACTTTAGGACATAGGTCCAAGGATGATACAATCCTGATCCACTTACGGGATGATCAATCCCTCTCAATTTAAGACATCTCTCATGTCTATGGACGATGCAATCCAGATCAACTTACAGGATGATCAATCCTTATCACTTTAAGACACCTCACCATGTCTAGGGACAATGCAATCCTGAAACAACTTACAGGATGATTAATCATATTCACTTTAAGACACCTCACCATGTCTAGGGACGATGCAATCTCGAATCAACTTTCAGGATGATTAATCCTTATCACTTTAAGACACCTCACCATGTCTAGGGACGATGTAATCCCGAATCAACTTACAGTATGATTAATCCTTATCACTTTAAGACACCTCACCATGTCTAGGGAGGATGCAATCCCGAATCAACTTACAGGATGATTAATCCTTATCACTTTAAGACATCTCACCATGTCTAGGGACGATGCAATCTCGAATCAACTTACAGGATGATTAATCCTTATCATTTTAAGACATCTCACCATGTCTAGGGACGATGCAATCCCGAATCAACTTATAGGATGATTAATCCTTGTCACTTTAAGACATCTCACCATGTCTAGGGATGATGCAATCCCAAATCAACTTATAGGATGATTAATCCTTATCACTTTAGGACATGAGTCCAAGGATGATGCAATGCTGATCCACTTACAGGATGATCAATCCCTATCACTTTAGGACATGAGTCCAAGGACAATGCAATCCTAATATACTTACGGGATGATCAATCCCTATCACTTTAGGACATAAGTCCAAGGATGATGCAATCCTGATCCACTTACGGGATGATCAATCCCTATCACTTTAGGACATAAGTCCAAGGACGATGCAATCCTGATCCACTTACGGGATGATCAATCCCTATCACTTTAGGACATAAGTCCAGGGACGATGCAATCCCAATAGTCCTCTTAGACAAAGTCTAAGTACCACTTCATCGACCTCATCGTCGGAACAGGTAACCTCATCATCGAACTCATCGTTGGAACAGGTAACCTCATCATCGATATAGGTATCCTCATCGTCGATACAGGTATCGTCATCATCGACACAAGTATCCTCATCATCGACACAAGTATCCATATCATCGATACACGTATTCTCATCATCGACACAAGTATCCTCATCATCGACACAAGTATCCATATCATCGATACAAGTATCTTCATCATCGATACATGTATCCATATCAACACAGGTATCCTCATCATTGACACAAGTATCCATATCATTGATACAAGTATCCTCATCATCGATACACGTATCCATATCAAGACATGTATCCTCATCATTGACCTTACCGTTAATATAGGAAATCTCATCATTGATACAGGTATCCACATCGATACCAGTATCCAAATATCATCATCGACCATATCACTCCTCGTTTCGAGGAGGGTCCTTCTGAATGACACCAAGCTTGTCTCAGAAATACTCAAACTTTACTTGAGACAAGGGTTTGGTCAATATATCAGCAACTTGTTCGTTAGTGCTCACATAATCGAGCTAGATAGCTCCTTTCTGCACCATATCCCGTATATAGAAATATCGGATCTCTATGTGCTTTGACTTATCATGGAACACTGGATTCTCTGTCATCTTGATACAGCTTTCGTTGTCACACAGGATCACAGTGGGTCCATCTCTAAGTCAAACAATCCTTATAACAATTTTCGAAGCCATATCACTTCACAACTAGCAGAGCAAGCAACAATATATTCCGCTTCGATTGTGCTGAGAGCCACACTAGACTGTTTCCTGCTAAAACACGAGATCATGGCAGATCCCAGACAATAACATCCACCCGATGTGCTCTTCTTGTCTGATACACTTTCTGCCCAATCAACATCTGTGTAGCCATACAATCTGAAGTCATGATCTCCAAGATAATATAGACCAAAATCTATCATACCTTTTAGGTACCTCATCACATGCTTTGCAGCTATCAGGTGTACACGCCTAGGTTCCACTAGGTATTGACTCAAGGTGTTCACAGCAAAGCATATATCTGGCTTGGTATTCATCAAATACATCAATAACCCAATAATCTGTCTGTACAGAGTCATATCCACTAAATCTGAAGAGTCATCATCTAACAACTTCAAGTTGTAATCCATGGGAGTGGCCATGGATTTTGCATTCCAACATATCAAATACTTTCCCTGGTTGAGAAAGATTCCTTCCAGGCATTGCTATACTTCCAGTCCTAGGAAGAAATGCATCAATCCAAGATCTTTCATCTCAAATTCTGTAGCTAGCTTCTTCTTGCTTTCCATGATCTATTTCTCATTCCTTGTCAGAAAGAGATCATCCACATACAGTAATAGTATGACAGGTTCATCATCCATAACCTTAAGGTAAAGGTTAGGACCATCTTTACCAAGCTTGTCAAGAAGCTATCAATTCTCCCTCTGTGACTGAACATCATTCACACTTTGCATTGACTGATTTTCTGCATATCTATCCATGCCATCTCCCATCAGATGGGTCTACTGATATGAGCCTCAAGATCATTCGAACTCTGTGGTGAGTTCCTTCTTGCATCCATCTAAGAGAAGAATGCCATCTGTATATAGACACCATCTTCAACCTTGTAGCAAAGGTTGAAATCCGCATCACCCATGGTGATCATTAAGCTCATCAAATGACTATCGATCTTGGGTACCCATACAGAGCTTTCTTCAATTGAATCCTGGGAGTTTTCTCGATTCACACTTCTTCTTCAATTACACCATTAAGAGAATGGTCTTATCTAGCCACTTGGAGCAAACATCTCGTCATGATCCTCTTCCTCTTTCTAAGAGAATCTTCTAGCCACGAGCCTTCTATAGTATGTTTGATTTGTAAGTCTTCTTGTTGAACATCCATCACTTATTCGGTGTTCATCATTCTTCATGATCTTTCCTACAAATCAAAGTTAATTACATGATTAGTAATACTTCATAATCATCAAATCACGTTGATATGATAACCTTTTATGCATACAAATATGATTCACATGGTTATGCAACTATCTTGACCAATACTTTGGCACAACACTTTTCCATATCCTGTATGCATACAGTGGCTATCTAAATGCCTTCCATCTCTACCAGAACATACTATCAAGAGCGTGCACATCTCTCAGCATGTCAGCAAAGAGGTTTCATTCTAGACAAGCAACAATGGAATGCTTGTCCAACTTACCCATCATATGCATATTAGTAGTATACTGTTCAATGCTATATGAATGCTTACACTATGCATGATATATTCTAGGAATACAAATATGCATACAACTATTACAAGCAATATCATTTAGTATTTCAGAGATTCAAATAACAACTCAAATACTTATCTTTTATGTTGCGTGGTTGCCTCCTGCTTGATCTCTATATGTCTTTGAACTTCTATTCATTCTGTACCACTATGCATGCTTAAGTGTGCACTAGTGTCATCCTCATGATCTCATACATAATCATACTTTCATTCATATAATCTCAATACTATCAAAACATTATGTATGGTCATGATCATTTCATACACAGGTATATTTACGTAAGATCCTAACACAAAGTAGGATTCTAACTGATATAGGAAAACATACCTAGATTATCATACCCAAACAATATCTTCTTTGTTCTCTTCAATGATTTAGAGACCTTTTGCTAGAACCTACATATCTCATAAGTTAATCATAGTAGAAAAAAGTCATACATACCTCATAAGTCGAGCTTCTATGTGGTCAAAGACTATGGATGAGTCTTTGTCTTTATGTCATCGTGGTCATAGAACTCAATTTGTCTTTCTTGATGTACCTTTCATGTTAGCAGGCAACATTATCCTCATACAACACCACAAGTGTATTAGTACAATCATAAGTGTCATAAACCTAATCAATGAATGTCTTCTATCACTTCACATGCATTCATTATCAAACAATCATAATTGTACTAACCTCAATAGCATGAAGACAAACATATTAGGAACTTAATCAATAATCAGATTTCAAAACATACCTGTATTTCCTCAAGTCATACCTATTAGGATTGCTTGTAGTCTTCTTATGTAAGGCCTTAGCCTCATCTCCCTCTGGAACTGGAACTTCTTCACTTATGCAGGTGTCCAATTCATTCTCTTCTATGATTAACCCAATCCACTTTGATTTGCTGAAACTAGATTTGGAGTTGGATTAGGGTTTGTCAGAGAAACCCTACAAATTCAAACTTCTGAAAGAATGGAAAGATGCACCTTGCTGAGCTGATCAAGCTGGCATACTTCAATTTTGAAATCTCCAAAATTTGATCCCTCAAAATTGCCTTTGAAACTTCCGGATCTTCTAGACAAGATCTCGAACTAGGGTTTGATAAAGCCTGGTCTTCTGCCCAACCAAAAGGTTCGATCTTCTACTCTAAACTTTGATTTTTTTCGAGGAGCTTCCAACCGTGGTCTTAGATTCCAAAAATTCCAACTTTTGCAGAAGCCCTAATTTTCCATCTTTCCGATCAAAATCCTGAACTAGGGTTTGATCAAGCCCGATCTTCTGCCCAACCAAAAAATTTGATCTTGGTCTTTAAATTTTGATTTTGATGAGGAGCATCCAGCCATGGTCTTCGATTCCAATAATTTCAACTTTCTCTGAAAACCTAATTTCCCACAGCAGTGACAATAAAAAAATGAAGGTGCTTAGAATCCAATTCTGTTTGGACATAAATATATGCCATATTGTTTCTGATGCAACTCCGAAATTATGAATCCAGAGGGTCTGAAAATTTGGCGTATGGTAGCCTGTCCTGTCTTATTTCCAACCCCACAGTTTTGACCTCAATGGATTCTCTGAGAGAGAGTTATGCCAAGTGTCGCAACGTGACCTGTTTATGGGATGAAACAGGAGAGCGAACTTGTATGGCGTGCCATGTGTCACTGGTTGAACTTCGGCCTCTGAAAAAATTACCTGTGAAATTACAGTCCGTTTCCTACCTTTCAATTTTTACGAAAGTTCATTTGGAGCTTCCTAGCCCGAGATATGACCTTTTCACCTAGGTCACCTGTTTATGACTGAGATTTGGAAGAGGCAGAAACCCTAACTTGTACGGATCATAAATCACAAAGTACATCGAATGCCACAAGGTACAAGGGGATGTTATCTACGACCTATAAAAGTTTCAGATCCTGAACCTTCGCCAAAACGGATTTATAGTGAAAGTGCCACGATGACTGATTTTTGCTATACAAAACCCTAACTTGCAAATTGTCACAAGTGAGACAAGTGTCGTAAGTGCCATACATTTCCTTCCTTTATGATAGATCTGATATCATGTTAAGATTTAATATGATAAGATAGAAAATATCAGTATTACATTCCATTTCACAACAATAGCATATACAGGATCACTGAAAGAACAACAAGCACAGCATAAACACAAGAGACACAGATTTATCCTGGGAAACCCTCATGGGGTAGAAAACCCAACAAAGCTTCCTCAATATAGATGACCAGAAAATACAAAGATGTAATCCTCAAACATGAGCTCCTTCTCCTCCATAGAAGATGTCTCTCTCACCTATGCGCTAATCACAAGTGAGTGAATGTGTGTTAAATGAGGAACACACCTCCTCTATTTATACACAACTTCGACTTGACTTTTACACTAACTAGGTCAGCCCCAGCCTAACTACTTAACATAATGTGACAGGGTCGACCCCACTTGGGTGGTCTAATAACCCTTTAACCCACATGACTCATACAGGGCCGACCCCACTAGGGAAGTCTAATAACCCAAGTTACCACATTCTCCACGGAGGAATAAAACATCTCCGGATATACAATAAGGTCTTCACGGAGGAATGAAACATCTTCGGAATAATAAAGTACAAATATAATATTCTTAGAAGTTACAATATCTCAACAACTTTCCATTTCTTAAAAGTAACAAACACATCAGATTTCTGTCTGATGCAATAAACCCAATTTTTTCTAGTTGCATCATCAATAAATATAACATAATAATGAGAGCCACCAAGAGATTGTACTTGAGCCGGTCCCCATACATCTGTATGCACAAGCTCTAACTTTTCACTCTTCTTCTATTTCCCAACCCCAAGAAATATGACTCTCTTATGTTTTCCATAAAAATAGTTCTCATAGAATTCCAAACTTACCTTCGTTAGATCTGGCAACAAATTCCTAGAGTGGAGAATTTGCATCCCCTTCTCACTCATGTGGCCAATCCTATGATGCCACAATGCTGTATTTGTTCTTGTGTAAGCTAAAGAGATAGAATAGTTAGTATTATGGGGACATAAATACAACGTACCTATCTTGTCTGCTTTTGCTATCACCATCGATCCTTTAGTGATCTTGCATACCACGTTTCTCCAAACGTAGATAAAAAACCACCATCTCCCAATTTCCCTGTTGAGATCAGATTTATTTTTATAGCATGAATATGCCTTATATATTTCAACAGCCATTTAGTTCCATTCTTTAATTTTATCCGTACCTTACTCATTCCAACAATTTTACATGGCTCATCATCACCTAATAAAACATGTCCAAAATCTCCTGGAACATAATCATGAAAAAATTTCCTATGGAGTGTAGCATGACATGAATCCCCTGAATCTGCTACCTAGTAATCACTAGTATTATCTAATGCAAGAATCAAGGCATCTTGTAACACATCACCTGCTACATTTGCTTCCTGAGTAGTCAATTGCTGTCCATCTCCTTTATTCTTTAGAGATTTGTAGTTTGTATTCCGATGTCCTATCTTTCCACAGTTCCAACACTCTATCTTTCCCATTTTGGACTTGGATCCGCCTTTCCTATACTTGCTGTGATCATCTGGGATTTTTCCTCTCTCCCTTTTTCGTCCCCTTCTCTCCATGGTCAACGCATTACATGATGTCTCACCTGTTCTTTTCCTTCTCATTTCCTCGCTAAGAATAACACCAACAACATCATCAAAATTCAAAGTGTTTGAACCAGAGAGAGAGTTACTTACAACCATGACCAAGCCATTCCAACCTTCTGGCAATCAACACAAAATTAGAAGAGCCCTAACCTCATCATCAAAGTTCACTTTTATAGAACTTAGCTGATTTGTAATCGTATTAAATTCATTTAAATGATCAGCAATAGATCCACCTTCTGACATCTTCATATTAAATAAACGCTTCATTAGAAATACCTTGTTGGATGCCGAGGATTTTTCATACAACTTACCCAATGCGCTCATCAGAACCTCCGTTGTCTTTTCTTTTGAGATATTGAAATCCATCGACAAAGCCAAGCACATCCGTATTGTTCCCAGTGCCTTTCTGTTAAGAACCTCCCATTCTTCATCCTTCATAGTCGCCGACTATTTTGCTTTCCTCCCAATGGTAGGAATAGATCCTTCTGATACAGATAGTCGTCCATTTTCATCTTCCATAATTGGTAGTTTTGGTCGTTAAATTTCTTGACCTTAAACATTCCTTCTTCCGCCATTGCTCCCACTCGAACTAGGAACCCTTCTTTCCTGCAAGTTTATCTTCCAAATAGACCTTTGCCTCTGATACCAATTGTTAGAAAAATAGGATCGCAGAGCAATAACAATAAACAAGATGCAAATATAAATCACATAAACATAATACAAGAGAGACACTGATATAATGTGGTTCACCCAATTTGGGTTACGTGCATAGAGAAATTACCAATCCTTTTATTATTATACCATCCAACAAATGAAGGGATACAACCCGCAGCACATCCACTGCAACTTCCTCTTCAGTCTCTCTCAGTCTCTCTTACACAATCACAAAGTTCTTTACAATGCTACAATACATTAGACATCCGTATTACAATGTCTTCCTTTTAAAGGGAATTACCATGGGAAAATACTACGGGCTACCCAATACCATGGGCTTGTAAACTGTTGGCCAACAAAACAACCCATAAAATTTCTTTCAGGGGTGAAGCCCCCAAACCCTCGTTGGGGGCTCACTAGTCCCCAGACCCCCCAGTTGGGGGGGATGGTCCCCCCTGGACCCCCGTGGGGGGGGGGATTCCCCCCACACCCCCTCGTTGGGACGACTGTACAATCCACCTGCATATCATATAAAAATGGGGTACAAACACGGCGGAAACAACAACATGTCTGAATTAAGAAGATCATGCTCCACAACTGTAGGGACCCCCGTTTGTGGGGTCGTCCCTAAAACTAATCTGAAATGGGTGAAAACAAGAAGGTGGGAAACAATTCCGTGACAATTTGCTTTTTTTGTTGTTCTAATTTCCATTTTCTCGCCCAAGACAAAAGTCAACAAATTTTCTCGGGAAAGAGTTTTACTACTTCTTGGGTGAGACATTAACCACGGTTAGATTTCTCTCGTCCGTGAGTTTTTCCATAGTTAGAGAATTGTTCACTTGAGAGTTTTTAGTTTCTTGTTTGAGAGTATAACCATTTTTTTTAATTGAATTCTCGGACAGGTTTCTCAGTCGAGTGTTTTGATTCCTTTTAATGTATCGGCCGAGACATGTTTAACTATATAAACGCAATAATATTTCCCAGCCACACGCATTGTCATTTTCAACGCTGTTGCTGTTGTTGTCTGTTTTCGCTGAAACCAACACTGTGCTAAAACATCGAAGGGAAGGAAGACCACCCACTGCAACTCTATTTGCTGAAACACCAAAGGGAAGGGAAGACCACCCACAGCAACGAAGTGAACGGCCACGAGAAGAGGACTGCCACCCGCCAGTTCGATCCAGTCGACCAGACGACCATACCATCAGACGATCGCACACGGGTATGTTTCTCTTTTTCCATGGGCATCTCTCTAAAACCCAACCGAATTCAATTTCAAATTTGGCTACCGTTCCTTGGAACTAATCTAATTTCAATCAATTCACCCTTAGGGTTAGGGTTAGAGGCCGAATTCCTCTTGTGATTGGACCAACGGTATATTTGGACCCTCTTCTTTGGACCCTCTTCCAACTAGAAGCACATTGAGTGTCAAGTTCAACTTACTGACTCTTCCCCCATTAAGTAAGGGAAATATACTGCATCAAGAAACCTCAAGCACAAACACTGAGCCCCTATTAGCCTTGCTCTAGCACACCAAAATATTTTGATGATAATACTTCTCTACCTATGTGTTGGAGCCCGAGAACAACTAGAAACACATATGTAGAGAAAAGGATCCCTGCAGAGACAGAGAGACAAACCTAAGGGACAAGATCAATAAATAGAGATATTACCTACCAAGTCAATAGACAAGATAACTTCCCTCACTGGGTCGGGGATTTCTACTTCATTGAGCAACCTTAAGTGTAAACAAAGAATCCATGTCAATGTGGCCCTAGTGCGTTGGGAGATTTCACTGTTTTGAAACCATTTTGAGAATGATATAAGGCCTCTACCTTGATAAACCCGCATCCTGAGGCTCACCATTGTCGAATCCGACATCAATCGAGTGTGAAATTGCATTGCTGAATTCGAAAGACTTCTTCATTTGCTGCTACATAATTCAATGAAGTTGCAGAATACTTCCTACCTGCTCCAAAGTACTTCAGAGTGCTGCTACCAACCACATCTTACTAGCGTTCGACTTCTGTACACTCCATCAACACTCTTCTTCAGTTAACTCAAGTTTTCCATTCACTTTCTCCTTGAATATTGACCACAATTCATCATTTTTAAGATGTTTTTAGTTAGAAAACCTTGGCTATCATCTCCTTTAATGCCTTGTTCATTCCACTATGTTGTATCAATTTTTACTACAATCCCCTACATTCTTTACAAGCGCACTCCCTGCAACCATATATCATATTATCCAAGGTCGGCCAATATTTTTAGCTGGGGACAAAGTGATGTTCACATCAAAAGTGAGATAAGTATAATGGGTTAATGCAAATGGATTAATGTAGATGTGAATGATGACAAATTAATAAGGGAGCTAAAGACAGGAGTCAGATAAGGGAAGATAATGCACATGTTTATCATTCTTATTTTCCTTGCACTATATAGGTATTTTATTTTTTAGTTATCCATGTTGCTACCAGGAAAAAAGCATTGGAGAATACTTCATAGTGGGATTGGGGGATCCTATTTTTGAAGAAGCTCTTTTAACTCCCCCTAGCTAGAAAGCACACTTTTACAACTAATGATTTCCATTTTCAAAAGGTTTAGTTATATGGGTGGATATAAACTTTTGTTAATGAAGAATATGATTTGATGAAGAATCTACTTTGTAGGACATAATTGCTGCACAAACTACATTCCAATTCACTGACATAAATATCGAAAGTACCATTTGGTGTCCACGAAGTACTCTCTCCAAGCCACATATATATTCTCCCATACTTCCTACCTATTTCCAACCTCCCCTCATTTGTTTTCCTACCATATGCTTGTCCCTCCACTAGTTGTTTGGCGATGCAGTTACCTTGTGGATTCATGGAGGAGAACCCTTGTGTCCCTATCATCCCATCCAAGGATTCATTGTCTATGTTGTATAACTATATACAATAATACACCAAATCCTTCTGGTCCAAGATTTCCCTTTGACATTTTGTCAAAATTTATATTTTTTAAGCTTGTTAAGGGAGGGTTCCATTTGTCTATACATGAGGCTATTGTTGCATGTGGAACTGGTGTTAGTGTCTTTAGTTCTAAATCCCTAGGATTGCATGCTGTTGATCTCCTTTTGTTGACACTTCCAATAATGTTCACTCCATTGGTTTATCGTAGGGTCTTTGCATTGTCATGCTTGGTTTTAATATAGATGTGATTATTGTTCATTTACCTATCCTTAAATATTTTGCGATTGCACCCTTTCATGGTTTCCCTTACAAGAAATTATAGTAGGAGCTTCCATGCCCGATTGAGGATGGGGTTTTTAAATGCCTCTATTTTCTAGAATTCACTAGTCGTTCTTATACTATCCCTGTGTCTACTGGTTTTTCGAAAGAGGGTTTCACTTATATCAAATATATTTGACACAAAAATTCATTGGTTCAACAGAGGTTCCATGGATTCCTCTTTTATCCTACAAAGGTAACACCACGAGGGGCCTTCAAATCCTATGATTATTATTTGATCCCATGTTAGGATTTTCCTCCTTTCCACTAGCCAGAGGAAGGTGGATATATTTGGCCACAACCTCCTTTTCCAAATCTAATCCCCTATTTTCTGCTATTGTTCAATGTTGTTCCCTGCTACTAATAGATAAGCTACCATTATATTGAATGTACCATTGATATTGTAACCCCATTTGAGTTTGTCAAGGCCAATTTTGATTATAATCCTTGTTTGTTGTAACTTTGACCATATCCACTCCCAATGAGAGCTGTCCTTGATTGTGGCCATCGTTCTTTGGGAAACTAGGTTTTCCATCTTGAGTTTCTATGACAAGTTCTCCAGTATTGGTTTACTTGGGTTATGCCTTGGGTTTGTAGAGTTGTATGAAATTCCTAGAGTTCTAGTTGTTTCGAAAACCTATGCAGTTGATTCCAGAAATTCTACCATAAAATAGATCTCTTCCCATCTCTAATATTCTAGAAGCAATGTTCTTGGATGATATTGCTATTTTTGCAAGAACTGTTCCAAATTATGGATCCTTTCCTTTCACCCTCCATTCATATGAGTTGTGAGTCTTGTATTCAGAGGGGTACTTGATCTTCCAGGGCTTTTTGCATCGTTCATTTTTTCTCACCTCTTTAGGTATACTTAGAAATTGACAATTGATTTTTAGTATCTCTACCTCTTTCTTTGCACAAGAATACTTAGTCTTGATCGCTTCATTTCTAGTATTAGAATCTATTTCTTATAGGTTTAGACATTTGATCCTCTTGAGTCCATTGGCATTAGAACATCGTATTATATATATGCAGTATAACACTTTTGATTATAGAAGATTTCTAAGAGATTAGTTGTTTGAAAGTCATTTCCAGATTTCCTTTTAGTTTGCTTTAGTAGCTTAGTCAACCTCTACCAGAATAAGACATCAAAGATCAAGATCTAACAGGGGAGATATGATCTTGTGGTCCAATTCTAAGCTAATCCTGTGGTGTTAGTTTACCTCGTTGTTTGATTTGGTTTTATTACATTTTGAAGTGTGCTTGCTAGCATTAATTTATGCTAGAATAGGTTCTAATCTTGCATTTCATGTGCTTACATCTCTAAGTTTATGATTAACCTGGTTGATTTCTCATTTTGTCTTAACAAGGACACATGGATCGTCCAGCGACATCTACCATCAGTGCTAGATGAAGACATGTGATGTAGTCAGGTATATTCGATTGTTAATTTGAAATATATTTATCTTGTTTGACACATTTTGACATGTTTATTAATATGTGGAAAATTCTTATCATGCACAGCTTCATAGCTTCAGGGTGAAGCAAACTTGACTTCTGTGCAACAACACTCCGTGAGGTCATTGTCAAGGAAATTCAATTGTTATTCAATTTATGCTCAAGTCTATATAAACATAAATATTTTTTTACACAACTTTCTAAGATCTTGTTGTGCACAGGTGGTGTCTCTCACAATGACAGACGTCTGTCTGAGGGGTCTACAAGTGCCGGTGGACAAACTCAGAGGACATGCTTAGTGTCTTATACGCCATCGCCAGGTAGAGATTGTTTACATACATTCTGACTAGAATTCTTGTCTGACATGTTTTTTAATATGTGAAAAATTCTTATCATGCACAGCTTCACAGCTTCAGGGTGAAGTAAACTTGACTTCTATGCAACAACACTCCGTGAGGTCATCGTCAGGTAAATTCAATTGTTATTCAATTTATGCTCAAGTCTATATAAACATAAATATTTTTTTACACATCTTTCTAAGATCTTGTTGTGCACAGGTGGTGTCTCTCGCAATGACAGACGTCTATCTGAGGGGTCTACAGGTGCTGGTGGACAAACTCAGAGGACACCCTTAGTGTCTTATACGCCATTGTCAAGTAGAGCTTGTTTACATACATTCTGACTAGAATTCTTGTTTGACATGTTTATTAATCTGTGGAAAATTCTTATCAGGCACAGGTTCACAGCTTCAGGGTGAAGCAATCTTGGCTAGTATGCAGCTTCACTCCCTGAGGTCATCATCAATAAATTCAATTGTCATTCAATTCACGCTCAAGTCTATATAAACATAAAACTTCTTTTACACAGATCTTTCTAAGATCTTGTTGTGCACAGGTGGTGGCTCTCAAAATGACAGACGTTTTTTCTGAGGGTGGGTCTACAGGGGCCGTTGGACAACCACAGATGGCACCCTTAGTGTCTTATTCTTCAGATACGCCATCGCCAGGTAGAGATTGTTTACATACATTTTGACTAGAATTTTTGTTTGACATGACTGTTTTATTTGTGAAAAATTACATGATTTTTCGTGTAAACTTACATGTGATTGCCAATATTTGGTTTCCTACAGGGGCTTCTGGACATTCTAACAATAATGATGGTTCAGAAGACTTTATTTCTATTTCTCACCATGTTCATGATAATGCATAGGTTCCATCAGGTATTTATAATGAACACATTTTATTTAAATCTTTATAATTTGATTGACAAATTATATATATAGTTTTTAATACTTGCACATGCATTTTACTTTTTACAGGGTTTGCTGCTGCTGATCCTAATCCACCTCCCCAGACAAGGAGAGGTCGTCGGGTGCATCAATATGCTCACAATGAAAGATATGATCCTCTTTACAGTCATCCTAGAGATGTTCCTGAGGAGACTCCTTGGGAAGACAACATCGCTATGTTGACTATGGAAGAGATGAAGGAGCATTCATCGAGATTGCAGGCAGAACTTGACACTTCAAATATCTCTTTTGGTTCTCAACAGTGTCTCCAGATTGTTTTGCACAATATGAACAGTTTGATCGAGTCATATCTTGGGATTGGACCATCAACCCATATTTTTCATGACATGATGCGTAGGAGGCAGTTTTCAGTGATGGGTTGCACAAGTTTGAAGAAATAAAAAAAGTTGTCACAAAAGAAATGGTATTTTCATGTTTTGACTTGTGGCCTGAAGACAAAAAACATCTAAAGATTGCAAGATTCAATGATCCACTAATTGCACCCCATATTTATTCCAGGTTCCTGTGTGCATATGGGAAGTTCCCTAATAATGACGAGGTTTCTCAGTATTTTGTTCAGATGCTGATTGCAGAGTTCCGGTTTCACATGGACCCCGACTATACAGATATGGGATCTAGTTTCTATGGTGCTGGCAAAGGTCGTACATATGAATGACCTGATGCACGACGAGATGTTCAGTATAGGCATCCGATGCCTCGGTTAGTACAGCCACATCCTAGAGTCATTGATTTTCCATAGGAGTTGGAAATGACATCCCAAATAGAAAGAGGGGTGAGGGAAGAGATAAAAGATTGTGTTGGGGCTGCATTGGCAGGGGTGGAAATTGACATAAATAATTTGTCATCTTCAACCAGTATGGATGAAATCCCATTTGATGATTATTCTGATGATCGCTTGAGTAGCATGACTCGATTAGAGCTTCAGCAGTATGCAACATAATGTAGAGATAATTATAAGCGAGTCATCGCTGGACAAAATCAAAACAGAGGCATGGTACGTAAGTATGCAATAATATTTTCAATTTATTATATGAAATCTAATTTTTTTATTCTCCAAATCTAATGTCTATAAATTATATGGAATTTATGCAGTATACCAGATTCATGAATGATGACAACTTTGATGATACGGATTTTATTGACTGGTCAAAAACAGAGGCTAGTGGCACGAATACGCATGTTGAGGAAATTGTAGTTTCACAATTTCCACAAGGGGCACAGGTATGGATATTCCTATTTCATGTCTTCTAATAATTGGTCTTAGCTTTATCTTAAAAGGTTTACCTCCTGGTTTTATGGGTATTCTGTGTTATATACATAATACTGAATTTATATTCATGGTATTCTGTGCATTTTTTACTATTAAAAATGGTTGTTCGTGCCCAGATTCTGAGATTAGGGTTTTTTCATGCCTAGAAGACTAGCCAAAATAGCTCCCAATTTGCACATAAATCAGAATTAAGAGGTTTATTATTGTTACGATCCATAAAACTATCCAAAACAAGCTTATAACTGCCCAAAATTAATGTAACTGCTTGTTTGATGGCTGGTATATGTCTGTAGGAATTTTCATCCATGCAGAGACATGTTATTTGAATGGTGTACACATTACTTAGCTACCAACAACACTAAATTTAAGATTGATATCATATACCTTGCCCAAAATGAGAAATTGTAGTTTAGGGTATGAGGAAGGTACTATCACAAGCAAAAGGTGTCACAAATATGCCCTACATGCTGCCTGTAGCTGCTACCCAAAATACCCATGGATATATGTTTGTGCAAGGTGTTGAAGAAGAGATATTCCCTCATAGATTCACCAAGAATGATCCATACCTTTTCCTATCATAAATCCCTTAAATCGTAACAGATCTCATCACAATCTAGTGGATCATGCAAATCATGAATTGTAGGAACAATGGGAATAAATACTGGTGGACAACTTAACACTATGACCTCATTAGTGAACCAATGCCCCATTGGCCACTGGTTCTGAACAATGAGTGTAATATCTCCTACTGTATCTATAATTAGAATACAATGGTGAACTCAGTAAGATACGAAAAATTATCTCGTGGTGTCGATTCAAAAAACTTTGTGATGAAATTCGATTATTAAGCCCGTTCATTTGTGTAGTATCATGACAAGTGACCTTTTTGGGAAGTATTGCTGATGTATGGAACATTACATGATTCATGCTCAAGATAGTTAATATCATATGTTATGCTTTAGTGTCTAAATACTTTCCCCTAGGCATCCTTGCGATCCCCACTGTGCCTCCTCCTAGATGCGAAGCTCAGTTAACTGAATGGACATCTTCTGTCTTCACAGCGTAATGCAGCTCATGGCATATGTTAATTGCCTTGGTTTTAGTGCATAACCCTAGTTGCAGGAAATGTGTTGTATAGGGTTGTACCATGCGTGTTTCTATACCAAAGCGTGGAAATGTGTGTGGTATGGCCCTAAAATGTGTTTCTGGGCTGTACCAGCGTTCATATGACGTGTTTTGAAAAAGTTTTAGTTGATTGTTTACTCTGTTTTTCATTGTGTTTGACCAAAAATGCTGGAAATTAATGGTAATGTTTAAAAGTTGACATTTCCTTTATCGTTTTTATTTAACCTTTTAATGAAAATTTTAAAAATTTAAGTAAAAGGATAGAAAAAGGAAAGATAGAGGAAATGCCAACTTTTTAACATTACCATTAATTGTTTCAAGATGTTTGATAGTAGTTCCAACCTCATGGGACTTCATATGGAGAAAGTAGAATTTCATATCCCATTCAAAACTCAGCAGACTTAGCAGTTTTGACGATTTCAGGATTGGCAGGATTGCAGCATTTTCATTGGATTCTATCATGTATCAGGGTATGGGATTGGCCTTTAATCAAGAGCACCAAGCCCTTTATGCCCCTCATCGTTGATGGTGCTGATTGTTGAACTCCTTTTCCATTCCCTTAGCAAAAATATACCCTCCACTCAAGTTGAAGTCATTGATTAGCCATGTTGAACTTTTTCTACCATATTTCAAGGCTTGGATTTGGCAGTTTCGTCAAAATTGGATGGTGCTGACTAAATTTAACTGTAGATTGCAATAAGATGGAGCATAAATAGTGAGGGACAGAGGTTATGGCATTGGTATGCTCATTCTCATTCAAAATTCATTTATTTACCTTTATAGACTTCTTGCCCAAGTGCCACTCTCAGACTTGGCTTCTGCAATGCTTACAGTGTTTAGTTTGCAACTGTAAATTTTCAGGCTTAATTCAGGATACAATAAACTTTAAATTTTCTTTTATATAAATGTGTAGAACTGAGAACCTTTATCAGCAATAATGCAGAAACTGAAAACTGTAGAGCAGTAGTAGATAGTGCACAAAATAGAGAGTCACACAAAGACACAGGAAATTACCCTGGGGACACCCAAAATGGGAGAAAACCCCAGAAAACAATCTTTCTTATTTGCAAAGATGATAGAGCTGGAAGTACAATATAAACCTAGCTACATTGGCTTACATTCAAAAGAGAAGATGTTGCTCAAGTCTAGCAGAATGCTAGCATACTTTCTGAGGAAGTGCCATGAACTGAAAATCTGATCATAAAATTATTTGCAGCAGCAAATGCACCAGCAACAATAGAAAGAGTGGACGACAATAGATAATAGTCCTTCGACCAACAACTTAGAATGAGTAAAAACGATGTGAATATAATAATAGCACTAAGTAGACTTTTCTTTTGGAGTTATCCTTGCATGACTTGGTTAACTCGAATTAGCTTCAATGACAACTCACACTTGCAACTTGAATTAGCTTTAATGACAGCTCACCCTTGTCTTTGAACTTATCTTAGTAACTCAACTTGACATTGATGATAACTCAAGCTAGCAACTCGTCATACTATGACAACTAGAATTTACATAACTCGACCTTAGCAGCTTGACTTAATAATTCTCTTTGCATTAATAACTCGATTTTACATTAGTAATTTAACTTTTCTTTAGTTTGACTCTTCTTCTCTCTTCCATCATTCACAAGTGCCATTGTACTAGCTCTTCTCAAGTTCATCATTTGCATAATAAGAAATATTGTTTGACTTGATCTTCAGGGGATCATTACACATCAATCTAGCTCACGGGACTTGTACGTTCATCCTGTCTATTGCGTAGATTTGTCTTGACTTTTGCACTAAGCTCTCAAGGCTAACGTTGACTGTTGCACATGGCTCACAAGGTTTCTGTCTTGACTTTTGTCCTGGCTCACAAGGCTTGTACACTTGATTCTTTCAATTATGTCAAATAATTGTTCTTGATCATTATTCTATTATTTTTTTTGGATTATTCTAAAAATTGTATGCCATTTCACTAACATAGTTGAAATTCTGAAAATTTGTATTCCATTTCACTAACATAGTTGAAATTCTAAAAATTTGTTGGATTATTATGAATTGTAATGACTGGAAGTATTTCCAAATTCCAAGTGCTAAGATTTGTTGGGGAGGACATAAGACTTCCTTCAACTCAACCGATGTTCAAGTCATATGGGTGGACTCTACATGCATGTCTGTTAAGTAGTTATAAATCATGAACTTACTTGGTCATGCATTTTACTTTCCATCAGTGACTAACTTACTGCCTTTGGTAGGGTTTGGGTCCAACCATTGTGCTCTGAGTATTATAGCATTTTGGAAAAAGAATAAAGTTTGTCATTGCGATAAAGTTTCAGTTGTAAAATTTAACCTTGCACTATTGTAGTTTATAACTTTATTGTTCTCCCATCTCATTGAAAGTGATCCAATTTTAATCAGAATTTTAATAAGCAGTAATATTTTTGTTGAATCTTGTTTTCTTACTTTATGCTTTTACTCCTGCCAATTTTTGAAATATCAGTTTTAATTACCTTTTTTTGGTGAAATTTGAAGTCTGTTCCAAACAATTCCAAACATATTTTTGACAAATTTAGAAATGGTTTCATCCAAGAATTACTAAATTTGGACAACTACCATCCATCACTTTTCCAAAACTTAATAGAAATCTAATTTGATATTGGAAAATTTCTAACTTTGTTGGAAGAAAAATGAAGCCATTGTTCAGCAGAGCAAGAATTTCAAAATGTTGGCACATTAAAGTCATTATAGTTAGTAATGAATGTTGGCAACCCTAAAAGACAACATTCACATCTCTACAACAACAAACCTTTTGCTTAGAATAAGCCCCTCAAAAGGTCTTGTCCTTATTATCACATTTATGCTTAAAAGTTTTCATGATAAGTCTTTAGTTTAGTCAAATTTAGGCTTCCAAATGATGTTATCGTCGCTATAGGATGGTGATAGCAATTGCATACTTGGATTATGCTTGTGTTCCTTCAACAATTTCATTATTATGTACAATCATGTGTCTTCTCTACTAGTGTAGATGTTTCCCTTGGACTACATATGAAGAACAACTAGTTGACTCTTCAAAGAACTTACCCAGAACTATGAAACAAAGCTCCTTTAACTGTTGGTTAATGAATATATAGCTTGTATATTCTTGTGTGCTACCATTTCACTTTTAATTGGAATGCTCTCACATCTAGGTGAATTTATGCTTGCTATTATGAGTTTGATGGTCTGGAAATTCCATTATTTCATTATTGTTTGGTATAGTAAGACCTGTCTCAAAATGGTGTATCGACAGTTCTACAATGAGCACCCCATTTTCCCATTATCATTCTTCTCTAAATAGGCCTAAAATAATGATCCTTTTGTTAAGGGTTCATTTAATTACTACTTTTTCTATGTGGATTGCATGATTGGAACATGAACGTTGTTGATTATCCATGTCTTATACAAGCTGTCACAAAATGCTACCCAGAATTACCCCTTTAACCTTGAGTGTTCAGATTATCAAAATTTATTATTATAGATTCCAAGTTGTAATCATTTTAATGAGGGTGGACAAATCATATTTTCAGTCCCAACGCACTTTAAATTTTGAATTTTGTGAGTACTTTTCCTTTTATTTATATAGGTTACTTCAATACACATTAGGGCTACCTATGAGTGAAAGATGATGATTGTTATAGTAGAGCCAACCTCTAGAAACATGTCTTCAAATAGGTATTTATCCCCACATCTTACGTCTCCTATGATTTTTGGTACTGATTGCTTAATGAGATGTTTAACACCATCACAAAACAAAATCGCCTCTAGTATAAAAAATGAAGGAGCTTAGTTTGTCCATGGAACCCTCCTTAGAGGGTGTGTACAGGATTATCCTACAGAATTATAGTTTGTCCTAAAACTTGTATACATATATACATACATACATATATATATATATATAAACTTTTCATTTTGACTTTGCAGCCCACGGAAAACCAGGAGCCATTGGTGTTCTGGTCCGAAGGTTGAGATCGATCTGCTCTACTTGTAAATCAATTGTCACCATTTTTTGCGATAGTAAGAAATGACCAATGGCATGACGATCATTTTTGGTTACTTGAACGATCATTTTTGGTTACTTGAACGATAATTTTTGTTTACTTGAACATAGTTTCCTTGTGAGTGAGCTTCTGGTGATCAAATTATTTGGTTATGGCAGGTATTGGAATATCACTTTTGTTTTTGTCATGTATGGTTAGAAACTGTGTGGTTACTCGCATATATGATCATCTTATTCCTTCCTCTTGCAGCATCTCAAGTGAATCCTGGTCATCTATCCTATTTCATGTTTTGCAGCCGTTTTATGGTCTTGTGGCAACTGTTATGCTATTTTTCACCCTAGATGATTATCAATGTCAGTTTTGATCCGCTTTGCCATGCGTCAATATCATCCTAATGCAACAACAGATGAGGTTGATTAGCTGTCATTTCCTCTTGTTTTTCATGCTTGTACTCTGCCATGCTAGTTAATTATGTTTCATTTTTTTAGGTTATGTTGTTCTAACCTGAAACAGAATTAATGCAGTATGTAGGTACAGCTTGGGATGAACTCACCATATTACTCACCAGTTAGAGCTTAGTTACTCATATAGGAAGAATTAGGCAGATATGGTGGTATGACCTTCTAAGCTCCCACTTCTATTATATTTTTATCTATGGGTTAGCCTCTTTAACTGTCTCTTTCTGCTTGCGCTATCTTTTTGGAGCCATATTTGTGTCTCGTAGCTCATTCATATTGATGACAACGTAAATCAATAGAGTCATAAAAGTTATATCTATAGTGTCCATAATATCTTTTCCATTTGTCTCATCACCAAAATATAGGTGGGTCTCTTTATAAATAAATATTATAGAGAATACTTTTAAATATATCTATTTACAGACACCTAGCTACCCTTAATCATTGACTATAAAAATTTATTTTATAGAAGTAAAATTATTTTATCCTGTATCTATTAATCATTATGATTTGTTTAAATAGCAACAAAATGCCAAAATGTGCCAGAAATAAAAATCTATTACTAATTTAGGCATCAGATTTGACATAGAAAAGCATCAGATTGATGAGAAAAGGAGAACATCATTTGTGGTAAAAGTCTATGAAATGAAGGTTTTAAATCCATGGAAAAAAAAGATGGTGCTATGAACTTATAATTTATTTAAAAACCAAATCCTTGAGATAGCACATAAAAATGATTCTTATGCATCTACCATTAATCTTACGATTATCCAAACATGGTACACTAGGTTAATGGAAGCCTGAGGGAGGTTGTGGTGAATCTATAACTTGTAGCATAGTTTGCAGAGCCAAAACTATTAGTTAAATGGGAAAAGGTATAAAAACACAGGTGAGCATTCAAACCCCGTGGTCACAAGATGGGCAATAGGTTTGAGTAGATGAGGTTGGGGTAGACGAGGTTCAACTTTGCAACCCTGTGTTCGTTTAGCAGTCCCTAGTTATGAGCAGCTCAGCTAGCGTCCAGAAAATAGGGATGACCAGCCCAATAGAAGTCTAAGGAATATAACCCAAAAGTTGGTCCTATCTATTCTCTTGAGGATCGGATCTTAAACTACAGATTGAAGGGTGGAACAATCAAAATAAGGTTAGACCCACTTCATTACATAAGTTGTAACAAGGTCGAATCTTGCTTAACCCCAAAGTAAAGAAGGAAATAAGTAGATTAGCCGGGATTGTTGTAACTGGGAGCTTAGTTACAATGCTTACACTAGTTAGACTAGTAACCTGAATGCAAGTAGTGGCAGTATATGAATGATTACCATTACCTGTATTGACATTATAGTAGTATTACCCCGGATATGATCTCTAGCTTGTACAAGGTTGGTATAGGTCTGATCTCTAAGTAACAACCAACGACCCATCTAAGCTTAATATGATTACAAGCAACCCCGTAATGATTTAATTAACTTGTATAACTCATTGCTTATAGCTCATGCTGAGCTTTACCTCTTGCTCCATCATATTCATAGAGGTAAAGATACTTTATTATATGGATAAAACTTACACTCCTTGGAACCTCTTGTAATTTGATCTCCTGTCTAAGCTTATATGCCTAATTACTGCCATTTGTATACATTACTTTTGTATGTTATCTCAAACTGAAGGGACCATCTCTATGTCTCTGTGTTGAAGGAATATATTAGTAATCTGTAGTGCAAGTCACTTTATACCTAATCACTAATGTTAACTTGGTGTCTCTACCAATTTTATCAATTCTGGTTTCAAGTTCTCAAGGCTATACTTTTAGTTCTGCAAAATGTAACATTTAATTTTTAATTTTTGGATTCTAATATTTTACATGTATGCATCGCAGGTTGGTTATGCTAGGAGCTTAGATAGAGAAACCATTGAAAGTGGACTTACTTTTGCAGGATTTGCGGTCAGTCATTCATATTGTGATATTTGTGTTCTTCAAGTTTGATATGTTGGTACCTTTTCCATAGGTGCTATAATGTGTTTATGTTTGTATTGTGATTACTTATTGTTTACTTTTAGGTATTTAATTGTCCTATTCAAGCTGACTCTGCCGATGTCCTTAGGGAACTTAAAGAGTCATCACATGATTTGGTACGTGATACTTTGATATCAGTGTAATAAGCCATCTATGGACTTTTGTTTGATCCATTACAGACATGTATTGACATGGATTTCCATTTTATGTAGGTGATGATTACAGGTGATTAGGATTTGACAGCTTGCCATGTTGCAGGTCAAGTTCACATTGTTTCATAGCCTCCTTTAATCTTGACTCCAATTATGAACAGTGAAGGGTTTGAGTGGCTCTCACATGATGAGATGATGAAAATTCCTTATAGCTAATAAATATTTTGTAGTATACCTAATCAAGTTATTATTTACATTTATAACCCAAGCAATAATATTTAGTCATGTAGTGTATTTAATTACTATTATTTACATTAATAATTATTAATATAAATAATAGTCTTGTGGTATACTACATAGTTCCTGTTATCCATTTTGAAATTTGTTTTATCTATATCATACTCTAACCTAATAGAAATTGTTCAATTCATCTCCAGTGAAGATAATGTGGAGGAATTGTCAGTTTCTCATGACCTCTGTGTAGGTGGTGACTGTTTCATGATGTTGAAACGTACAAATGATAAACATTCGGTGATCCCATATGTAAAGGTATGAACATGTATACTCTATGGCATGAATATTTCATGGATAAATTTTACCTTGATAATTTGTAATGTTATCCATTGCAATTGACCTTAATAAATCTATTGTAGGATTTTGCAAGAGTTTCCCTTGAGCAGAAAGAAATCATATTAACAACTCTGAAGACAGTGGGAAGAATGAAATTGATGTGTGGTGATGGTACAAATGATGTCGGTGCTCTCAAACAAGTAGGGAATGGTTACCTTTTTCTTTTGCATCAATAACTTTGGCATGCAAAATAGAGCTGATTGTTTTTTCACCAATGACTCATTCAAAATTTTGAACAATTGCAGGCTCATGTTGGTGTAGCCCTTTTAAATGCAATCCCACCTACCCAATCATCCCAAAACTCTACTTTGGCGCAATCATCAAATTCTGGGGGTAAAATAATAAATCCGGATTGAAGATTGAAGAGTGGAGCACCTGATTCTGGAAACGCCAATGCAACTGATGGAGGACAAGCAGGAAATACATCCATTAATCAACTAGTTTGAACTTTGGCATTGCCTATTGGATCGCAAGCATCTCATGGTTCAACTAGCAATCGTTAACTTACTCTTGCTGAGAGACAAAGGATAAAATTGAAAAAGATTATGGATGAGATGGGAGAGGAGGGAGATGGCAGAACTCCTCCCATTGTGAGGCTTGGGGATGCATCAATAGCCTCTCCTTTCACTGCCAAGCATGCATTAGTAAGGTTGACAACTAATATTATCTGGCAGGGACACAATACACTTGTTACAACTTTGCAGATGTTTAAGATCCTGGGGAAGTGTATATGCTCCTGCATATTGTTTTGCATGACATATTCTAACCGTTTGTGACTCATATTTGAATCATGATTATTTTGTATGCCAAGTCTGTGGAGTTTTATGGACCATTAGAAAAAAATAATGATACTCTTGTAGTTTGAAATTTTGGGTGTGTAAGCTACAAATATTGTTAAGTAAATTGGTATTTAATCGAAAGTTTGAAGCAGAAACCAATCATAGATAGTTGTGTGAAAATAATTTTGATTTCTACCAAAAGAACTAATTCTTAATGACTAAAAATGTATGTCCTGTATAGTTTGTATATATTTTTAGGACCTACTCTTTGAGGCATAGATAATGTTGGTTATCCACTTATAATGAGAAGTGATATGGTTTTCAACAGTTTTTCACCAAGTCTCTATAGAGTAGACACATATCTAGAAATTATGGACATTTTTGGAGCTTCTTTGGTAGAGACATGGCTAGTGGCCCATGGAGATACTTCCAGGTTTTTAACTTATATATTCTATTCTATCTTATATTTCTTGTTGGCACTATGCATTTTGTCTTGTTATTTGGTTATTCTATTTATTTCAAAAATGAATATTAATTGTACAAGTTGCTCAAGAACTCTAGCCCATTCAAATACACAAAATATCACTAAATCATAACTAGACCATCGGTATACCATTTAGAGGTTAATTTTCTTTGAAAATGTATTTATTTTTCTTGTGCGCAACTAGATGTATGTCTTGAATGGGTCAAAACAATTGGACAAAAATGTATGAAGATGATTTTTTATATGATGTTTGAAGATTCTCAGTTCACCATTGAATATATCAAATTGATTTGTTGTATAACTAAGCTATTTCTTGATAGATTCGATAACAAAAATAAATTATTTAATAAGGTGGATTTTCAAAAAATATTAGGATATGGTATGGAATATTCCTCATAGTCTTAAATCCCAATTGATTTATTGTACTTAAAAATCATGTCTACATTTTGACTAAGTGATACACAAATAAACCCTCTAAAGAGAAGCCTTGTATTTTGCTTGATCAATCTCAATCTCAATCACTCACACTAGAATGTAGACCATCAACAAAACATTGAGGTTAATTTTTTTTTTTTTCAAACTGTTAAAACTATTAGAAAATGTTGCACCTTTTATGATGCAAAGCAAAACTTCCTTTGAAGTTTACTACCACACACAGGTAATTGAATGGAAGTTACCCAAGTTCAAAATTAAGTAATATAATCTAAGCTTTATGAAAATAAACTAGACCTATAACAAATTTAGATAAGGAGATAATAATTGATAAGTGATATTTTTAAAAATTTTATATTCCCTTTTAAAGATATCTAGAAGATTGTGTTCTATTATTTCTAATTTTTTTTATAGAATGACTATCTAAATAATAATATTGTCTCAAATGAAACCTTCAAATTGGATTTTTTTCAATGCCTTAAACTCTTCATTTTTTTATAAGATAAACAATTAAATGCAATTTTAACACTGAAATGTTCACATCTTCTTAAGTGCTTACCACATTCATCTACACCCTTGATTTGTCTTGAAACTAACCTCTTCCATAAGTTGATGATATGTGAGTTAAGCCTATTCTATTTTCTCTAGATTTAGATTATCTTACAACTTTTATTTAACTTTAAATTTTATCAATGGCTATTGTAGATTAACAATGCAATTTAATGTTATTTTCTATCAATTTATTGGTTGGATTTAAAAAATGAATGTTAATTAATTCTCAAAACTATAAAATTATATTTAATATTTTTTTATTCACTATAAAATTTTATTTAATGACTAAGTAACGAAATAGCAAATAATGTAAAGTCAAAGTGATGCCTAGGCAAAACCTATAATCCCAATGTAACACAGACTAACAATAAAGTGCATGATGGTCATTAGGCTTATGGTATATGGCATATATGAAAGGGTGCATGATGGTCATTAGGCTTATGGTATATGGCATATATGAAAGGATGGATTCACATATATTCTAATAGCTTAAATGGGGTTGGATGTGATTGGTGTGTGACATAATGGAATATTCTTCTCAATTAATGAAGGGAACCTTTAGATTCTACCACATCTAACTGGAGGGAAAGTTGTGATCTAACTATGCTATAAGAATTTATTGTCTCAATCTTTTTCAAATGATTACAATGTAATTTATAATTAAATGAGATGAAAAAGATATAATATTAAAAAAAAACACTTTAAATACAACAACTTAAGTTTAAAAGGTGTCGTCTTTTAGTTCTTGCCTTTAACATGCAAGGATTATATAAATAGGCTTGCATACAATGCATATTTATTCAAATTTTTGTTGCTTGAGAGCCCATAATTTTCTCTATATATGCTCATTAAATACTTTTAACCTAATGTACATCAATAATATAGTTTTTAGTCTTATTTGACCCCATCCCAACGTAAGGCTAAATGAGACCACTCATTTCATGTTTGGATTGGACTTAGGAAAATATATCAATAGCAAAAATATTTAATATTGTATATGAAGAAGTTGATTAATGTTAAATTTTGGCTAGCTCACGGGGTAGAGTAATTGTTAATGAGTAAATGAGATGAGAAGTTGTAAATGGAAGGTCACAGGTTTAAATCCCCTTGGGTACTTACTTACAACAAAAATGTTAAATTTTGGCTAGTTCGAAATATGATCTTGCGCACTAATTTTAACTATGACCTTCACTCATGGCATGTTTGGTTTGTCGCATGGCATGCTTAGGTTGTCACACAATGTCGTTACAACAATGGCAGGTGTCCCAAAGGGTGAAGCCATATCTCTTGTTCCCATGAACATCTATGAGCCTTGAGTTATCATTGGATATGTTGTTAAAAAGAGCTTCTCTTAGTTTCGAGAATTATATATATTCTCTACTGACGAGGCCAACCACGTGAAGGTGGAAGCTCATTTGGCCCCACCCACCCACCCACCCTAGAATCAAAGAAAACATTCGTCAACCTTGATGTGTTCTTGAATCATATGAAATGTGCCAGTGGCATATTTTCAAGAATGGCATTATGATCTTCTATCGACAATTTCCATTGTCGATGCTTGGAATTTTTCCTACTCTTCACTGCCTTCAACTGCAATCGAGCTGCTATGACCAAATGACTGTATTGAGCACATATAACATCTGACTCGTAGTCTTGAAAAAGAATATGGTCTTTACATTTCCTTACTTCTGCAAAGAAATGTGCCATTAAAACCATTGAACCCACTACATACGTATAATTTGATGGGTCTTTAAATTCTTGCATCAACGTGCTTTTCAACCTAGTGCATCTCAATAAATAATAATGCACATTTTCTGGATTATCTGCTGGTGCAATGACAGCAAATACATCGCCTTCTCTAACCAAATCAGAAACACAATCATAATATTTGTCAATCACAACCGCTTCATTGTCGCGCTCTACATCGCTGATATTTCCAAATGGGGGCAATGGTGTCAATTCTTGATGTCTCCATGGTTTCACAAATTTGTTAGTTCGGTTTTGACACTCATCCAAAGACTCTACATCATCAATATATGCAAGACAGAAGCAAGAGTACTTCCGTTTCTCGATTGCATGTATATTTTCCATTTTCTTACTCCTAATGGAGTGTAAGCCCCTTGTTTTCGGGATTGCAGTACAATTATGCGACATTGATTTGTCAACATCGCCCATTGCAATATTCCATAAAAAACTTCTCACATTACCCATCCTTTCATTGAATTCATGGCTCAAATTTTGTTTGCACCAATTAACAACATCGTTTGAATTTGCAAGGCGAGAAGCAGAATGATTCATTTGATATCTCCTAAGTGCACGTTTCACGCAGGCCCCAACACCATCATGTTCTCCTTTTCCATGTCCCGTTTCAAAAAAGCTCCATGTGTGGCGAACATCTGTGTTTCTATGAAGGTGAGACAACCATAAGAATGATCATGCCGATTTAAACTGACCAGCACAACCATCTGACCACACCCAATGTTCTTTAAAAGTGACCACCCTTCTTTTTAATTCTTGAAAAAGCATACCAAAACAATGCTGGACAAAACATGTATCATGTGTACGATCATCATTGATGTAGAAGTGATACTCCTTAATCACTTCACTATTATTTTCATTGCTATCAAAACCATCGACATCAAGCTCTGCATGTCTATACGTAATATGCACAAGTATAGATACCCGATCTGAATGATAATACTCACTTTGTATCTCCTTTTGCGGAGTGAAAGTGTAATTTTCTGCAAAATCAACAATGGATAATATTGTCCCTTTTGGAAGTACATCTCATGATTGCTTGAACTGTAAGTCCTACCATCGTGCTGAGTGAGAGTGCTTGATATATTTATATATTTGATCCCTAAACAAATTCATAAAACTTGTCAAAGAGATATCACTTTCAACCAAATTAAGCTTTCTTGATGTTGCCGTTGAATCTATAACTGCAGTATAGTCAACATAAACATATCTCTTGCATTTGACAATGCGATTTGACAATTGAGGATCGTTTGCATCAATGGGGTAGTTAACATTAAAAAGGGCCAAATCAGAACATTCCTCAGATTTTTTACCTCCAACACATTGTTTCTTATAGAATACTTGATGATTCTCTCGAGCACATAATATTTTAGATACAAATTCACGAACACTTGAAGGAGGGGGGTTATTTGGCTAGCACTGCATGCCAAAACTTAGAAATGTCTCATAATATAATTCGAATTCTGCATGGTATCGACAACAAAATGTGTCGTGAACAACGATGGGCCTGACATACCATGGTTTAAGCTTCACAAATGTGCTAAGGACAATCTTCACATCAACATTACTCTCCATGAAAGTTTTGAACATTTCTGCTTGAGTGATCATTTTTATGTGTTTGGCATGAGTTTCATAGTTTCCTTTCGATATATGACGTCGCACAACATCCTTTTCATTTGGTAAGACATGTGAGTTTACATCCCAAAAATCTTTCACCTTGTCCCTCACATTATCCGAAAGTCTATGTTCATAAGGTTGCCTACAGATAACACCCCAACATGGAACTTCATCATCCTCATCTAACTGAACCCAAAGCTTTTTATGCTTCCATAAACTTTTTCTTGATGTTTTTAATGTTCTTGTAGTCGTAGACAACAAATGACTGGTTGTAGTGTTTTTTGCCACAACCCCTGTTAGAATTGCTTTACGAGCAACCATGAAATTGTGAGATCATTTTTTTGCAAGTGATGCAAGGACCGAGGTCATATTTTTTGATACAATCTGATTTGACTTAGCCTCTTTGGCACTTTGAATGCCCAATAATGTAATTGCATCTCTTAGACATTTTCGCTTTAACAATTTATGCAACAATTGAGCTTGTTGTATGACAGAAATACCTTCAAAATATTTTTTGACTATCTTATCTTCTCTATAACGAGCTGTACGATCAAGCATCTGCGGTCCCATTTCTTCAATTTTACTTGGATCTGAATTCTCCAAAAAAATATCATCAGTGATGATATTGTTGCAGCTTCCAGTTAATCTCTATAAATTGCTAACTGTGGTAGGATGTTGTATGTTGGATGTCAACCCTGCATAAAAATAAATATAAATTTATAATATTTTGTTCACTTTCAAATAAGATATATATATATATATATAATCAAGTATTATAAAGTAAATTATAAACATATAAAAAAATATTTACTCACCACTCATGGTCTCAATATCAACGCTACCCATAGTTTGCTCCACATTTGTCATTTCCTCGTCACCTCCATGTTCCTCATTTCTTTCATCAATGTGCTCCTCGACTATTTGGATTCCTTCATCACCGCCATGTGCATTCACATTTTGCATTTCTTTGTCACCGCCATGTGCATTCACATTTTGCATTTCTTCGTCACTGCCATGTGCCTCCACGTTTATTTCCATTGCTCTTTTTGCTCTTAAATTTCTCATAGAAACACGAGATCTCTCTTTCCTTGCCTCTTCATCAACTCTGGTGCGATCATATTTTCTTTCACGTTTCTTTCAGTTTCCCATGTTGAAATAAATAAAAACCTAAAATCCAATGCATGAAAACATATGAGAATTGAGATTTATATGCTGAAAAAAAAGAACAGTACATTGACCCAATAAGTGTTATTCATTCAAAATGAAATAGTTCTTGTTATGGCCAAATAGTACCCAAAACCCTCTTCAACATGAAATTGTTCTTATGCATGTAAAATGAATACAAAGCATTGATTGATCTAACCTTACCTTTATATCAAGAATACCATGATCATATAAAACAACAATTTCAAAATAGTGCAAGACTTGTTATGTGCTTCAATCTCAATTCTTTAGATCTCAAATATTCATCAAAGACATGTGATACTACCAATCTTAAAACAATTCCAAATGTAATCAAAATGCTCATTATGGGTGATTCAAGAGAAAAAGTAGTGAAAACTTAGTGAATACAAACAAACGAGGCCTCTTTTAGGGAATATTTCACCATGCAACAACCAATACAATTCGCACAAGTACTAATTCTAAAAAATAAAGAATAATGTGATGAAAACTTTATCAATGGAAATGTACTAAAAGATTTTGCTTATCAAACTAAAAATAGTCTTCATTAAAAGCACTAGAAATTTACTTTAAATACCAATGAGTTTAATCTCCAAACCTTGCTTGATAGAAGTGGTGATTTGTAACCCTTTTCAAGTGAAATTTACCATTTTGTAAATATATAAGATGAGTTCAAGGTTCAACAACCAAGAAGAGAGCAAGTGCAACATTAGGCATAATTGAAATTGAATGAATAGACTCTCGATTGAAAAGAATGCTCACCTGAAAAAATCCGCTGAAAACAAACCCTCGGCTGAAAAAAACCTCAGCTGAAAACAAACCTTCGGCTAAAAAACAATCCGCTGAAAACAAACCCTCGGATGAAATAATTTGGAAGACTATCTTGGCCTAGAGATTATATATACCATTCTCGGTCGAGAAGCACGGGCATCCCGTTCGAATAATGTGGAATCCTGCCCACAAATAAAGGAAATTTAATACTTAATGTGTCGGGCCCTAAAAGATTCTCGGGGGATTATGTAACACAACTCTTGGGCGAGACATGTTATAATCTCTGCGATGAGAGTTTAAATCAACTTTCAGCCGAGAGTTTTCGTTAACTCTGGGTTAATTTTAGAGCGGGAACGACTCTCTCCCGAGAGATTTTAAATCTCTCGCCCGAGACATTTTCTGGGCCGAGAGTTTTTGGTCAATAGTTCCAGCATAATTTCTGCAGAATGCAGAAATGTGTCACTTTAACAAGGTCAGACCACTGCAAAACATGAGAATTACATGTCGGAGTTTATACCAGTAGATTCGTCATTCAATCTACTTTCTCATAATATAAAATTTTTTGAATTTCGTTTAGGATTACTATTTTTTACTAAACTTTATCATTAAAAAATTTAGTGACTTAAAAATCAGTCACAATGAAAATTCAATATCATCACAATGTTGAAGCCAAAAAAATTTAAAAAAATACAGGGATGTTCCTTGAATTGTCCTCTTCAATGGGTTGGTTTTAGTTTATTTGATAAGAGTCACATTTGAAACAAAATGAGAAGACAAAAACATGTGTCGATAATGCACCATTTTCTGAACATACGTTGTTTCGATAAATAATAACAAATAGTTCCCAAGTCTTAAAAAACTCAAATTATAGTCTAGGATCCAGTTTAGTGTGTGTAGATTATGATCCTACAATTGTTTTCCCTAAAATGAATAACCATCTATCAAAAAACTGTCGTCAACATAGGTCACTCATTATCCATAACCTAAAATTTTCAAGTATATGTCGTCTGTTGACAACAAATTTGTCCCATGATATGTCCATAAAAAAAATAAAAAAAAAATACGATTAGAAAGCTAATTCAATTCTCTAAAACCTTTGTGTTTACTTCAAGTTGAAATTCCTAAGGGAGATATGGGTTTGAAGAGGTTGAAGTTGAAAAACATAAAATTTAGCAGTTTTGTTTGTAAAAAACAAGTCAAAATTAATTTCCAACTTTATGTTTTCACCCAAATACATTAACATAATATATAAATAGATTCGAACATATCAATGGTAGAAAATTAAATTACACAAAAATAAATTTACCTCAAGTAGATACAAGTGGAACCTTATACTTGTCATCCATTGGTCGATCCCGCTATCGAAGGAGTAGTCGTCGTCAACCGATCCAGCTTGTCCCTTGTCGTCCACTTCACCCATTGTGTCCCTCCAGTAAAAAGCTTGTTTTAACCATAGGCGAAGCAACCGTTAGCTTCACCACCCAACCATAGGCTCATGCATTTATTCACATAGCCACCCCCAAGCTTTGAGGTCGTAGAGGTCACACACAAAAACTAGAGACCCAGAAGTGGGCTTCCCCCCCACCAAGATCTCTTTCCAAACTCCAATAGCAGCAAATCAATGACTTACACTCATTATGACAACCATCCAGCCATATGGTCCCTTTCCCTTTCCTCAAGCCTTCCTTAAATAAGAAAATTCATTGCGACACATGTTGCTTCATGCAAAAATGCCTAAATTTTTAATTATTCAAAAGTAATTTAGCTCAACCATCCATGTGTCAGATTTCCAAGAGAGTGCACCTACCTTCCTAGATTTACTCAAGTTCCCCCCCCTTGATGTTCAATCTAGTTTCTATTTTTGTGGGTGCAAGTGGAGTTAACAAAATGCTAAAGCTTAGCATTCCTTTTGCTCCTAAAACAATATTTTCTATTATTTTAATTACCAAAATGCTTTTCATGTGCAAATGGCCTAAATGTAATTTATTTGATTTATGCATAATGTTCATCAATTATTTCCGTCTAGGGTCTAGGTACCACGTCGTTGGGTCCATATGTCCCTAATTTTCTTTCGTCAATATGGAACCACATTGTCGGGTCCATTCGTCCACTGTTTCCATTTATTGACAAGGTACCACATTGTCGGGTCCTTCCGTTGACACTTCTTCATTGCATTTGATTTGCGGGAACTTCGTGTAGGGATTTAGGATCCATTACCTTCAATCCTCCTTCTACATGCTATTGGAGACTAATGGCGTTGAGGATTAAGTCCGTTCTTACTATGCGCCCCCAACTCGTACGTGACCAACTCCATCATGGTCCACTTCGCATGACCTCACGCTTCCCCAAAGTAAGTAGATCAATGCTTTTCAACTTGTGCGTGGAATTCCGTAGGAAGTCGACACTGTCGTCATTCTTCTGTGTGTGATTTCTTCGTACTTTACGACCCCTTTATTTCCTTTGTGAGTCTGTCGGTGAACCATTTCACCTGTCGCTACAAACATGCTCAAAATCATACATTAATAGCTCCGTTCTCATTCATAATAATTTATTTCATAACCCGCTAGTCATTAAGCATCATAATCTATTCATAAACATCGTAATTCATTTCATAAACTACTAATTGTTTAAGAAACCGTAATTTATTCATAGCTTCATATATTTCGTCATTCTATTATTCATAAAGTAAGTCATGTATTTCTTTCATTTACCTTTTATTTTCCATAACATAGCTAATCGTTAAGCAACATATTCATGTATACATATATTATTTCCCATAAAACAACTAGTCGTTTAAGCAAGCATACATTTATTCATCAATTCCCGATAATGTATCCAATTCCACAAATTGCCATTTAATCCATTGTTTTCATTCATCAAATTTGTCGTCATGCACATATTCAAGTGTTTCTCAATCGTTAAGACATATCTAGACTCAGAAGACCACTTTATCAAAGTTTGTTCAACCAGGTCACTCGACAGGTTCCCTTAAGGTCCACAGTCATTCTAGGGGCATTACAAAAACCAACAAATTGAACCCCCGATATTGACCTTGTGTCGTCTTGGTACCGAAATATCCAACCAACTAAGTTACTCCTCGGGGCTACACTAGCAACGCATACACTAGTGTATATACTGATATATACACTAGTGTATATATACTAGTGTATAAACCTAGTTGTGACTATACCGGTATAACTAGGTCTATACACTAGTATATATATTGGTGTATACTAGTTTTACACTAATATATAAACAGGTGTATATACCAACGTCCAATTCGTGTATATACACTAGTGCATATACCAATATAATTAGTAGGTCTATACACTAGTATATATACTAGTGTAGGTTTTACACTAGTATATAAAACGATATATATAGGTCCAATTCATTCCCTCCCTTGAGGTGCTCTTCCACAATGGATAGAAAAAGTCACTCCTCTGTTGTTGCATTGCTTGCCACTGGGTATTTTTGGAGTTTGATGGCTTCAAGGAAAACTCTAGAAGTGGGGTCTTTTTTATTAATTGGGTGTACATACACTAATGTTTATATACACTACTATATATGCAAATATATATACATTAGTGAAACACAACATATACACTAGTGTATATACTGGTATATATACTAGTGTACATATACGCTAGAAACATACATACACTAATGTATATACCAATATAACTAGTAGGTATATACACTAGTGTATATACCAGTATAAATGGTAGGTATTTACACTAGTATATATATTGGTGTGTTTGTGTGTGTGTGTACCAACGTCTAATTCGTTCTACCCTCTCCCTCGAGGTGCTCTTCCACAATCGATGGAAATAGTCACTCCTTTGTTGCTACATTGCATGCCACTAGATATTTTTGGAGTTTGAGGGCTTCTAGGCAAAGTCTAGAAGTGGGGTATTTTTTGTTAATTAGGTTTGTCTATACATACACTAATGTATATACCATTAATTCTACCTACATATATACATATATTAGTGTATATGCTAATATATATACATTAGTGAAACACAACATATACACTAAATATATACACCAGTGTATATACTGGTATATACACTAGTGTACATATACACTAACAACATATATATACTAGTGTATATAAACCTAGTTGTGTATATACACTAGTGTATATAACAATACAACTAATAAGTCTATACACTAGTATATATACACCAGTATATAAATTGGTGTATATACTAATGTATATATTGGTATATATACACTAGTGTGAATATCGACATAAGTAGCGGGTCTATACACTAGTATATAGACAAAAAAAGTCACAAAAAATGACAATTGAACAACAAGGAGAAGAGTGCAAATGAACTTTTGAACAACTAAGAGAATATCAACATTCACAACAAATGACAACCATTCAACTAAATGAACATAGGAAATGAAATTTAGAACGACAAAGGAAACAAAATTTTACCAATACAACCATAGTATTAGATGAAGAACTTGAAAAAAAAGATAATCTTACGAAGAAGAGAACTTTAGTTGATATATATGCCCAAGCTTAATGTGCAACTCTCACTGGTCAAAATGATGCAATACATATTGAGATGCTTCTATATGAAGAAATTCAGATTGATGATATAGTCCCAACTAAAGATATTCAAATTGAGGATACTATATCAATACCATTTGAATATATGAATATTGCACATTGAAAATTTTGTGATAGGATTGATTGATTGGTTGAAGTTCAAAGTGTCATGTATGTGAAGATTCATATGTTGGAATTTAGGTAGTGAATACAAATATAGGTCTAATGTGAATAAGCTATAAAAGAGAGGGAAGTCAACACATATTTTTAGCTCAGAACCATATGGATCTAGAAGCACAACCTTGAGTCCTTGTAATTCTCACGCACGTGGAAGAGATGTTGATAGCATGTGCAAGTCCAATTTTCTAGGTTATGCATTCAATATGTGGACATAACGAATATATAGTACACATCATTAGTTTTCCCCAAGAGGTTAAGGATTTTTCCATGACATTACCATGACATATTAAAGACTTAGATCTGATGATTAATGTGCAAAAAAAAGGATGGCAAGGATCAAGTTATGATTTCACAGTCATGAAATAGATATTAATGGATACATTGTTATATAATATTCATAATTATGATCCATATTATCATGATGTTTGAGTTGATTACAATGCACTAGATGAGTTACCTTAAATTGCAACATGTGTCTCGCATATGACTAATTTTGTTACTCTATCAAAGATAGGCAATGACACATAATTTGCAATGTTAGAAGCGATACATAGCTTGATGATATGTTAGATGGATTACAAATATGTTCTTTTGTAGCAAGGCCTCCAAATGCACCAAGGGAGATTTCAACCTCCTTTTTCATATGATTAATAACGAAAGATTGAAAAACTACCAAGCATGGGTATAAGAAAAAGTAAAGAAGATAGGTTGAGATCGATCACTATGTAATCTATGTGCTACTTATCTTCCTTTCATGCTATTCACAATTTTCATAATTCAACATTGTTATTTTATTACTATTAACCTTATTCCTTATGTAACTTTTGAAGTGGCCTTCTTAATAACACTCTTTATATTATAAATGATACTTGGTCAATTTCAAATGATTGGATTCACAAGTCAAGCATATACATATACATAAGTATGATTATCTATAATTTCATAAGACACTTGCAATTGCAACCAATTTGCAAACTTTCTCTCAAATTTTGCACTCTAGAAAAAATTTACACCTAAAAAAATTTCATTTTATTCAACACTTAATAAATTCGAAATTAAGATAAATCTTTATTTTTCTAAAAATCTTTTTAACGCAAACAATAAATTCGAAATTAAAATAAATCCTTATTCTTTTTAAAAAAAATTTAGCGCATACATATATTAGAAGTTCACACATCTTTAATCACTATTTGAAATCAACGTTAAACGTGTATATATCCTTTAAAAAACACCACCATCATCTAGTCATCATAAAACTAATTTTATATATAACCATGAAATAATATCATGGTTTATATTAATATTGTGTAAATATATATTACGATGGCCTTTTAAGGATTTGTTGAGTTATATTTGATATATTCAATTTGTGCCTAATTTGTTTATTATATTTAAAATGATATATTTTATTTTTAGAAAATGACAAAAATAATGATAAAATTTTATTGAAATATATCTTAAAATATTAATTATGTTATGTAAACATTTATATAATTTTATTTTTAAAAGTGGATACATATATCTTAAGAATTCAACATATTATTTCTAAGAATTGGTTTTTCAATCTATTCTTTATAATAATTGATTTAAATGGACATTAAAATAATGTGTAGTTTGATAATTTGAAATGAATTTAATATTTAATTAATTGTTTTATAAAATAAAATGGTTATTTTATTTAATTAATTAAAAATAAAATATTTTTATAATAATTAAGTATATATATTTTTAATTTTATTAAATAAATAGTATTTTCTTGATTAAAAAATATGAATAACTTGTTGGAGGTACGACTGTCGTTACACTAAAACCCACAGGTGATTGGTAAACTCACCACTGCCAGATTTCAAGGATCCATGAGAGGCGATTAGTCCCTTGTCACGATACACCGGGGAGCGTTGACTACTTGCAAATTCGTGCAACAATCTCCCCCTTAGCACAAGCCGAGTGTATATCTAACTCATGACCTCTAGCTCTGATACCAATTGTTGGAGGTACGCTGCCGTTACACCAAAACCAGCAAGTGATTGGTAAACTCACCACCGCCAGATTTCAAGAATTCACGAGAGGCGATTAGTCCCTTGTCACGATACACCAGGGAGCGCTGACTACTTGCAAATTCATGCAACATAACTTCCAATCCCACTACCTCTCTTTTATTTATATGAATAAAATCTTCATAGTGATGAATGTATTCTTGAAAATCTAAGCACAAGTGGAGAAATGTTTATCAAATGCTTAATAATTTCAATAGTAATTGAAATATTAAGATGAGCTTTGTGCACTTAGGTTAGATTTTATGAAAATAATTTAGTGTTGAAATATTAAGATGAATTTTTATATTTTATGAAAATAATTTAATGTTGAAATATTAAGATGAGCTTTAGTGCTAAAATCTTTACAGTGATGAATTTATTCATGAAAATCCAAGCACAAGTGGAGAAATGTTTATTAAATGCTTAGTAATTGCAATACTAATTGAAATATTAAGATGAGCTTTGTGCATTTAGTTAGAGTTTATGAAAATAATTTAGTGTTGAAATATTAAGATGAATTTTTAGATTTTATGAAAATAATTTAGTGTTGAAATATTAAGATGAGCTTTTATATTTTATGAAAATAATTTAGTGTTGAAATATTAAGATGAACTTTTAGATTTTATGAAAATAATTTAGTGTTGAAATATTAAGATGAGCTTTGTGTACTTAGTTAGATTTCATGAAAATAATTTAGTGTTTTTTAATTGGTTGAGTGTTATAAGTGTTTTGATCTACAAGATGATTAGTTTATTAGTTGTTTTGTCTTTGAGTGCTAACAAATTGCCTTTTGTGTTTTTGTTTTTCTTAATATAAAATCTTTTGGACACATGAATATAGTTTGAGTAAAAGTTGTTATATTTCAAAGAAGATCAAAATATATCTTAAATATAATATATTGTTTTACAAAATAAAAGTAAAAATAATTAATTTGTTTCACATGATTGACAGAAGTGAAAATGGAGAGATTATTGTTTAAATGTGTACATAGTAAGCATTTTTTATGACATTTTTTTATTTTTAATTTAAAAATGGTTATATGTTGAAGTTTAAGATATTTTAAAAAAATGATTTAATAAGTAGATATACTTGATATTTTAAATGATTTTTTTTGAAAATACAAACTTTTGTTTATATTAATTTATTTTTTTTTAAATTAAATTCTTTAAATATAAAATTTCATGTTAATTAGTTTTCTTATTTTTTTTCCAAATTATTTACATTACATTATTTATTTACTTATTAAATTGCTTATTACTTTTTCAATTGGAAAAAAAATTATTTTTAATATTCAAATAACTTAAATCAAATTATATATAGACATTGCAAATCATCAAAGATCTAGTAAAATCTTAGTATCTTCTTCTACAAATCTTGCATAATAGAGTCCAAAATAAAATTCATTCTTAACAATACTACTATCATGTCCCAAGTACTCCAGACCCATCCAGACCCACCAACCCATCCAGACCCACCAGACTAATGATATCAAAGCTAAATACGTCAAAAACATAAGCATGGGATCATATTTTGTAAAGAAAATGAATATCTTTTATTTTTTATTTAAAATAATTTCAATGTAAAATTAAATATTCAATAATTTCAATTAAAATAAATATTTTATTATTTTGATTAAAAAATAATATTCAATTTTATATACATCATTTCAAACAAAATATATTAAAAATAATATTAAGAAAAAAAACTAATCTTATATTATATACATTTTTTAAACTATAAATTTGATAAGAATTATATGTAAATTTGATACAATTTGAAATTTAACAAATATAACATTATTACTCAAATCTAACATCCTTGTATCAAAATTGATCTAAACCAACAATGATGTCCTCATCTTAGAAACAAAATTAAGTGTATAGTAAAAAATGTGACATTCAAATGCAATAGAGCTAGAGATTTTATGATATGATATATATGGAGAATAAATTGTTCATGTCCTCATCCTAGAAAAAAAATTAAGTGTATAGTAAAAAATGTGACATTCAAATGCAATAGAGCTAGAGATTTTATGATACATATGGAGAATAAATTGTTCATGTTTGTTGATTTTAGAGGACAGTTTTAGGGGCGAATTATAGCCCATGGGCGAAATTATAGGGGTCACCGAGAAACCCTGGGCGAATTTTTAATATGAAACGAGTTTTTTTAAATTTAACATATTAGCCCCATATTTATTTAACCCATAGTCAAAGGAAATCGAATAGCCAAAATCGTGAAAGAGGAAAAATGAATGTAGCCAAGTAAAATAATCGCGAAATGGTGAATTCGCCCAGAATTTCGGGTAATGGAGGCCCCAAAGAGTTGGTTCGCCCACCATTTAGGGTACTGGAGGCCGCAAACAGTTGGTTCGCCCATCCTTGCATGTTAATCGAAATACCAGTGCCCATCGCCCCTGGATTTTCATTCTTGTTAATTTTTTTTTAAAAAATAGTCCATAAATCTGGGCATCGGGGTAGAATGGACCGATTTCGTCCATATATATGGACAGAATCGGCTTTCAAACTTTCAAGGTTTCAATTTGGGAAAATCGGGTTTCATAGTGTTTCAATTTGGGAGAATCAGGCTCAATGTCTTTTCTGGAGTTACCCTGCGGCTCTTGCTAACATTTTTCGTAGGTTGTCAATCTCTGGAATATCAGCTCTTGCAGTAGCAATCACGTCCATACTCCAATCCTGAAGGTATTTCTGATTTTCTTTTCATTTACTATATTCTTCAAAATTGGTTAAAAATTCAAGAGATTGCCTGTGCTTGTTGCAATTAAATTTATTTTGTATTAGCAGGCCTATTCAACAGGTTCTAGATCCATCGTGGCCCAGCAAACACCAACCTATCGCTCGATAACAGCCTATTCAACAAGTTCCAGACCCATCGTGGTCCAACAAACACCAATCTATCTGTAGCTCGGTAACATCCAGTATTAGTTCACAGGATATATACATTGGAAACTTCCAGCATGAAATGATCTATCTATCATCGGGGTAAGTCAAGTTGAGTTTTTCTTACTGTCAATTGCCATTTCATTAAGTTAATAACTATATCTGGTAGGGGAGGGGGTGGCATGGCAGCACATGTAAACCAATAGACCTAGGGGGAAGGAAGAAGGGGACTATAGCTCCTCAGGTTCAGGTTACCACGTGCTCATAGCATTTTATAATATTTACTCTTTTGTACTAGCATTATTGCATTATAAATAGACATTGTAATTTTTTTTGGATTCAACTATATTTTCTATATATTTTTATTTCTAGAGTAAGCTCCACATGAGTTCGAGTCAACTCTTTCTAGAGTAATCTCCTGATAGGTTCATTCTCCAAATTGAATTTGAATTTTGGGGTAAGTGTTCTTGAGATACATAGGACTTAGTACTCATACTGGAAACAATTCAAGATTTACAACATTGTTTATCTGTGCTTCAAGGGGATTGTTCTACATCACAACCAAAAGTGACAGATTTTATTTTCTTATTTCTGTTGTTGTCTTATTCATTTGGATTTTGGAGGATTTCATTGGTAGATAGTCTTAGCATTGACCTCATAGTAGTCCTGAGATACATAGTACTCACACTGGAAACAGTTCAAGTTTTACAACATTGTTTATTTGTGTTTTAAGGGGATTGTCCAGCATTACAACTGAAAGTGACAGATTTTATTTTCATATTTCTGTTGTTGTCTTATTCATTTTCATTTTGGAGGATTTCATTAGTAAATAGTCTTAGCATTGACCTCATAGTAGTCCCGAGATCAACATTCATTACTTTGCAAGGATATTGTACATATAAAGTTTGAAGAAGTAATAATAAGCACCATCCAATCAACATTCATTACTTTGCAAGGATATTGTACATATAAAGTTTGAAGAAGTAATAATAAGCACCATCCAACTTGCAGATGCTATTGATATTCCAGAGTATGTGAAATTTTTAGGGCAAAATATTGGTCTAGCTCCCTTTAAAGAATATCTGAGCGACCCTATACATTTTGGTTTTTGTTATATTGGCAAGTCTTGTAACACAAAATTTATAGTTTATGTAATTTAAAAAAGTTTTTCTCAATACAATAATATTCATCTTTGAAAAATGTTTTAAGATAAAAAGTGATTAGAAAGTGAATCAGGCTTGACTCCGAATGGATTGGTAGTACTCCTCCTTATGATCCCAGAATGAATGCAACAAGCCTTCTCCTTATCTTCTATATTATGAAATACACTTAAGAGTGAGTATCCTCCCTTCTTTTCCAAGCTCCTGTAAAAGTTGTTTTCATTGTTCAAATGAGCAGAGTCACAAGATACATTCCTTAAAAAAAACAGCTTATAGTACAATTTTTTCAGGCATGTTGTATTAATCTAAATAGAGCTGGTAGTTGGGCAAAATTTGACTTTACAGAAATAATAATAATTAATAAACCCTTCCTAGGGCCTCCCCTGCTCTAAGGGCCACTAATATTGTCCTTTTTTTACCACTTTGGATCTCTCTCATAGATTTACTTTGTGCATGGAATAGAAAGGATATTTTGCTAGGAGTATTCAACATCCCCCACTCCCCCAAGATCATTACATATAAACCTTTTTAAATTCCTTCATTCTGGGTGGTGTTCATGGGTTTCCTAGATTGAAGGTGGTAATGAGGCTTTGAGGTGGGGTTTGAATTCTTATCCAATGAGAGAGAGGACCTACTTAACTCTTGGGTGTTATCCCCTATCTCAAATGATGTACCTTTGAAAGAAGCTGATACTTTTTGAGAAGAGGGCTCCTTTAAATTCATGAGGTTGTGTTGTGTACCTTTGTTATATTTATTTAATGCAGTTAAGCAAAAAGAACACTATTGGGAGACCTTGGAGATTATACGTGATGCAACCAACACTTTTACACCACTATTGGAGCTCATGCCTCATATAAAAATTATAAGACAAACAATGGAAGTTAGAAGCCACATGGCAGAACCTGTTGATGCAGAGGAAGGCTCAATGGAATTGACTCGTGATTTAATCAGAACCTTAAGGTATTAGACAATGACCATTTGAGAAGGAGGTTGTGCACTTCCTTTAGGATTTAAGCATTGCAGTAATGGGAGGAAGACACAATTGTTATTATTGCCCCTTGTCATAAAGATATTCCTATTGGGAAGGGAAGAAGAAGAGACTGAGGGAAGGACAAAATTTTAGACTTGATACCCAAATTGCAGGATATGAGGTAAAAGAGATTATGTTGGACTTAGTTTCTAATGTTAAAAACCTTCATAAGTCATAGGAGCTTATGGGGAAACCTAGACAGGTATATTATGCTAATCAACTGTATATTTCCATTCAGTATAAAATTTAACCTATTTGGAGACTGGAGAATCTTAAGGTTGACCTTATAGGGATTATGACAATGTCTGATTTTAAAGCTACTGAGATTATGGATGAGAAGGATATATACCATACATTATTTAGAAGAGAATGGGCCTTTGAAAATAATGTCATTATTAACCTTAAGGGGAAGATGTCCTTTGAAATTGAAGGTAATAGGGATGTGCAACCCCTAAACCCACATCAGCATCCGAAATACACTAAGCTTGTCAAAGATGTGCTTGAAGGATCAATGTTGCACCCAATTTATAACTTGACTGCAGGGTTAAATGATGAATATAGGAACCATTATGCTTGTGGTGCAATCAGTTGGAGGATTATTTGCTCTTTTAACACTGAGTCTAATTATTGGCCAGTTATAGGGGTTAGAGGAGTATTTGCTAGAGTTTCCTTGATAATGGTATGATCTGTCTGTTTCCTAATCTGCTATATCTATGAAACTTAACTGTAATTGCTACATATCTTGAATCCAAGCTAAACATTGGATTCAACAGGACTAGTGTCTGCTCTTTGCGATATGGAGTCTTACGTAAACATGGGTCTGAAAATGAATGATGGAGAACTTCAACAAGGCAATCTTGTTAAGAATGAATTCTGCTAAATAATTTACTAGTTTTTGACATTAATGCTGAATGAAGGCACTCTGAATAAGTGAATGAATCTTCATAAATGATCATAAATCAACAGTGAACCACGTAAAGAGAATAATCATAAATTTCATTGATCAAAGCTTCATGAACATAATAGCTTGACAACAATATCTTTGATTTCAGAGAACAACAGGGAACATAAAACAACTTTCTCAGTTCTGAGGGACAGATAAAATCCACATGAAAGATTGAGACAAAATGGCCTGTTAACAAGCTCTAATTGCAACATCACTACAACAACCTGATCTAAAGAAAGTGAAAAGCTAATGTCAGGCATTACTCTAATTAAACAATCTTTCAATCTTCCGAGAGATAGTACATTTAACCCAAGAATTTCATCTCCAAGAATCTCACTCTCCCTTTGGCAGTATTTCTTCCATGCTTAAATAGATTTGCATTGTAGCTTCAAATTGATCACTTCAACAAAGTCAAGATGATTGTCCTTATGCATCTGATCATCAAAGGTGTGTCTTCCAATGATCATTTTAGCAAAGTCAAAGATGATCACCCTTATGCATTTCATCATCAAAGGTGTGCTCTCCAATTGATCATTTTGACAAAGTCAAAGATGACCACCCTTCTAATGCATTTGAAAAAAAAAGGTGTGTCCTCTAAGACCATAGAAGTAGGGTTCCATCACCATGCCCCTTTGTTATTCTTTATTTATTCATATTTCCTGGTTTTCTATAATTCTTGTGCTTTTTCTTCTGAATTCATGGTGCCGACAGTTTGCCATGTCATCTTTCAGAAGATCTCTTGATTTTCCATGTGAGGATCCATCTAAGTACATCCCTTGCTTTCATTGAATTCTCCTTCAAAATTCATTCTATAGTGATAAAAAATGTACTCTGTATATTAAAAATTGCTTCATGTATGTAGAATTCCTCTAAAAAAATGCCCGCCATGATTGCAAACTGCATTCCAGGAAGTAAATATTTATGGGGCTGCTAGATTACATTTGTAAAATCCCTGCCATCTGCTCATGCATGCTTCTATATGCCCAACATCACTTCCTCTTCTTATGTTTCTAAGTTCAGGCCCAACTTCTTCACTCCTTTGCTGAAAATAGCAAGCTCTTGATTTTTGCCAACCCTCTGACAGCTCCCTCTCACAGGTAGCAGTCACTTCCATACATGTATTTGGAGGATTTTAGAAAATATGCTTTGATGCCATGTTAATTTTAGAACATGGTATACAGATTCTGCATTTGGAAAAGTTAACCCTAAGCCTAGGTATTTTAAAATTTGAAAGCTTAATGCTCAGCCAACTGATTACTCTTTTTGAAATTGGATTTATCTTCTTGTTTACAGCTTAGTGAAGGTTTTGAGCTACCTGGAAAAAGGGACTGTGTTTGAAAACTGAAAAAGGCCCTTTACGGACTTAAGCAAGCCCCAAGGGCATGGTATGATAGATTAGACAAGTACCTCTCTCAACAAGGATTAAAAGAGGTGATGCCAACATCAACATTTATTTCAAAAGAGAAAAGGATGGAGTCCTAATTACAGTGGTCTATGTTGATGATCTCATTTTTGGGTGTAATGATGACAAATTAAGTCATGAGTTTGCTAATGTAATGGCATGGGAATTTGAGATGTCAATGATCGGTGAACTATCCTTCTTTCTCGGACTCCAGATTTCCCAAACACCACAAGGTATTTTTATCTCTTAGTCCAAGTATCTGAAGGAAATGCTTAAAATATTTGGTATGGCAGAATGCGCTCCTGTTGGTACACCTATGGCAAGTAGCTGCAAACTCAGCAGAGATGATCAGTCTCCACAAGTTGATGCCACCTTTTATCAGTCAATGATTGGTATTTTGTTGTATTTAACAGCCTCTAGGCCTGGCATCATGCAGGATGTTGGAATGGTAGCTCGATTTCAATCCTGTCCAAAAGAATCACATGTGGCAGCTGTCAAAAAAATCTTCAAGTATCTCAAAGGTACCTCTGAGTTTGGACTTTGGTATCCTAAGAACCAAAAATTTGACCATCCAATTGTATAGTTTGAAGATGGAAGAAGGTAATTCAATCATAGTTCATCTCACTAGGGTAAAAAATATTGGACTTTGTAACACTCAATGCTTCTTTATGATATCTTCTTGTGTTGCAGAAGTTGACATTGATGAAAAGTTGGTAGGGGTCATTAACCAGGGACATTGGTAAAATTGGGGAAAAGAATGCATTCTTTGATCTATTGTAAAATTTTCATGATATGATGCTCTAAAGAAAATGAGCACATACATAAGCATGTGCTACTTATTGAGTTATGTAAACATAACTATAGTTTGTCACCATCAAGCTATGTAAACTGTAAAGTTATTTCCTTAATTGGCAGACTACAATATTGATTAAGAGTCACTTCAACCAATCATTCAAATGAACCATTCGACTCAAGTGTCTCCACATTTGATGCTTTTGTGCCCCACCCCTACTGTTGCTTTGACAATATTTGTGTCCCAACCCTACTGTTCTCCTTAATTTTCTTCACAGCCAGGGGAGTTGGTCTAGCATCAAATATTCTCTCCATTGCCCTACTTTTGTGGTCATTTGTTGGACATTAATACAATTGTCTTATCTTATCTTATATTATCTACCACCCCAAGTCTCATAGCACCGGTTGCCTAATGGCAGCTTCCTTCCATTTCTCTGGTACCTTGGTTTGTTTCTGATTGTTAGATTGTCTACTCTGAGACTGTCCCCCTTTGTCAGCCCAGTTTTCATCCTTGATTCTCCGGGGCAGTTGTGGCTGGGGCCTGAGCTCTCTCCTAGTGGTGAAGGGGACTGATCTCTAGTGTTCCAGGAGCTTGGCCAAGTGATACATCTCGAGCTGCACTTTGTTTGCTTCTGAACAGATATGCAGAAAGCATGGATCAATTACATCCTTTTGAAAATAACAATTCAAATAGAAATAAAGCTGAGGGGTATAACCCCAATAAAAATCACATTATTGCTGTACTTCCAAGTTCCAAATGCAGTGAAGCATCTCAACCCCCTCGATGGTTTCCAACTAGTGTGGTAGACATTGTCTTAATATCTCCTAGTAGAGTCGTCAATCAGTGTAATTGTGTATGTTAGGGGGCTTGGCTATTGAGGAGATCCAGTTCCAGGTTGACTTGACTAAGGGGCAGAACTGGGACAAGTGCATGGTTTTTTCCTCCTTTGGACACACGGGATTGTGGAGGACACCTATTCCCACTTTACAGAGCCTATCCCTGGTAGCTTGGCTTTGATACAGTAGTGGTCACAAAAAAATGTTTTTTTGGGTTCTTAAGGAGCTTTCCACAATGCTGTAAGTCTTGCAAAGCACTTAGCAGGGCAGTGCCCAACATCTCCATCTCTTATTGAGTCTGTCTACTAGCATGGATGGGCTGTCAAGATGAAAGCAGCTTTGTAGATGAGTAGAGATGGATAGAAGTGGCTTGGGGATTTTCAAATTCTAGTCTCTCTGAGTCTCCACCAATCCTAGTTCTATTTTCAAACTGGCAAAACTTATGACCTTTATATTTCAATGCAATGTCCATTTTTTCCTCATCAAAATTAGCTTCATAAACATGTTAATTGAGCTGAAGCTTTTGATTTATGTGTTCTGTTCTACTTTTGAATTGTGAAATGAATGTTCTAGTAGCTAGAAATTTTACGAGCGGCATGGCATGGTGTTTATTGGGCTGAACAATGGCGTTTATTGGGCTGAACAATGGAAGAGTTAGGACATTGGAGCTGGGATCTACGCAGGGCTGGTTTCTTTCTCCACTCAAAACATGTCAGGGTGTGAAAATCTTTCACACAGTGATTGAAGAGCTCTTACCGGTTCATTCAGATGTTTACGAGCTGTAGGATCTTGGCAAAGATTAAAGAAACGTGACTCTGCGATATGGCGACAGGGCAGAGGTTTATCCCATATATTCAAGGCTGAGTTTCAAGATCTTCAAGATTTTGCAGGGTTTAAAGAACAGACGGAGCTCAAAAAACTTCATTGCCGCGTTCAAACCACCACGCAGAGTTTTCAATGCTGGCTTGGAAGGACTTTTAAATGTAGAGAAATATATTTCACGCTGGCCAACATTCGTTAATGCTGAGATTTCAGATTTTAATACGCAGAGGTTTGGAATGAGGCCAAGAATTGCTCCAAGATATGCTCCAAGAAACCGTTAAACTCCTAGCAGGAAGGAAATGCGACCTTCACATTCTGTGAATCTCTTGGGTTTGTCTCATTTCTCTTCTCCTGATTTAATTGCTGTCTTTAATGATCGGGGGGGGATTGTTTTGGGTCTCCTCCACCAGCCTGTACTGTCTTCCCAGGCACTGTCTAATGTTGATCTAGTGATGGGTACACTATCTTCTATCGAGTGGGCACTAAGAGCTGCAAAAGCCCTGGAAGGGGGTTTCTTATGAAAATATTGTCCTTCAACTGTCGTGGGTTGGCGAGTCCCATTAAAAAATCGTCGCTTTGGAGGTTGGTGGACTTAAATCAGCCGGATGTTTTACTGTTGCAAGAAACTATGGGTGGTAGTGGGGATGTAGTTCGGGCTTTAGAATCATTGCTTCCAGGTTGGAAGTTTGTAAGAGTGGATGCTCGGGGGCGCTCAGGCGGGCTGGCCTCGGGATGGAAGGTGAAGAGCTGTATATATGCTAGTTCTTGGGGTATCCCTTTTGGTATCGGTTTGGAAGTTTGGGATGCTGAGATTGGTAGGATGCTCACGGTGCTCAATATCTACGGGCCCTATTTAAACAGGGTTGAATTCTGGGACTCATTGTTAAGTATGGATCTATTTGAAGGAAGGAATGTGATATTGGGTGGGGATCTCAACCTTTCTTTGGGGTCTTCTGAAGTGTGGGGGCCTCGGGCTACTCCGGATACACTAGCCAATTTTTTCATACAAGCCTTTGCCAGGAAGGATCTGCTTGACATTCTACCATCCAAACTTACACCAACTTGGCGGAATAAGAGAGCAGGGGATCAGAGGGTGGCTAAGAGGCTGGATCGGTTTATGGTGGCTGATGTGTTGGCACTGGGGGTTGATGTTGTCAGGCAGTGGGTAGGGACAGGAGGGGTATCTGACCACTGCCCCATTTTTCTGGAGTTAAGAGGTAGAAGGAATAAACCTCCCAGTCCTTTCAAATTCAATCCTAGCTGGCTGAAGGCGGAGGATTTTATTAAGTTGGTTCAGGATCTGTGGGTTCATCGACCTCATGATTCTCTGGAGCATGCGGGTGCTCACTTTCATCATAATCTTAAGCGTATTAAAGAGGCCACTACTCACTGGGCTCATGAAAAAAGGGTGATCGAGGATCAGGATTTGCGGGCTGCTGAGCTGAATATTGACAGGCTTCTTCATGGTCGGGGAATGGGTTATATGGATGAACAGCATAAAGAAGAGCTGATGGAGTGGGAACGCCGCAGGAATGTGATTCTGTGTGAGAGAGAAGAGATGTGGAGAATGAAAAGCAGGGCGATCTGGCTACAGTGTGGAGATGAGAACACAAAATATTTTCAAGCATATGCTAAGGGGAGAAAATTCACAAACTCTATTTGGGAACTATCTTCAGATGATGGGGAACCGGTCACCAGCTTTGATGGATTGGCGGATCTGGGTGTTAGTCATTTTGGAGATTTATTTATTGCTCAACCTGGGGCCTCTATTGCAGAGGTTATTCAGGTGGCTCAGCTTTTCCCTCGTTTTGTGGGGGAGGATGATAATCGACTGTTGATGGAGGAGGTATTGCTGATTGAGCTCTCGCTGGTTATGAATTCCTTTCAGAAAGATAAAAGCCCGGGGCCTGATGGCTGGCCTATAGAATTCTTCTTAGGATTCTATGACTTCTTTGGGGAGGAATTATTGAATGTGGTGGAAGAATCGCGAAAGGCTGGGTTTATACATGGCCCCTTCAACTCGACCTTTATAGCTCTTATTCCAAAAACAGACAAGCCTGACAGTTTTGATGAATTCTGACCTATCTCTCTCTGCAATTGTATCTATAAGATCATCTCTAAGGTGATGGCGAGGAGACTCAAGAATATATTGTCTAAGCATATTTCTTGTGAGCAATTTGGCTTCTTGGAGGGTCGCCAAATTCATGAGGCCATCGGAGTTGCCCAGGAAGGATTACATACTCTAAAAGTGCAGAAGCAGAAGGGTGCCGTGATTAAGATTGATCTCTCAAAAGCATTTGATAGGGTTAGTTGGCTCTATATCCGGATGCTTCTAACTCACCTGGGTTTCTGCTACGAATTTATTAGATGGATTATGGCCTGCATCACTACGGTGAGCTTTGCTGTACTGATCAATGGATCTACTAGTCCATTCTTCCAAGCTGGAAGGGGTCTACGACAGGGATTCCCCCTCTCTCCGCTGCTGTTTCTCCTTGTTGCTGAAGGCCTCAGTCGTTTGATTCTGAAAGCAAAAGCTGATGGCTCCTTTCGAGGCATTTCCATTTCTCAGGTATTGTTTATTACACATCTCCTTTTCGTTGATGACATATTGATATTTTGTGATGGCACGAGACAGGATATTGATAAGGTGGTTGAAGGTCTCAATTTAGTGCAAGTTGCAGCGGGTATGTTAGTAAATATTGACAAATCTTCCATCACATGCTCGCATTTAACCGAGCAGGAGATTCATAGAATGGCTATCAGACTACCTTACAGGATATTGGATATTGATGATGGATTAAAGTATCTTGGCTTTCACTTGAAACCAAATGCTTATTTGAAGACTGATTGGCACTGGTTATTAGCTAAAATTGAACAGCGACTTCATGGATGGAGTCATAAATGGCTCTCTCGGGCAGGGAGGCTTGTTCTGGTTAAATCAGTTTTGGAAGCAATTCCGGTGTATTGGATGTCTCTAGCTTGGATTCCCAAGGGAGTCTTGGAGCAGACCCGAAGGCTGTGTTTTGCCTTTCTCTGGAAGGGTAAGGGTGATAACAGAGCTTTGGTGTGGGTCAGATGGGAAAGATTAGCGGTCCCAAAAGCACTGGGAGGATGGGGGTTAAAGAATATTTTTCTGTTTGCAAAAGCCTTGGGGGCCAAGGTGTCATGGCGACTTATCCATACACATAGTCTCTGGACCAGAGTGGTATATCATAAATATATTGCACCTCTAACTCTACTCGATTGGATTAGGCTGGGCAATAAGTCAAGGGCAAATTGCTCTGTGGTCTGGAAAGCGGTGGTGCAGCATTTTCATTTGGTTGGCTCTGGATTAGTGTGGAGGATTGGAAATGGGCGTCTTATTCGTATTGGAGTGGACCCATGGGTTGGCTGTAGGGGTGGTCATGTCCTTCCTGTGGACTTGAGGACATTTTTGACAGATCGAGGATATCATTTTCTGGCAGACTTAGAGGACTTGGGATCATCTACTATTTGGCATCAGGGGTGGATCTCTGCACAGCGTCTTGAGATTCCTGAAGATATGCAAGGAGCGTGGGAGGATTTTCTCCGGATCTTAAGACATTCGAATATACGACTGACCAATAGGATTGATGAACTTATCTGGGATCACCATCCCTCTGGAATATACTCCCCAAAGAATGGATATATACAGCTGAATGTGGAAGTACATAACAGGGAATTGGTGTGGTGGTGGAAATATTTGTGGATGTTAAAGTGTCCGGGTAAAGCAAAATTGCTCTTCTGGGCTATTCTGGAAAACAAGGCTCCAACCTGGGACACTTTGCAAAAACGTTTCATCCAGGGACCGGGGTTCTGTCCACTTTGCAGGGATGCGGAAGAGACCATTTCTCATCTATTTGTTCATTGTCGGTTTACTCAGGCAGTTTGGGCTGATATCTGCAAATATCTGGATATCAATGTGAGGTGGCGGGGGGAGAGTGCCCATGAAGCGTTCCAATTGTGGTGGACATTACAAAAGACATCTACCATCCGGGCTTCCCCTTGTATATTCGCCTGGGGCATTTGGATTACCAGAAATATTATCATTTTTCAGGATTGCAGGGTTCCGATGGAGAATGTTGTGGCACAAGCTGTGGCAGTTATCAAACACTTCAAGACACCTGTCAAAGCGATTAGTAATTGACCTGTGAGCGTGGAATTGATAGATAAATCCAGGCCGTGGGCATATTTTGATGGATCTTCACTCGACCATCAAACGGTGTGTGGAGGGGGGGGAGTACTTTACAAATCTGAGACCCATTACTATCATATCGTGGCTGGTTTGGGGAGGGGATCAAATAACTATGCTGAACTTATGTCTCTTCGGTTGTTGATGTTATTTGCTCTTGAACATGGATGTCTTACTCTTCAGATATTTGGCGACTCCATGTTAGTTATTGATTGGGCCAAGGAGATATCACAGTGTCATGTGATGGTACTATTACCTATTCTGGAGGAGGTAATACGGTTAAAGATGTTATTTAATCATATTACTTTTACACATATTTACAGGGAGAGGAATGGGATGGCCGATCAGCTCTCCAAGGAAGCGACGCAGCACCAATTGGCAAGTGGTACTTGGCAGATTACCATTCACTCAACGGGGGGCACTTTCAGCTATTATCACAGTCCATTTCATGAAGTTATTGAGGCACGGAATTGAGCATTAGCTCAGCATTTAAATGACTGGTGATGGACCAGGTTACTGTTACAGTATGTTGATATGTATTCGGCTATAGGCGGGCTGCATGGATAGCAGATTTCGTAGATCGGTGATGGTCACCATCTGAATATCTGATAATTTGTGTTGCTGATATCGGAAATATGTGGGCTGAAGATAGCCATTTCCACGATATCTGTTGGTTATATGAGGGCTTAAGACAGCCGTATCCATTATGTTTTTGTATGGGGCATTATACCTGATGTTAATATGGGACAGAAAATATGTGACAATGTAGGGATCTCTGTGATTCTATTACATGTGCAGAATGTAATTTTGTTCATTTTTTGAAATAAAATTACGACTTTTTCCAAGGAAAAGAAAAAAAAAAAAAGCTAGAAATTTTACAAGCACTACAATAAAATTAGTGGCATATGCCATAAGGTAGTGCAAATTTTCGAATAACTTGCTGCTTACAAAGAAAATGAGCAGGCAATCCTAACATGTATCAGTATTTCCAACTAAGAGATTAGCTTTTTAAATATCTAAAATTACAATGTCTTTTCAAGAAGCAAACTAAATATGCATGTAAAGCCCAACACTGAAAACCATTCAGTAACAAGGCTCAAGATTTGGTTGGTTTATTGGCATTGTCTTGATTCCCAATTGTTCAGGAAAAATATGCTTAGCCAAATCATTACAAACCTTTTTCTTATAGGTCTCCACAATGGGAAGAAATAATTCATTTTGGGAGCCTTTTCTGACCTATCTCGTGACTTGCCTTGCCACGTGGGAGGTGGAAATCTATAATGAAATTCATTCTTTTGTCCTGCACTACTTTTGTTTGATTCTATTCTTGTAGTTCTTAAGCCTTTCCTTTAGAATTATATTAATAATACTACTAGTTACGCCGCAATGGCCAGTTAGTCCTATTGCATGACTGGACCCCAATTGAACTTCTTGCTTTCACTTTTTATCCGTGTGCCATAATTTTTGTTTGGTTTGTGTACATACATACATATAGTTATGATTTGTTAGGCATTGTGTGTGTTGATAAAGTAAAACCAGGTGCAACTTTTTGCTTTTCCTTATTAGAAAGATAATTTTAACTCAAATACTTTGTCATGCAAATTGAAAGGTGGCAGACCATGGGCCTATCAAGCAGGTATTAAACAAATATCCAAAGATTGAAAGCACAATTAAAAAGGTATTCAGAAATGAACTAAGCAATTTTTAAGCCTTATTTGTTTAAGGCTTAGTCCAAGGGCTCCACCATAGGAGATGTATAATTGTTTTGTCTTTCACACATGGGCATCTGTTGCTAGACAACGCACTATTGGGAATAAGATTCAACAACAAATAAACTCCAACACACATGAAGCAAGGGACACAGGAAGTTTTCATTCAAGAAACCCCTGAAGGGGAAATTCTATTTAATCAAACCATTCATGTGTGTGTTTCTATTGTACAATTCTATATAACTTTAGGTGACCATAATAATATTTCATAATTAGATATTTAGTTCAACCGTCTCCATAACTATCTCCATGAATCACTCAACTTGATTCTATGGAATCCCCATCCCTAATTTCTCTCATTGTCCTCATCTTTGAATCATATGTAGACTTTTGTACACTGTCTACTTCATTATCATATTATAATGTAGTCACAAATATTACAAGTAGGAGTTAATTCTTCATACGCCCCCTTTATGAATACGTGTGATTTCAATATTTAGTCATTAATCTCTTGTCTCTTTAATTGGTCTTTTGTACTGGTCCAGTCTCCATCTTTGTCTTCTATTTTCTTCAGCTCTTCTCTTTGTCTTGATCTTTGGTCTTCTTCATTCTTCATCCTCAATCTTCTTCATTGATCATCTTGTACCTGCAAAACATAATCTTCGTGTTTTTTTGAAGTCCATATAAAAAGTTACCGTGCATTGGAATACATGGGTCACTAGTTGTTGCATCTTCTAGTTACATGGTTCAAAAACATTTTTTTGAGTCACAAATCTTCATACTTGTACCTTTTACTCCTCTTGTATCATCATCAATCACCATCCTGGGTTTTCTTTGGCTTACCTGTAACCACAACCTAGGTTTTTGTGGATTACCCTCAACAATTACAAAGTTTTAAGTGGTTTTGGCTTACCATGAGTCATTCATACATCAGGTGGTTTCTAGCTAACTACGAACCTTCATTTGTCATGACATGTGGATTTGGTTGAATCATTCATACATCAGGTGGTTTCTAGCTAACTACGAACCTTCATTTGTCATGACATGTGGATTTGGTTGAATCATTCATACATCAGGTGGTTTCTAGCTAACTACGAACCTTCATTTGTCATGACATGTGGATTTGGTTGAATCATTCATACATCAGGTGGTTTCTAGCTAACTACGAACCTTCATTTGTCATGACATGTGGATTTGGTTTACCATGAAGTTATAGCATTGGTCACCATCCCTTCTTTGTATAGTTTCAAATCCAAATGCATAGAAATGACATGATTTTCCATACTTCATGTGCAAAATAAAGAGGTGAAGTGTTGTATCTTGCAGATGATTGGACTTTTGGCTCCCACGTCAGGGACAACATACATAGGGGGTCTGGATATAAGGAAAAAATATGGATAAAATATACACAAGCATGGGGGTTTGTCCATATCATGAGTAATTACTAATTCCCTTAGGAACTCCCATGGTGATGTGCATTTTATGGCATTATTTTGAATGTTAAAATATGTAGCTAGATTCGGATGAAAACTATTGTTATTTACTAGGTATAATTAATTATGATCCTAAACCACTCTCACTTTGTTGATTCTATTCATTGTTTGTGCATATTTATTAAATCCCAAAAATGGTTTCAAGGATTGCATGCATATAACAAAATTGTCATGTGCATCAACGCTCTGAATTAGTGGTGAATGTGCAAGGGTTTGGCATATATTGGTAATACGTTAGGTTTTACACATACTTCCCAACATGCCTAAGGGGTTACATACATAAAATATCTAATGTTGGCATACACACCATTGATAAATATAGGCCATAGTGCATGCTTGAATCTTTGAGAACTGTAGATTTGGTTTATGGCGATTGGTATAGAGTATATTCATGCATCAAATTTATGTATATATGTGCATAGTCACAGAAATAATGTTGAAATAGTCTCACCCACCACTCTTTTTACTAGTCATGCAAATAGAGTAAGCTACAAGCTTGTATGAAAATGGTCGAGTGAGTGTATGCTTAGAAATCCCTTTGGCATGAAGCTACATTTGCTTAATATAATAGTGGGGAAAATTTGAGATTTCGTTGGGTTGCATGGATATATTTGTTGAAATACTTAGGGATTTGTGTTTGGAGTGGTTAGGGTGCTTGGGACACATGGATTTGTGACTCCATAACCTTAGATGCATAGTTTCAAAAAGGGTGTTATATTCGGGGTTGTTAGGTTATCTTGGAGATTCTGATGAGTGGTTGAAGGTGGCATATGTCTCAAAGGGTGACCCACTTGTGAATTTGAACACATGCTTCCTTGTAACCTACTATTGGGGTTGAATATTGTCATAGTCATAGGTACTAGAAGATGCATAAATCATCATTTTGGTGTGTTCCATTCATAAACCAATTATAAGGGATCTATCAATGGGACTATAAAATGACAGAGCAGGTCACCTAAAAAGCTTGGATTTTTTTTACAAGGTGTCCTAATGCAAGAGTACATGGGAAATCGAAAGTGAATACAAAATCATCTAGGAAATTTTAATAAGTCAAATTTCAACCAATTTTTCAAGACTTTACAGGTTTTTATAGTTTAGTGTAAGATTCAATAAGATTTCACAAGATTTTCTAATTCCATGAAAGATTCGCCAAATTTTTTACAAGTTTTTATAATTTCGTGAAATATTCGCCCAAAATTTACAAGATTTTATAATTCCGTGAAAGATTCGCCAAAAAATTATATATACATATTATATTTTTGATAAAATAGCCTTCATGCTTTCCCGTGTATCATGGGGATTCGCCCATTTTTTATACATATAAAATTTAGGGGGGTTTCTTAAAATTTTCCCTGGAGGACACCCAACTAAATTTAGAAGTTGAAATATTTTTTAGTAACTCCGCATCAACAAAAAAATTGTAGTATTAACAAATCATTTATTAAATATACTTATTATAATAAATAAATATGATTAAATAAATTACTAAACAAAATATTAAAAAGTAATACACATAGGTCTATTAAAAGTAACATTATTGATAGCACCATTTCTTCTCATGCTCTCTCCATAATCAAATATACACCCAGATTCATGACACATGGGACACCAATTCATATCAACAATGACGTCACGTGCCCTTTGCCTCTATAACCAATCTCTCCTTATCTTTCTTCCAGCCTCTCTTTGATAAACATGCTCAAATTGGCGAACATTTTCCTTAATCTTTGATAAAAACAGAAGGACATCATCAAATAGGTGGCATTGATAACCGTTTTCCTTTCTAATCTTATTTTGAAAGTGGAAAATGAAATCTTCTTATTGGATTATGTCATGGAGAGCAAAGAGAAATTTTGAAACATCCGCATTACCCATAACTATAAAGAAAAAACAATTATTTTTGCTTTTAGTCTATATACAAAATTTTATTATTACCACAAATAAGTAGTGAAAATGATTAATACAAGTAATGTTTGAATAAAACATTCTAGCTCCTTAACCTATAAAAAAATAAGCATAGATTTGCAATTCCTATGACTTCCATGAATACAAAAGTACACATAACCACATGTACTTAGGGAGTTTGACTTGAATCATTTGAAACAAATGCTAAAAAAAAATATAAAATATAATATCAACCACTTTAAAACTTGAAAATACTCCAGATTCAATCCTAACACATTTGATGGTGTTTAACCTATTCACATGAAAATTAATATGATAGTTAACCCTATTATTATAAATAGAAATTAGAAAATTTAAAGTAAATAGAAAATATAAATTTCAAAGTGATTATAAATCATATTTATAACATAATTATATACAATAATAAAATAAGAGTACTCTAATTCATAAAATTCAAAGTTCACATATTGGCTAAGAAATTGGGCAAGAATTACTTGCAAATTGTAGAGCCCCTCCTCTAGGGTCTTTGCTGTTTAACCTGAAACTCAACCACTTGATACAAAAAGAGATTAGAAGCATAAAGACTGGATAAATAAACTAAATAAATGAATAAACTAGCAAATTAAAACAAACCATAACCATAACCAGCAAAGCTCGTTTAACCATAGGCGAAGCAACCGTTAGCTCCGCCACCCAACCATAGGCTCATGCTTTCAGTCGCATGGCCTCCCCCGAGCTTGGGTCGTAGATCTCACACACGTTTTTCAGAAATCCAGCTTGGGCTTCCCCTCCCACCAGGATTTCTCAGCCAAACCCTTAGATAGCAGCAAGTCTTTGAGGCATTCGAAAATTACGACAATCGTCCAAATCATGGGCCCTTTACCCATTCCCTAAGCCTTCCTTATAAAGGAAAATCTCATGCGACACATGTCGCTTCATGCATAATTAATTATTTTTAATTAATTATTTAATTAAAACACTCACCCATCCAAGTGTCAGTTTCTTTGGGAAGTGCACCTACACCCCTAAGTTTGCTCTAGTTTGTCCCCCAGATATTTTAATCAACTCCTAGCTTTTAGTTGACTAGGTGTCTAATCTTAGGATTCTATTTTGCTCCTAAATAATGATTTCTATTATTTTAAATGCTCAACAAAATAACTATTCATGTGCAAATGTCTAAACTATTTTTATGCATTTGCCAAGTAATAATCTAGAGTTATTCTCCTAAGTTTTTATGCAGTTTAATTTAACAATCAAACTCACTAGGATCACGGTGCCGCGCCGTTGGGCTCCTGGTTCCTTAATTTTTAATTCCCTGACATTGCACCACTCCGTCGGGCCCACTCATCCATGGTTTCCATTCCTTGGCATGGTACCGCATCGTTGGGTCCTTGCATCCATTCTTTCCGTTCTCGACAGGGTACCGCATCGTTGGGCCCTTCTGCCACCGTCTTTCCGTTTTGACTTGCGGGAACTCTTGTAGGGATTTTTAGGAATCGTTACCATCCATCCTCCGTCTACATGCTATCTAGGGACTAATGGCGCTGAGGAGTGAGTCCGTTCTCACTGCGCGCCCCTCAGCTCGTACGTGACCAGCTCCGTCGTGGTCCACCTCGTACGCCCTCACGCATTCCTCTTGAGCAAGCGGATCAATGCTTATCTGCTCATGCGTGGTATTCTTGTCGGAAGTCGACATCGTCGTCGCTCCCCCTGTGTGTGATTTACCCGTACTCTACGACCCTTCATGTTCCTTTATGTGTCCTTCGGTGAACCGTTTCACCTATCGCTACACACATTTTTCACTAACATAAATCATTATTTTATTGATTTACAATCAATGGTAATCATAAATATACTCAAAATAAAATCAAAGGATTATTTTATTAATGTTTGAAACAGTCGGGTCACTAAACAAGTTCCCTCAATGTCTACAGTAGTCTAGGGGCACTACATACACCCCTACTTATTTAGAACTTCGTCCCGAAGTTCAGAATAAATGCAGAAAGCTATGATGCATCTCAGTTGCATCCTCACAAGTCACAAAGCTAAGGTTGTAGCTGTCCTACTATACTTTGACTTGATCAATCAGGGCTAATCATTAAGCAAGAACTAATCAATCAATTATACCACTCCACATATATAATTTAAATCCTTAATTCATTTATCAATTATTGTCGTCATTCACATCTTCAGGTTTTCCTCAATCTTTTAAGACGTATCAAGGCTCAAGAAACCACTTTATCGAAGTTGTTCGGCTGGGTCACTCGACAAGTGCCCTTAAGGTCCACAGTCATTTTAGGGGCATTACATACACCCCCTCTTATATAGAACTTCGTCCCGAAGTTAATTTTTTTTTGTTCTTGTACTTTCGATGCTAGGATTTATATTGATTTCTATTCTCATCTTCATGTCATTGTATTCTATTTTTCTCCAATAATCATGGCTATAAGCACAAGTGGTTCTAATCACTATTTTCTATATCAATTAGAATGGTTCAAATACACCCTCGGGACTTAATTGTATCCTTATGTACTACAGATCCAATAATTCTTTTATAACTGTCAGCACCGAATTAGATTTTCTATACCTTCTAGTCATCTACAAAGGTTTACAATGTCCAAGTTATCTATAAGCTGCATTGCGTCAATAGTCACCCAAAAGTTTATCAAGCCTAACAAATCCAAGCAAGGATTTAAGTCTATTTTGTTATCCTACCTCCAAGAGAAGGTAAACATCATAAAATATGCGGTAAGATATAATCACGATTTTAACATATCAGGAGAGACCCTCAAATTGTCCCAAATCCAAATTCCATAAGACTACCTCCAAAACCCTAAATGTTTTAATAATGCTGGTTCTCAATTAGACAGGATTCCAAGCGTCAAAATTTAGTGACTTAGTCTAACATATTAAACATTAGCTATTATTCTTTTCATAAGTAAGGTTGTGTCCAGGTTAATGATCTTATCACGTCCTTACCTCATTTCATCATTTTCGTTGTCATGGAACTACTTCGACAGACTCATCAAGTCGTACTATATGTGTCTTAACCTCATCGAATCCCATCTTGAGGACTACTCGTCTTTTGTTTAGGTTTCACCATGTCAAATGGTTAGCATCATTGCGTTCATCTTTATCACGTTGATCTTCTCCATACTTTGTTTTACAAAAGTAGATTTGATGGGTTTTCCAAGTTATAATTTCTCCATTATTACCACATCATAGTCACGTCAATTTGTAGTTTCTGATTTTCGATAACGGTGTTGTCATGATGTGAAACATTGTGATCATGTTCGTCTCATGACGATGGTCACATCGGCATCTCGATTTCCAAAATTTGAGTTTGTTTAACCCTCTCGACAGTTCGTCGAAGACTCGATTAGTATATGCATTTTGCAACATTACAACTAAAATTCACCAAGTTGGATTCCTTTGTTAATTGATCATATGGGCTCACCCCTTGTTCTTCTCATGAGGACTATGTATAGAAAGTTAAATGTTACCTTCCATGTCCTCACTTTGTAAGAAAACCCAATGTCCTCCATTTTCTATATATATATATAAACTTCCAATGTCCATAAAATAAAATGATTTTTTTTTTTTTTTTTTCTAATTTAGTCATCCTTATATACATATGATAAAATAAGTTTATATTTTCTTCCTCTCCAAAAGAACAATTCTATAGACAAATTATATATATACACTATTTTTTTTTTCCTACCTTAACACACTTCTATAATTGGTAGAATAAATTTATAATAACAACAACCAACATCTTATATTTCTATAATTTCCCTTTTCTTATCTCAAACTCTATTTTATATTTGATAAAAATATTATAGTAACAACCTACTTACCTTTACTTCTCATTATATCTAGATACATTCATACATCTTGTATAAGTATATCTATTTTCTCCATCATTCATTGCCATAATACATACAACCAAATAAATAAAATTTGATAGGCAAATATTCAAGTAAGCACTATTGGGTTTAAAGCCATATATTACCTTGACTAATTTCAATTAAGATTACAATGCAATATGATTCCAGGAATGCATCATATAATACTAGAGCTAACGCATACCATGTATAACTAATATATACATGAAAGAAGGAAGGTGTAGCATGTGATGCAAAGTATAAAAGGATAAACAAAAGGTAATGCAAATCATACAAATCAAATTTTAAGCACAATGCAATAGTCACTGTTAAAAACATATATAAATATATAACCACCCTATTCACTAATACCACATTATTTATATATATATATATATATATATATATATATATATATATATTAATTAATTAATTCATTCATTCGTCTAATCTCATATTCCTCCTATACAACAAATGTAAACATGTATCTCTACACTTTAAATGTAATGGTGATTATACGAATATGAATAAGTGGTCACCTCTAATTGCTGTGACTAAATTCATAACTAATCCATCATATAATGAAATGTAAGTTTCTATCATACTTTGAATCATGCATATAATCATGAATGCCACTATATATTCAATGTAAAAAGTTAGAATGTCGACTTCAATTTCTTCCCTATCACAACTTATATATATGACTTTTATATATATATATATATATATATATAAAAGGAAAATAACTATATTTCAAAATCCAATTTCAACAAGAAAATGCAACCTTTGTATGTAAGTGACTCTATAAGAAGTAGAATATCCTACTCTAAGTTCTTCTTATCAATATTTATTTATAACCTTTATACATTTTAACAACAATCACTAAGTTTCTAATATGAAATATCCATTTCACTTTTGCCGGATACACAGCATACTAGCACGGTTGTATATATATATTTGTAAGATAATATTTTCACTTCAAATTTAAGAACTACAACTACTTCTTCTAATTTCTTTTATCATTCCTTTTATATATGTATAATCTTATATATATAAATAAAAACAACGAGAAGGGATTTATTCAAGTTATCAATTTCTGAAATATATATATATATATATATATATCGAATAAAATCGGAGTCAGTTAATAATGCCACTCCCACTACCGTCGAATATGGGAATATTAACTTAATCAACGGACGGTGGGTATTTATAACCCATCTTTACTTCGAATTATCTCATCAACTCTCTGATATTGCAGATCGCCAACCCTGATGGTTAAGAGTTGTCTTGATGAGGGCGCGCAATGACCAGGCAGTATCGAACTCCAGGAAATCACATTTAACAGGAAGGGATCTATTCAGCTCCTATCGATTGTATTTTCTTCATAATAGATTTAAGTGTAAATACCACACCTACTATTTTTAACTTCCAAAAGATCATATCATAAATATATAAAAATTAAAACAACTTTTCAATTAACTTATACCAAAAAGTCAACCAAAACAATACCGATCTTATTCAAATAGGACGAACTCATTTAACATTCATATCTTCTTAGTTAATACCAAATACCAAAATAAAATTAAAACACCAATCCATATTCTGAGAAGGAATTAAAGACGCCATTCCCAAACCTGAGACAGAATTAATTTAAAGCTCGAATTACAATTTCTAGAATGCTGGAAAAACACCTATTTTCATATCTAATACCAAATTTATTTACTAGTCAAATACAAATTTCTACAAGCAGGAAGAACGCCTATCTTCTTAACCGATACAAAATTAATTAATGGTCAAATAAAATTTTCTATAATACTGGAAAAAAGCCCAAATTCATAATTGGTACAAAATCATTTAATATTCAGAACACCAATTTTTTTTTACAACTGGGAGAACGCCTATCTTCTTTAACTGATACAGAGTTAATCAATGGTCAAATGCAAAAAAAAAATTTATAATGCTGGAAAAACGTCCAAATGCCTAACTGATACAAAATCATTAATATTCAGAATACCAATTTTTACATCTGGGAGAACGCCTATCTTCTTTAACTGATACAGAGTTAATCAATGGTCAAATGCAAATTTTTTTTTCTTAAATGCTGGAAAAACGCCCAATCGCCAGATTTGCAACGCTATCAATCCAAAATCCAAATCGAATTTTAACAAAAGGAAATAGTTACAAATAGAATCGATTTCTTCATTTAGATCTGGGAAGACAGTTACAATTTCAAGTCTATTTCTCAGACGCGTTTGGATCGAAATCGTAAAGTAATAAAACAATTCTTCATCGAGATCTGGGTTGGGATCGTGAGATAGATGGAACATGTAATTGCTGGATTCGAAACCAAAACACGATGAATTTTAGAACTAAAATCGATTTCCACAGATTAACTTAGAATCGAATTCATAGAGGAAAAAACAGAGTCAACCATTCTAGATCGGTTTTAAAATTTGGAATCGAAATAAAAAAAAGAGAGTTACAGCTTCGGAATCGACTTCAGCATTAAAATGCAGAGGCAGTTTGATTGAACCGAATTAGAATACCGAGACCGTATTCATCCTGACAGAACAGAGTATTGATATTTTGCAGGGTTCAACAAAATAAAATTCACACCGTCGGCATTCAGGAGTTGACTCACATTTCATCATAAAAGATTACGGAGATAACAATAAATGAAATCGACTTCTCGACACAGAATAGATTTAAATCGAATTGGTACAAATTGGATCCACGCCCACATTCATCACAAAAAGATTACAGAGATAACCAGAATGAAATCGATTTCTCGACACAGAATGGATCTGAAGGCGTTGCGTTGATGCAACATCAATAATCAATTTCTTAATAAAACTATGCATGGGAAATTAATGATATACCAGCATTCCCTGCTCGATAGCCGTGAGCATCTCCCTCCAGGTGTCGACGCACCTCAGCAGCAGCGATCGGGTCCAGAAATTGTGCAGGGTGGGTTCTATTCTCAGAATCTGCGGATCCTTAAACTTAGAGACAACAGTGAGGAGTTTATGGGTAGTGGATCGGTCTCTGTCGCTCGAATAAAAGAGAAGCATGCACAGAACAGAATTAAGAAGAACTGATGTGGGTTGAAATTTTAGATCGGAATGGCTAGGTTGTATTCAGGGCTCAGAATTTATCCTGATGAGAGTGAAGGTCGAAACACGATTTGGGGAATACTTTTCCTCACAGTGAGCATTTGACAAAGACGCAGGTCGAGACTCGATCTAGGCATTAATAATTTTTCCAACGTAATGATTAGCAGAGGGTTAAGATCAAATTGAACTGGGTATTCATATTCATCGGAGCTGTTAAAAAATATCAAGGAGTGAAGATCAATCGAAACTAGTATTCATCGTGGCGATTTCAATAGCGAAAAGTTAAAATCAACGGAACTGGGCGTTAATAAAAAAAAAACTGACCACCGTGTATAAATATCGGGGATTCGAGGTAGAGACCCACTCTGAACATGAAAACTTTAAAGGACAGAGAAACGAGCTAAGTATCGAACCGATCACTGAAATCTGAATGACAGAAGTCAATCGGGGTATTTAAAACTAATCGTCGAAATTACATGCCAGGAAGTCGATCTAAAAACTGATCACTTAAATTCAATGGTGAATAGTCGATCCGAATATTTAAAACTAAACACTGGAATTATTAGACAGAAAATTGATCTGTGTAATAAGTCTGTTCACTGAAATTTAATGGAAGAAAGTCGATAAACTTTCTGAGCATCATTTTGTTGAATAAAATACAGAGATCCATTAATCGTTTGCAATCAGCTACATTTCGTGAGTATAAACAAGTTTCGACTAAAATTTAATGAAACGATTACGCCATCTAAGAATGCAGAGATCAGAATTTATAGATCTCAGAACTTGTTTCTCGACTCAGAAAAGAGATTTTTTTTTTTTTTTTAAATAAAAACTCAGAGATCTCGATAAAAATTTCTGGTCATAGAAAATAAGATATTTATTATGTTAGTAAATAAGAACCTGTAGAAATAGCTGTTCGGTCGAATGCGTATTCCCATGAAGGTCGAAGTTCCAATCCCGCTGTTTGACCACCACGATCACCGACAAACCCAAAAATAAAATATGACTCGGGTGCCCTCAAGGCTCGACCGGCTCTGATACCAAATGTAGAGCCCCTCCTCTAGGGTCTTTGCTGTTTAACCTGAAACTCAACCACTTGATACAAAAAGAGATTAGAAGCATAAAGACTGGATAAATAAACTAAATAAATGAATAAACTAGCAAATTAAAACAAACCATAACCATAACCAGCAAAGCTCGTTTAACCATAGGCGAAGCAACCGTTAGCTCCGCCACCCAACCATAGGCTCATGCTTTCAGTCGCATGGCCTCCCCCGAGCTTGGGTCGTAGATCTCACACACGTTTTTCAGAAATCCAGCTTGGGCTTCCCCTCCCACCAGGATTTCTCAGCCAAACCCTTAGATAGCAGCAAGTCTTTGAGGCATTCGAAAATTACGACAATCGTCCAAATCATGGGCCCTTTACCCATTCCCTAAGCCTTCCTTATAAAGGAAAATCTCATGCGACACATGTCGCTTCATGCATAATTAATTATTTAATTAAAACACTCACCCATCCAAGTGTCAGTTTCTTTGGGAAGTGCACCTACACCCCTAAGTTTGCTCTAGTTTGTCCCCCAGATATTTTAATCAACTCCTAGCTTTTAGTTGACTAGGTGTCTAATCTTAGGATTCTATTTTGCTCCTAAATAATGATTTCTATTATTTTAAATGCTCAACAAAATAACTATTCATGTGCAAATGTCTAAACTATTTTTATGCATTTGCCAAGTAATAATCTAGAGTTATTCTCCTAAGTTTTTATGCAGTTTAATTTAACAATCAAACTCACTAGGATCACGGTGCCGCGCCGTTGGGCTCCTGGTTCCTTAATTTTTAATTCCCTGACATTGCACCACTCCGTCGGGCCCACTCATCCATGGTTTCCATTCCTTGGCATGGTACCGCATCGTTGGGTCCTTGCATCCATTCTTTCCGTTCTCGACAGGGTACCGCATCGTTGGGCCCTTCTGCCACCGTCTTTCCGTTTTGACTTGCGGGAACTCTTGTAGGGATTTTTAGGAATCGTTACCATCCATCCTCCGTCTACATGCTATCTAGGGACTAATGGCGCTGAGGAGTGAGTCCGTTCTCACTGCGCGCCCCTCAGCTCGTACGTGACCAGCTCCGTCGTGGTCCACCTCGTACGCCCTCACGCATTCCTCTTGAGCAAGCGGATCAATGCTTATCTGCTCATGCGTGGTATTCTTGTCGGAAGTCGACATCGTCGTCGCTCCCCCTGTGTGTGATTTACCCGTACTCTACGACCCTTCATGTTCCTTTATGTGTCCTTCGATGAACCGTTTCACCTATCGCTACACACATTTTTCACTAACATAAATCATTATTTTATTGATTTACAATCAATGGTAATCATAAATATACTCAAAATAAAATCAAAGGATTATTTTATTAATGTTTGAAACAGTCGGGTCACTAAACAAGTTCCCTCAATGTCTACAGTAGTCTAGGGGCACTACACAAATGACTTTCTTAATGGACGTGTAAATACATTGAATATTTTTAATATGCAATAAAATGACATTTATTTCATAACATAAATACATACATGACTTACGTGGGAATATTAAAAATTGGTAGTTAAATAGTTGGAATAAGTAGCAAAGGAATAATGCATATTGGGGTGCAAACTAACCGGCAAGCTCGTGTAAGCTTTGAAATAGAGGTTGTTGGCTCAAATCCCAGATAACACGTGCTCTATTGTGGCAGGGGCGGTGATTGCACCTAGGGGTATAGTGGTAGTGGACGAGATTGGATCCATGGACCCCGTGTCATGTGAGTACCAGCCCCATCCTAGTTGTCGATTCCTCTAGTTACACAAAAAAAGGTAGCAAAGGAATAATATGTACTGGAAAAAAAGCCTTTCAAAATATCCCATGCAAATATGATGTACATCAATCATCAACCCATTTTATTGAACATATTGTGTTTCCTTATTATATATGTTTCCCTCGTGAACTTCAAACACATATTATAAGTTTAGCCTCACTTCATGTAGAGGAGACAAAAAAAAACATCAAATTCAAAATTCCCATGTCGTAAACCATTAGCTAACAAAAAAATAGTTTATATCACAATATGAAAAAACATGCACTACTACACTGTGTAATACATTTAGTAACCATCAATCTATTGCTAAAATAAATAATGTTTACAATATAATGAAGCCTTGACAAATTTTAAAAAGTTGTTGATTAAGAGGTGTAGGATTTCTGATGACATAGTCTTTTGACACTTTGACATAATTGATTGAAAAAATGTGTTGAACCTATAAAATATTTTATCAAATATTTTAACCTTTGAACAAATCATGTCATATGTCTGGAATTAATGGCAATGTTGGACATGTATTTGATACCGTTGGTACCAAAAAATGAGTTGCAATAGATAAGTATGACAATGGTCTCTGATGCAATAGATTCAGTGCATCATTCACTTCTACATTTATTGTTGTTGTATCAACAAAAAATGAGCTACTCGTGACAATATTATCATGCAATAATCGAGGTCGACAGCTATGAATAGATTGAGATGTGGATCCCTCAACTATAACAATAATTATCAAAATAATTAGACTATAAAATTAGAGCCATTGAAACAATCAAATCTACATTAGTTATTGTAAATTAATAAATACTATCAAATTGATATACCTCTATTGTATGGAGTACAATGTTACACTAGATTTAACCTATGTTCCACTTTTACTTGTTTTCTAGAAGAAATCTCCATTTGCTCATTTATGGTTTTTTTATTTTTGTATGAATCGACTGGACAACTTCTAAGTGTGTTTTAGCATAATTTGATTGGCCATGAGCTGTGAAAGTTCTTTTATAGTAGATTCATTTATTGTAAAAAAACCAACAAAGTCTTCTCACTATGACCATAAGTATACTTAATAAAAAATTGTGCTTGAAATTAACTATACCTATATAAGTCTCACTACTCTATTGTAGTGGGTTGAATGTAGCATTCATTGCTAATTCTATTGTTGAATTGTCAACCAATAATGACCTATCCTCAACATCACTATCATGAAATAATCGAAGTCGACATGCTTGAATAGATTGAGATGTGGATCCCTTAGCTGTAACGATAATCACCAAAATAATTAGATTATGGCATTGGGTTCAATCATATACCTTTTTTTCAAATGAATTAAAATTTAAAATCATATTGAAATACCTCTATTGTATGGAATAAAACCTTGCACTATATCTAATCTATGCTCGACATTTCTTCGTTTTCGAGAAAAAATCTCCATCTACTCATCCATGTTTTTCTTTTTTGTGCGAACTTGCTTGACCCTTTGAAATTCTATTGCATCTTTTATTGAATGCAATGCTTGACCATGCTGTCTTTTTTATTGAGCGGGCTCAAAAAACTATGGTGTCTCTGTTTAGTGATCTTAGATGGAGTTATATAATAATTAAACATTTTATTGCACTCTTGACCTACATTGTATACCAGGGTGTTAAGTGCATGTGCATGGTCCAAACTTATAGGTGTTATATTTAATAAACACCTCAGTGTTTGATAAGTTGTTGACAGAAGAAATTTCATTTCATTGACCTCAGACATGGCATTGTCTAGTCTTATAGTTGTCAAATCAACATGATCCGAGAAATTACCATTGGGAGAATCAAAGTCCGGAGGAAGCTCTTCTTGGATTTCTGGACTTAGAACAACTATTTAATTTAAATCAACTAGAAATCTAGGCCTCTCAGTAATAAAACTAGAGACATTTGGTGATACATGCTCACCAAAAACATTTTTCCTACCACCATGACAACTTTTAAGTCATGTTTATAAATATTTCCATTCAATGCCCAATCACAATTACAAAAAAATAAATCAGACCTTGTATATATGACCTTATACCAGGTATCACAAGTATTCTTATTTTGGCTATGAACCCAATATTCATTGTTATTTTTTCGATCACATACACATTCTTCATCTGGGATTTCATTTTCTTTGCACTCACATTTAACTAGTTGGTCATTGGATTTTCTAGGTCATATGACACCAACTTCCTTTAAACATTGCATATGAATGTAATAAGGTTCAACATTTTCCAATAACACATGAATTAACCGGTCAACCCTCCGATGGCATGCATTGTTCTTCTCATCAAGGTACCTTTGCTTTAGGTACCTATGGTATGACTCAATCACATTATTTGTGTTTTGATATGAATGGGGAAAATTTCTATAAGCTTTCACCCACATATATGGAAAATTAAGGGGGTCAGTGGCAAAGAGGTAACTAAAAATATTGCAATAGATAATATAATCATGACACAATGCTACAAAAAAAATGCTTACAAATTTTGTTGTTGTCTTGCCAGGTGGTTTTGAAATCTTTCAAAATATTTTCTTGATCATATGGAATTCATCAAAGATCCTTGTAACTACCTTTTGTGCTAGGTTATCATCCATACATGAATGCATGATTTCTACTAAAGCACGAAAAATTGAGACTTTATTTTCCTTTCCACTAACTTTGCTTAAAACATTCTTCATCCATGCATGACAAACATTCCATACGCATAATAATATTGATGAATTAGTTAAACACCTGAAATGGCATTATGCTAAAAGAGATTAATATATGTATACACATATAATGAGAAATTATTCTTCTCTCCCCCTCTCTAAAGATAATTAAACAAGTCACCTTAAACCCTCAATGTCACCTGCAACATCATTTGTAATAAAAGCACAAACATGCCAATCTGGACGTTCTTTCATTCAAATGTTAAATAACGTTGATAACTAGTTTTTAATATCCTCTAAAGTATTACGTGAGGAAATAACCCAAGTTATTGAGACACCATTATGCTATTTGTCAAAAACCATCAATGTATAAAGTTGATACTACATTCAAATAAACACATAATAATATTTAAAGTCCACACATAGAAAATCATTTTAATAATTATATTAAATGAGATTAATGAGAAATGTGTACTCACCCCATATTTGTTCGTGCTAAATGTAGAGTCCATGGATATAACATTATTGTGTGAGTATTTCACCATCATTGAACGCATACAACTTGTTTGTATACCAACGATAAATGGAATGTTTTGCACAATATCTTGTTTTTGGTAGAAAAAAAACTTATCTGAAATTGATTGTACCAACAATCCATGCTAATTGGATCACTTCTTCACATATTCTTGTCATTTTATATCATTGTACATGTTTAAAATATCTTGTCTCGTCACTAGGGAATCTTGAGTTATCCATGTGAAGAACTGACTAGATTGATGCTCCACATTAGAAGTGAATATATCTCATATCACTATGACGTTAAGACCATCTTGAATCATCTATTTCACACTAGCTCGTAGATTATATGTTAGATATGGTGCATAATTGAAAGTATGAGGCCTTCTAATTACATCCTTCCCATGACACACAACACCGTATTTATGATATGCCTACATGTTGTATATGTAATAACAACATCGTTTGGTCTCATGCAAAGTTGACACACGACATAGTGGCATTGACAACCAACTTTAATGCTTTGACGCAAACTACGTTTCTTTGTAGTTTCAAGTGCAGTCATTGTAAGACTATCACCTCGGACTTTACAAGTGGACTCTAGATCATATGCACAACAATACCTATTACATATAGGTACAATAAATTAAAGATATAGATGCATGATTTTCTTAATAAACTCGAATGATAAATGAAGAAAATATCTAAGCATGTTTCACACAATCAATTATGAGTAATTATAGATACTCACATAGCATACTCCAAATATGTGTCAAAATTGATATTTTTTATCTCCTCAATTTTTCAGGTTCATCTAGTATGAAAAACAAATTGAGTGGGAGCGATTTCTCTTGCTTGCTCTCCTCTTATAAAATCCTTAAGTCTACAATACGAAATCATTGCAACTTGGTCCTCCCATATTTCTATCAATATCAAATCTTCTATGGAAAACTCTACCATATCTTCTAGATCTTCAACCTCCAACTCATTTATCTCCTCCTACTTGCCCATTTTAAAATCTCTACAAAATCACATACAAAATAAAATCTTTATAAAGTAGTCTAAGTGAAATTAGAAAATAATTATTTAAAAAGTAGATAAAGAAATATTTTATATTTTCTAATTAGTGAGTGTTTATAAACTCTTCATAATTATATAAAAGTAAAAATTACATTTATTACATATTTTTCACTAATCATAGTAATAAATGTTCAATGTAGGGGGGATTGAAATGAAAAAGGAAGGATGAGAATTGAATTAAACAAGAGAAATAGCTAATCCTTACCTTAAGATTATGTTTATAGTTAATATATGATTTTTATGTTTATAATTTTTTTAGTATAGATGATATTATTTTTGTTAATGTGATGTTAAAATTCTAAATATTCTAAATATAATATATACACAACTAAACTAAAGTATGATAAATGCCTCTATCTGTATTTACCATTTTAAAGTATATATTTTGTCAAAAAATATATATTTTATAAAACCATTAAATTAAATAAGTATTATTATAAATTTTAAGGTGTATAATATTTTAAAATATATATTTTGTAAAAATAAAAGTAATTATAAATAATAATGTGCAATTATATCTTATATCTTACATGTTGATAAAAAGTAAGTCAAATATATTGTATTATTTAAAAATACATATGCCAATAAAAATAAAAAAGACTATATGTATATATATAATTTGTGTAATCACAAAAAATTATATATATTAGTGCTAAGTCAAAAGAAAAAAAATATATATTAAAGAAATTTATATTCATATATTCTTATTGATTAAAAATATATATGATAGTAAAAATACAAACATATGTTTATACATTGTCTATATACTATAAAAACTTGTGTATATTAGTGTTAGATGAAAATGAAAAAATGGTTACTATTAGTTAACTAGCATAGATCCATCTTAAATGTGTATCTATCAAGCACCGAGAGGGATCCAATTTCTTAAGGTGTATTTCTTTTTTTAAATTTAAACTCAAGAAATTTGACCTCTCTTGAATTTGATCTCTATTGATTGATAGATCCGGGTTTAAGTTTTAAGTTTTTATTTTATAAACGAACATCTATTTTTTAATTACTTTTCATAATATTTTATTTTATGAACCAACATGGATTTTTTTAAATACTTTTTACGTTTTATTAGATGATTATAGGATTTTTTTTTAAATACTTTTTACGTTTTATTAGATGTAACGCTGCATAACGCTACATCACATGTTAGAAGATCTCCCCCATACAGGGCTGTAGAACACCTCGTTTCACTTGGTGCAATAAAAAATATTTTAAACATATCTATGTCATTGATTGGGTTTTTAGAATTATAAATTAATTTTAATGTGAATATGGTAGATGCCTAGATGACACAAAATGACATCATTAATAGAATTTGTGTATTTATCATTAATGACATTGTACAAAAAAGATAGTATTTATTAGTATTAATGAAACCTTTTGTACAAAGACCACATATTAAGTTAGAATTTTTTTTTGAATTTTTAAATTTTAAATTATTATTTTGTTTAAACAATTTCACAACTGTACAAAAATGATGTTATTCATTAGCATTAATGAAACCTTTAGTACAAAGACCACATGTCAAGCTAGTTTTTTTTTTGAATTGTTAAAATTTAAAATTATTATTTTGTTTAAACAATTTCACATCCAACTACGGGTAATTTGTCACTTCGAGGTCTTTAACCAACCATAAAATAGAAATAATAACAAATTTTAAATATTCAACAAAATAATTTATATTTTCAAAATATTAAATTTAATACAAAACATTGAGAAACATTATGAATCTGTCTTAGGATTAATATAAAGTCAAAGTGTATGTATGACCAAGTGATTGCTATATTCCATATTTGGCAAGGACTAAAAGTTTAATACATAAATATTACAAAACATTGAGAAACAATACCATCATTGATTCATCTTAAAAGAGGATCTACCAAGCGCCAAGAGGGATCAAATTTTCCAGGTGCAAACCCCTTTTTAGATTGCAAATGTTGAGGAAGGGTTTTAATTTATCTAACTTCTCTAGTTTTATATATGCCGTAAAATGTTTTAAATCTAATTTGAGCCAACATGTTATTTTTTATAATATATATATATATATTTAAATGATACGTGGTAGCTCCAGGATGAACACAGAAGGAGTTACACATCCCCCTAATCGACTGTAGAATGCATCTCTTCGATGCAATGAATTTGTTTTAGGATTAATATAAAGTCAAAATTTATGTATAACCAACTAACAAAAACTAATAAAAAAGAAAAATAATATAATAACAAAAACTTAAAATCTAAAGTAACTACCATTAACAAATACTATTAAAAATAAATTTATAAAAAATTAGGAAAAATAAATTGAAGACCAAAAGAAATTAACTAATAAAAAATTAAGAAATTAATTTAGTGATGTGAGCCACATAACTAATAAAAACCAACAAAGAAATGTAGAACACAAAGCCGTGATGTTAAATCTCAAAAGCTAAGATAATATAAAAAAATATAAACATGTTACCATTGAAGTGAAAACCATTATGACACAGGAAAAAGGGAAAATGAAGGGATAATGCTAATGTTATGTATTAGCACTCACCAAATTCATCTTTCATCACTAATAAATGGTGACAAGAGAACATAAACATTGGCAATTTTAAACACAGAGCACTCCCATGTATGTAAATATCTTATCTACCAAGATGGAGTCAAGCACGCGATTGGTGGCCTTGAAAGCACAAAATACAACTACTTTGGCTGAGGGCGAGTGTGAGTACATGACTAGAAAAAACATGGGAGTTGATCCCACCTATGATTCATCTTTAGTATTTTATGTTTGTCAACCTACTAAACTTTGTGTGCCATTTTGAAAATTATTGCTTTTGTAGCCCTTTTTTAATTGTTTAAGAAAATTGTCTTATGGGAAAAGGGAAAGAGCATGGATGTTGTTAGAGGTTGACATTTTTAACTTTGTTGCCATTATTGATAGTTTTGCAGGTGATTCTCAAGGCGACCAAATAATTAAAGAAATAGTACATAAGTGTATCACAAGTTAGTATGCAGGTTTTCAAGTGTCTTGATAGTAATAGATAGTTATGTTCTTGTTTTTAATCTATCATAGTTTTCTTGCTCACCTTGGATTTTAGTTGTTAGGGAGCACCCCAATAGTACTCTAGCTAGAATTTCTTCCATTCTTGAATTTTGTCTTATCAGAAATGACTACTAATATTTGTTTTCATATTTATCACTTCCCATGTTGTTTGTTGTTTTGTATTACCTTGGTTTTCAATTAATTATATTCTTTTACAACACAAGTTTTAAATCCTCCTTTTTGTCCTTCTAAGCATGACTTCTACTAATTGTTGATGGGAAAGAATACAGTTCATTTTGAGAATATTTATGTTAAGACTAAACATTCCATTGACTCTTCAAAATTGAAGATAGATACTTCGAGGCTAGAGATAGCTCTAAATATTATAGAATAGCATCTTAAGTGATCCATATCTAACACATTCAACTTCAAACCTTGGTGCTTTGGTGGATGCATATCAATCCAAATGCATGGACCATATACAGTGTTTTGTCAAACACTATGTTGACAAACACCATGTGGATGTTAGAGACTCAATTTCTTTATGAAATCAAACATTAGGGCCAATAGGATTGGGAGTTGAGTTGCTAATTTGGGATAAGTGAAATATATTTTGTCGCCTCCTTTGATCCTAAATCATCTTATGGTTGTAGAAACCTTTTCCATGCATCCAGTGGGTTGTCAAGAATACTTTTATAAACATATTCAAATATTAAAATTAGTCATCAAAATACCTACAAATAAAATCAATACTTTGATAACACAAATTAAGGAAATTATCCAATCATAAAGTATCAAGTTGTGCTGAATTGCCCCACTTTTTTAAGCGAGTCAAAGTTTATTTTTACAAACCACTAGATATGTTTCTCTAGAAGAAACATGGAATTTGATTATCAAAATCGACCTACCCTTAGTATAAACTATAATCCAATGCAATCTTGTGATAACTATAGTTTTTTAAAGAAAATTGAAAGTTTATAAAATGTTTTTTAATTAAATTATGAATTAAATAAAGAATTATAAGTATTTCGAAAAAAATGTAATAATGTAAAATATTCAAAATAATTAAATAAAATGTAATAATGTAAAATATTCAAAATAATTAAACAAAATATACTAAAATAAAATATTTGTACTTTAAAATTTTGAAAATATAAAATAATTTTACATTTATTTTATAAGCAACAATAAATATATATATTACTAGCACAATCATATTTTTAAAAGTGGTTGATATAAGTGATCGACAACTTCACCAAAAGTGGTTGAAGTTCTGAAAGAAAAATATATGAGGAGAACATCCCTTCTGGAGTGGATCAGAAACAACAATAAATTAATACATAATAGGTCAATATGTTTTAAGGTTTCATTCATCATTATCCTTGGGTGGGTAAATGGCTTTCTTGGAAAATAGGGAAAGGAAATCTTGTCAGAATTGGCATTGAACCCTATGTAGGGGATGATGATTGCTTCAAATTATCTGTCCCTCTGATAAATACTCTAACCCAAGCAGGGTTTGAATACCCCTCACATATTTGGAGGCCTAGTGGCTTAAATAGGGATCAATGGCTCTCACCTACAAAATTAGGCTTGCATGGAGAGCTGGCTAGTGAATGGACCCAATACATAAAATGCCTCAAACATGCATGCATCAGATTGACATAGGCTAAAGATTCTATTATTTGGAATTGGAATAAAAATGGAAAGGTTAGTGCCCATTCCATTTATGATGTTATCTCTTCCTCCTCCATTGATTGCATTGCTAAACGATGGTATAAAAAATTATGGAAATGGTCACTTCCACTAAAGTTAAAGTGTTTCCTATGGCTCTGCTTTGAAAACAAGATATTAGCTTGGGATAATTTAGTGAAAAGAGGCTAGAAAGGTCCAAATATTTGCAGTTTATGTCTTAAGGATGCTGAATCTGTTCAACATTTATTAGTTTCTTGCTCTGTTGCAAAGAATATTTGGAGGGTGATCTCCAGTGATCTTCATATCAATGCTACCTGAGACTCTTTACCTTTGGTTCAGAATGTGGAGATATGGACTACTCAAATGAAAAATTTCAAAGAACTCATTGGCTTTATATGTTGCGGTATTTGGAGAGATAGAAATGGTATTCTCTTCAATGACAAAAAACAAAACATAAACTTTGTTTGCTCTAATTTTTTGGCATATTTCCTGGAGCATTGTAGAGGGGAAAACAAGTTTAGAATTTGTAAAGATCCCGTTCTGGTTGAAAACAAACCAGTTGGTTATTTTGATGGCTTTGCTCAGGATGGTCTTTGTGGGTGTGGAATAATTATAAAAATAAAGGATGACCATTTTTTCTCTATATGGATGGGATGTGGTGAGGGGATAAACACTAGAGCAGAACTATTGACTCTATGATGTTTATTATGTTTTGGTACTCATATGGGTATCACTTCCCTAAAGGTGATGGGGGACTCCAAGATTATCATCAAATGGGATTCCAACTTACCTGATTTGTAGGTGACCTATTTGGATCAATGGTGTCAAAATATCAAACATTTGATCTCTTCTTTCATATTTATTACTTTCCAGCATATATATAGGGAGCTTAATACTGATGTTGATACCTTATCTAAAAAAGCTATTGTGTTGGAAGAAGGCCTGTTATTTTATGAGGAACATTTGGGAAATATAATAATCTATAATGGTTCCTTCTATATGTACTGATGCTATCACAAATTTACTGAAACCCTTTTTGGTTGACCTATTTTATGTATTCAATGGTAAAGTCACTAGTTATACTCCCTTTTGTCTTGTAGGACAAGGCTGTTTTTTTGTTGATGTATAAGGAGGGGCTATGGCCCATACCAAGTCTGTAATCTAGACTATGGTTGTTTCCAGGACTATTTAGAACTGCTCTCTCATAGTTTTCTGAGTTCTTTTGACATAGTGGGAAGCATGCATATGTTTGCTATTTGAGAAAAAAAATTGTTGTATAGAGCATTGCTTTCTTTGATTCTAATATAAATATCAAGAAGCAGATTTTTTCCTTGTTGAAAAAAAAGCGATCAACGCCATTTTTTCTGCTCGTGTTAATCAACCTATATCAACCGCTTTTTAAAATGTGATTGTGGTAGGTAGTATTTTCATTTAATTTCAAATTTCATAATGAGAAAATCATCTTTAACAAACCAATCATAATTTAATATTTAGTTTATTTTCGAGTCAAATTTTTAATCAATAATCTCATGTTTTATATGTAGATTCGGCTCGTTTTAATTTACAAGGGAAATTTATTATATCAATAGATTTCACTAAAAAATTTTATTCAACGGTCTCATATATATATATATATATATAAGTTGCTACCATGAATCTAAAAAAGTTAAATATAATTTTTAATTATTGAAATATATGATGATTACGATTTCAATATTTTGAAGCTCATAACTTGATTTCAATATTTTTAAACTCATAACCACACAAGTAATTTTGGAGCTTGTTCTAATTCTATATACATTTATAGACATCGATATAACAACAGAAGATATTAGCTTATACATTTACTCTCACACAGAGTGGGAAAATATTTCATAAATTGAAAATGTAACCTGTGTAAAAAGATTTCAGAATTGAAAATTGTAACCTTTTTCAACTGAAAGAAAAAATAACATACTATTACTAATAGGAAAATAGTATCGACTGCATACAAAAACCAAGGCTACAACCAACCTCCAAGTACATCATGACAAAGGAATAATCCAAGTCTCCCAAGAAAAGACCAAAACAGAAAGAAACCAGATGATCCCACAAAGTCCCAACAATACAACATATAAGCCAAACATATATCCATAAAAAACAAATGAGGATATATCACTATCCGAAACCAGAAAGGCAGAACCCAATCTATGACGAGGAAATAATAACACAGTCCACAATACATGCCGAGTAATAATATAGCATCCAAACCATAACGGTGCCTTGTAAAAATAATCCACAGGAAAAAGAAAAAAGCTAGGATCCGATAAGTCGGGATACCAGCCAAGAAACCAACCAACAGTTGGCCACCCAGTGGAAAACTAGGAACCTGTAGAGGATAATGCCAAAAACGTAAGCAGAGAAATAAACAAAAACTAGAGTAAAAGATGATCTAAAGACCCATCAACAACCAAGACATTTTCAACCCAATCCTCCCAAAAGATGATGCCCAGTGAATTAGTAAGAGTGCGCTTGAATAAATTGTCCTCCAGCTGATTGGAGGCTCAAGGCACGTGATGAAATGTGATACAATCAAAACACTCAATCAAGGAGCGTGTCTCATGAATCTAGTGAGTGAGCAACAATACATTTAAAGAAACTGATCCACTTGCCCATGCAATCGTAACACGAGAGTCACACCAGACCTGCAGTCGGGGAACCCCCTTGGAGCACGCACACCGGAGGAGCATCCATAAGGACAAAAGTTCACTACGAGAGTTTGTACCTGCCTCCGAGTTCATCCACAACTTAAATCTTCTATTTGCACTCAACAAAAGGACTGCACCAATCCCGTTCACAGAACCAACTCTCTGTGAGGCCCCATCAAAAAACCCACAAGGGTAGAGTAATTGTAAATGAGCAACCAGTGAAATCTGACTGCACCGAGGAATCGACAAGGAAGGGCCCACACCATTGAATTCCATAAAGGCCGCATGAGCCTTAACACCAAGGATTGTCGCATTGGCCCGCAATCCTTCAAAAATGACGGAGTTTCTAGCTCGCGAAACCTCCCAAAAAACAAAACATGGGAGAGATTTCCAGTCCTTGTAACATCGACCCCATAAATATAAACCTTCCTCCAGATGACAAGATCCCCACTAGAGCTGTCGACCACTGATATTTCTGATCACCAACCAAATATTCTTGACCAAAGGGAAACTTATAAAGAGATGTTCAACTGTCTCCCCCTAAGCACAACATAACTGGCACCAACCCGATCCACAAAACCCCCTCCGACAGAGATTTTCCCAAGTAAGGATGTTGTTGTTTAAGACCAACCAATTCAAACATTTTAGTTTTGGTGGAATTTGAAAGTTCCATAACTTGGAGAACCACCACTTCGGCTGCAGATTCCCATAAGTGACTAAAGAGTCATAAGAAATTTTAGCCATAACAACCCCTCTATTTAAATTCCATGAACAAACCAACTTATCAGAAGTATCCTATAAGGTGATGTTTAAATTTCTTAGTCCTTTAACATAGCAATCCCATTCCAATGCCAAAACTCCAGATAGACCAAGCTGCTGAACCAAAATCCAGGTTGGATGACCCCCATTAGCGGAAAGGGATCGAGTCATAGAATGGAAAAGTGAAAAATATCCCTTGGATCTCAGAACCCCGAGAAGATCCTTTGAAAGTCTATAATCTAGTGGACCACCCAAAATGGGATCCACACCCAGAAGAACATCACGACCGTTCCCTGGAACCTAGGCCAACCAATCAACAATTAAAGAAAAGGAACCCAACAAACCGCCCCAAATATTTGAAACATCCCTTGATCTATGAGGACCGCTTCTGAACCAATCAACCACTGAACGAGACTTCAAGTATTTACCATGAATGAGAGTGCTCCATGCCGAGCCCGCGAAATGTGCTCTCCATAGACTTTTGGACTTTAAGGCCAGATCAAATTTCTCCAAATTTTTTAAATCCCAACCACCCATTTGCCGAGGACAAGCAAGTATTTTCCAATTGACTAGATGGAACTTGTGTCCCCCCCCGCCAACCCAGATAAAAGAGAAGATACGTTTGCGAATACCTTTCAGAATTGCCTGGGGGATTTTGCTGAGTGATAGCCAATAAACCGCCAAATTTTGGAGAACATACTTTGCTAAGGTAAGTCTACCACCCAGCGTGAGCCATTCCGAGATAGTGTCGAGACCGAACAACATGACATAATCTACAAATAATGTATGGGTCACCAAAACCTGCTCTATAATCTTGATATTTAGGATCCCTCCTTCCCTTTTTGCCCGAAGTATAAGTCTGCTCAGCCCCTCAATGGTCAACATAAAAAGTAATGGAGAAAGAGGGAAACCTTGCCGTAGCCCTCTTGAACCTTTAAAAAAGTCCAAAGGCAACCCATTATTGCTCACAACAAAGTTCACAGAAGAAATACAAGCCATAATCCACTTAACCACGGGCCAAGGAAAGCCAATTTGAACCAAGATAAGATGAAGAAAGGTCCAGTCCACACGATCATATGCCCTGACTAGATCCAGCTTAAGGCACATAGAACTTAGTTGTTTAGTCTTTACACTGTGAAAGACCTCTTGAGTCACCCCACAACATCCAAAATCTGCCTGTCCTCAAGAAAACCAATCCGTTCCATTGAAATATACTTTGATAATCCCGACTTGATTCTAATAGCAATGATTTTTGAAATAAATTTGTAGATTAAATTACAAAGCGACATTGGTCTAAAATCACCAAAATCCTCCGAATGTGACTTTTTTGGAATGAGAGCTAAGAAGGTTGAATTAATAGCACCCAAAACCACACCATAGGTACGAGACTCTTCCACCACTTTCCAAATGTTAGGGCCCATAATGTCAAAAGATTCAATGAAAATCTCAACAGTCCACCCATCAGGACCTGGGCTCTTATCCTTAGAAAACCCCCTTAATACCTTTTCAATCTCCTGTAGAGATATCTCCTTAAAGATGTCATCCCCCTCCTCATCAGAGAATAATCTTGGATATTCTCTAATCACCTTGAATTGCTCTATCATAGAGGCAGATTTAGGATCCTAATATATCTCTTGAAAGTAGTTCCTGGCCTCATCTTGTAAATCACCCAGTCCCGATATGCGCCTGCCATTCTGATCATTTAGATCCCATATAGTGTTTTGGATTCTGTGAGCATCTGCGAATTTGTGAAAAAATGTAGTGTTTTGGTCCCCTGCTTTGATCCATATCTCCCTACTCTTCAGACGCCAAGATTCCTCATGGAACTTAAGATGTTTTAATTTCCTCCCTTCGAGTTCCAATAAAGATGCATGTTCACCACTACTAAGCCTACCCTTTATCGACCGATCAAGCATGACACTCAAGTCATGTTCAATTTTTTCAAGGTCTAGAGCCATTTCCTTTTTTTTCTCAATTTTATCCACTTAGTCATAAATAATTTTAAACTTCTCAGTTTTGCAACCAACTTGTCCATTGCCGAGAGATCACCTGAAACATCCAGAATCCCCCAATGAGTGACCACAGCTTGTCTAAAGTTTTGATACGTTAGCCAAGTAGAGTTGAATTTAAATGGATAACTCTGATGAACCACTTCAATATCAACTTGGAGAATGATAGGGAGATGGTCGCTAATACGAGATTGTAACACCCAGGATTTGAATTTGAAAAATTTATCCAATAAATTTTCAGAGATAAGAAACCGATCCAAACGCTTGGAGATGAGGGCCTCATTACATCTGCTATTTATCCACATAGGAGCTGATTGTGCAGGTTCAACATCCACCAGATGTTTTGAAGCAAAGAGATCCTTGAAGTGTAACCTGTGTAAAAAGATTTCATAAATTGAAAAGTGTAGTGAGGGAATATAAATGGTTACATTATGAGAAGTGGAGATATGCCCATAATAATGGCCATGGCTCATATATTTTCAAAATCTACACTAGAACACTATTGAAAATCGCTCTATTACAACTATGACTTAACAATTAACATGCTTTTAGTAAGTGAGTTCATGGAGCTAGCACATTTTAAGGAGGCGAGTTCATAGGATTATTCTCAGGAAGAGTACACATAGTATGAAACCCTAATTTTCATGGGATTATTCTCAGGCATAGTACACATAGTATGAAACCCTAATTTTATGTAAAGCTACAGATTAAGTTACATGAATTTTTATCAAGACCTGATAAATATGAAAAGAGTTTTAATTAAATTATTGATTAAAAACCTTTAAAGACTAAGGAGCTTTTAGAGTGAATAATATTGCAAGCTCTTAGACTGGTTGACCAGATCCAAGCCAAATTGATGGATAATGCTTATTCGATGAAGTCAAAATCGTGTTACTAGTAACATTTGTTCTTTCCGGAGGGTGATTATTATATTTATACTATTTAGTGAATGTTATTGTAATGACCAACCTTACAATAAAATATGCACAACTTGGAGGGGGCGATCTGCTATAATAATAACAAGTTTTTGATGGAGTCGAGCATGTTATCCTAGGGGTCGGATTCATCAACAAAGCGCGTAATGTTTTTGAGTGAAGAAATGTTAAAAAATTAATATGCTTCATTGTCCTTCAAGGATTTGTAATAATAAGGAGCATGCTACAAAATTAATCACTAATTACTGATAGTTTTTCCTTATTCACCACATATCACTATGCAGACTTAGAGTATACAAGAATGATTGAGTTGTGTTTATCATTGAGATGTGTTGAGATTTTACTTAATCAATTATGTTATTCAGAATTCTTTATATTTTAATTCAATTTATATCATATCATAATAACTACATGTATAAGGATCACTGAAAGAACGACATTCACAACATACATAAAGATTTATCGTGGGAAACCCTCTTGGGAAAGAAAACCCAGTAGAACTTATTTAGTATAGATTCATCGACAAAGTACAATGTTAATACAATGAAGAGCTAAAGCTCTCTCACAGAAAAATACCCCAGATACAAAGATAAGATAAAACCCGAGATATTAGTCTTCCTCCAGCTGCTGCTTCTCTCTCTTGTGCACTTGTATCATTGACTTGATGTGAACTTGCTTGATGTACAAATGAGATAGGAGTCCTTCTTATTTATACTTTCATTTTTTATTTCCATGCTTTCTGAGTCTTCCAAGGATTTCCTTTCTAGAACTTTTCAGGGGTTCCTTTCTAGAACTTTTCAGGGTTTTCTTTCTAGAACTTTCCGGGGAGTTCCTTTCTAGAACTTGTAACGCCTGCCTTGATACATCTGATTGAATAAACTATTGAGGGCACTGATATTGAAATGACCAGGTTAAATAAACTTGAACAATGTGTTATGATTTAATTTTATTGAATGGAAATTGCTGATTGACAAATGAATGATGAATATGCTCGATTGACTGAGAAATTATGATGATGTTATACAAGGGTGAAAGAAATAATGATTTTGATTCTACATATATGAATGAATTATATTGACTCAAATAGAATTGATTAGAGATAAAGTGTATGATGATATAATTTATTTGGTGCAATGCTACTAATGTGCGCTTTGAGTGTGTGTAGTAGCAGGTAAAACGAATTACCGACTGACTCTCAATGGAATAAAAATGGGTCGTAAGAACGAGAAATATACATAGGGGTACGACGACAGACCGCTGACCCTAAAATAACACTCCACACACGGGTCAGCAGCCATCTCAGCTCACCTGGGGAAGCGTGTGCCATACGGACGAGGCCACAATGATTTGGTCGCATACAATGTGTTGAGGGGCGCGCAATAAGGAAGATCTTATTCCTCAATCTCCATTAGTCTCCATGGAAGTGTAGTCAGAAGATCACGGTAACGATTCCTGATCGCTACATAGTACTCTCCACACAAGGAAAATGAAGTTGTCGGAAGAACCTATAGAAGTGGTACCTAGACAATGGTAGGAAAGGAAATATTTACATTCTTTCCTTTAAAACATTTTAGGCATATATTGTAAATGCTGCATATGGAAATTTAGAACAATGGAATGAAAGGGCATTTTAAATTAAGAGATATTAGAAAAATGGATATTTGGGATATTTGGGGTAGAAACTATGTATACCCATGAATTCAGGATAGATATGCATTGGATTAAATGTAAGTAATATAAAAAAAATTAATTATGGAGCAAATCTAGATTAGAAAATATCTAGAGATCAATCCCACATGCACCCACTGATCTAGTGTTTGGAATTTTAGATTAGGGAGACAACAAAGAGAGAATAAAGGAATTTAGGTGCACCAATGTGTGAGAATGACACTTGTTGCATGAGAAAGAATAATAAGGAATTAATAAATTAACAATTAATTTTGCATGAGAGGACACATGTCATGCACAAATTTTTCTATTTAAGAAAGGGAGAATGAAGAGAAAGTGATCTCTTACTCCCTAATGCTAGACTGAATTCATAATGGAAGTTTGCATTTGAATGTGGTTCATAGGAGTTTGGTTGATAACTGCTCTGGGGATTGGGAGATCCCATCAGAGAGTCAAGGCTTGTATGTTATTGCGACTCCTAATTTGCTCGGGGGACTGGGAGGAAGAATATTACTCCCAGTATGGTAAGGAGGTCAACCGAGGGGTCTTTCGGTGGTTGCGTCAAGGGCTGATCGGACTGGAGTGACAATAATCTCAACATCTTTGTTAACTACTCGATTGACCATCACGAAACAGGTTCATTTCAAATTTTGTTGTAAGTTTATATGAAATTTTAAGAAATATTTTATTATAGTGATTTATTGATGATGCAATTTACCTTTAAGTTATGGTAGATTATATATTTGTTTCCAGTTTTGGCTAGGGTTGGCGTATCCTAAATTCCTTCCATGCTACTTGAAGTTTCGAGCACAAGCCATTGTTGCTTAAACTGCGTAACAACCGCCCCCTCACTTTTATTTACTTGTTTCATTGTAAGGTACACCTACCATGCATTGTGCTTTGGGGTGTTAAGTGTGTCTGCATATGCCAAAATTTCCATAAATCGTCAACGTGCAGGGCATCGGCCTCATTTCCAAGGCTCGTGCGTGAGCTTGTGAGTCATGTGAAATGGCAAGTTTAATTTTCAATACTGGGTAGATGTAAGCCATTTAACTTGCAAAACCAACAGGAATAGGTCGAGAGTTAATACATGGACAAACCATGTATTAGGTAAAGTCATCACTTTTAAAATGACATAATGAAGAATAATATATTATTTTGTTGGATAAACGACGTGTCAAGAAGGTAAAATTACTAAAATCCCTCGTTCACCTGTTTATATGTTGGTGACATGGAAAGTATCATGGGAAAAGGTTATGAACAACTTTAAGTTTAAAGGAAAATAAAAGATAGTGTAATGAGTATAGAGGATGGGAAGGGTTGAAGTTCCAAAGCAATCTTGTGAATTTCCTAGGTCATGCAATCACAAGTAACAATTAATTAATGAATAAGCTAAGGTAATCTGCAAGTAGACCCTTAAACATTACAAGTTAAAGTCTCATGTTAAAAATGATATATTAAATAAATATTATTAGTAGGTCTGACTATTAGTTAAGACTTAGTGGACTTATAAAGGATATATTAAATAAATATTATTAATAGATTTTATTATTAATTAAGACTTAGTGGACTTCTAAAGATTCATGTCTATGATTGAAAAATAGTACATAACTTATGGATATGTTATTAAAGATAAGTGGTATATTCTAATAAAAACTTAATTTAGAATATATAAAAGTTATTAGGTTACCTGTGAGTTGTGAAATTGTTTGACTTTATAGATAGGAGAAAGGGGTTTTACATATGGCTTTCATTTATAAATGAAATTGCAAGAATATGTAGATATTGATAGGATTTTTTTTTCATTTTATATATAATGGAAAGAATTATAATGGAAAGAATGACATTTTATATATAATATGGTTATTAAAAAGAATTGCAACCCATAAATGATATAAACAATGAAAAGAGTTGCGTTTCATATAGGTTATGGGTATTGAAACGGCTGTATTTTAGATAAGTTACAAAAATTGAAGAATCATATGTTATGTAGGTGCATTTTATATGTATGTGGAGAGTAGTGCTATTTATACATTTTATATGTTTTAAAAGGGATTGTTTTTGTATATTTATATATTGAATAATATTGCATGCTATTTACATTATAGATATGAAAGGAATTGTAATTTATGTATTTTATTCATATTGAAAAGACAAATAAATTCTAGCCATATTGGAAAAAATGTAATCTATATATTCTATTCAAATTGAAAGGCATTGCAATTTATATCTTTTATTCATATTGAAGGGAAATGTAAATTTAATTCATATTGAAAGGAATTGTATTGAAAATAAGTGTAAATTAAAAATAAATAAATTTATTCATATTGAAAGGAATGACATTCTATATAAATGTCATATTATAAGGAATTCCAATTTATGAATATTGGATGAATTGCATGTTTGATATTTTAGGAATAGAAGGAATTGTAATTTAGATATGTGTATCTTATATGTCTTATATATATTGGAAGAAGACATATTTTATATATTGAAGAATGCATTCTATGCTTATGCGGGTATGCAAATTGTACTCTATAGATCCTATATATATTGGAAGAATGCACATTTAATATATTAGGTGAACTGCAATTTATATATTTGCATCTCAATGGTGGGCCTTACTTTTGAAGGAACTATTGAAAAGTTGAAGGATTGCTATGCTACTTCACTTAGAAAAGTTATTGATGTTTTTATAGCCAACTTAGGGTGGAATTATAGTTTATGTTGAACTAGATCAATACCACCATTATCTCATAATGACCCATCGAAATTAGATAAATGCATGAGGATCAGATAAAAAATAATTTATTGAGCTAAGGATTGTACACATATGCATATAACAAAGAAAAGTCAAATGAGTTTGAGATTGTCCCCTATCATTAATCATCAAGTAATTATAAAAATTGACTTATAAAAAGCTTGAAGTAACCAAGGCAACTTGGGAGTTTGACATTGAAACCTTGATGGAATGTTTCCAATGTCCAGTGATGACGAGTTTAATTTCCCTATTATCTAAATATTGGAGAAGCAAAGCATAATGATATATTTCAATGAAACCTTTAGGTGAAATATTTTATTTGGGGAAAATAATCAAAAGGATATAGAGTGTTGCAAGACATATAATAGGATGTAAATTAATAAATGTTAGCTGACAAGACACCAAAGGGCTCTTTTTGCCGAGAATTCGACATAGTGTCGAGAGGCTGAAACAAACTCAGAATTTGGAAAATGAGATATCGATGAAACCAATGTGAAAAGATGAACACAATGACATTGATTTTGTGTCACGACGATGTTGTTAACACACAAAAAAAACAAAAAAAACCACAAACTTGACTTGACCATCACATGGTAATGGGGAAACTGTAACTTGACAAACTTGTCGAAAGGGTCAATCAGAGATTTTTTTTTTTTGTAAAACAAAGTATGGAGATGATCATAATGATGAGTTGAAAGCAATGATACTAAACTCATGACCTGGTGAAACCTAGATAAAAATGCAACTAGTCCTGGAGACGAGACTCAAGGAGACTATACTGACACATAGGATGTGACTTAGAAAGTTTGTTGAAGAGGTCAAATGAAAATGAAAATGATGAAATAAGGTAAAAAAATGACGAGCACCTTGACTAACAATGATAGTGCTAACAATGACTAGGTGGTTAAATTTAATATGTTCAACTAAGTTACTAAGTTCTGATACTTGGAATCATATCAAATTGAGAACCAACATTATTGAAAAATTTAGGGGTTTGGAAGTAGCCTTATGGGAATTGGTTTTTGGACTATTTGATCATCGCACTTGATTTATTAATCCGTGATTATAACTTACCCATCTGTATATTACCGAAGATTTATGATCTTCATCTTCTCACCTTATGGAAGACGATAGTCAAATAGATTTGAATTCTTACTTGGATGTTAATTGGCTACCTACCGTGCAACTATTGATGAGATCTAACTTAATTGAATATCGCAGATGCTTAGGAGGTATTTCGAAATCTGAGTTAACATTGAAAATTATTTAAATTATTATTGGATTTACATTACATGGATTTACGATTGAGTTCCTGAGAATGTGCTGGAACCATGTTGGATGAAATAGAAAACCAATGATGGTAGAACCACTAGTGCTTATGGCCACGATTGTTTGATAGAAATAGAAGAGAATGGCAGGAAAAGAAGAATAGAGAAGCCTAGCATCGAAAGTACAAGAACAAAATCAACTTCGGGATCAAGTTTTAATAAGAGGGGGTGTATGTAACACCCACCTTGATACATCTAATTGACTAAACTATTGAGGGCACTGATATTGAAATGAACCAGTTAAATAAACTTGAACACTGTGTTATGATTTAATTTTATTGAATAGAAATTGTTGATTGACAAATGAATGATGAATATGCTCGACTGATTGAGAAATTATGACGATGTTATACATGGGTGAAAGAGAGAATGATTTTGATTCCATAGATATGAATGAATTATATTGAATCAAATAGAATTGATTAGAGATAAAGTGTATGATGATATGATTTATATGGTGCAGCTATACTAATGTGCGCTTTGAGTGTGTGCAATAGCAGGTAAAACGAATTACCAACTGACTCTCAATGGAATAAAAGGGGGTCATAATTAGAATGGGAAATATACATAGGGGTATGGCAACGGACTGTCGAACCTGAAATAACACTCCATGCACAGGTCGGAAGCTGTCTCAGCTCACCCGAGGAAGCGTGTGCCGTACGGGCGAGGCCACAATGATTTGGCCGCGTATGATGTGTTGAGGGGCACGCAATAAGGAATATATTTTTACTCAAGCGTCATTAGCCTCCATGGAAGTGTAGTCGGAAGATCACTGTAACGATTCCTGATCGCTACATAGTACTCCCCACACAAGGAAAAGGAAGTTGTCAGAAGAACCCATAGAAGTGGTACCTAGACAACGACAGGAAATGAAATATTTACATTCTTGGATTTAAAACATTTTAGGCATATATTGTAAATGTTGCATATGGAAATTTAGAACAATGGAATGAAAGATAATTTTAAATTAAGAGATATTATAAAAAGGGATATTTGGGGTAGAAACTATGTACATCCATGAATTTAGGATAGATATGCATTGGATTAAATGTAAGTAATATAAAAAAAATTAATTATGAAGAAAATCTAGATTAGAAGATATCTAGAGATCAACTCCATATGCGCCCACTGATCTAGATTGGAATTTTAGACTAGGGAGACAACAAAGAGAGAATAAAGGAATTTAGTTGTACCAATGTGTGAGAGTGACACTTGTTGCATGAGAAAGAATTATAAGGAATTAATAAATTAAAAGTTAATTTTGCATGAGAGGACACATGTCATGCAAGAATTTTTCTATTTAAGAAAGGGAGAATGAAGAGAAAGTGATCTTTTACTCCCTAATGTTGGATGGAATTCGTAATGGAAGTTTGCATTTGAGTGTGGTTCATAGGATTTTGGTTGATAACTTCTCTGGGTATTGAGAGATCTCATCATAGAGTCAAGGTTTGTATGTTCTTGCAACCCCTAATTTGCTCGGGGGACTAGGAGGAACAAGATTACTCCCAATATGGTAGGGAGGTCAACTGAGGGGTCTTTCGGTGGTTGCGTCAAGAGATGATCGGATTGGAGCGACAATAATCTCAACATATTCATTAACTACTGGATCGACCATCACAGATCAAGTTCATTACAAATTTTGTTGTAAGTTTATATGAAATTTTAAGAAATATTTTATTATAGTCATTTATTGATGATGCAATTTACCTTTCAGTTATGGTAGATTATATATTTGTTTCTAGTTTTGGCTAGGGTCCTTGAGAGGACCTTACATAACTTTTTAGGGGTTTCTTTCTAGAACTTTTCGGGGGGTTCCTTTCTAGAAATTTCCGGGGGGTTCATAGACGTTCTTAATTGATGGATCCAACATAAGAATATCTTCCGAAGCTACATAAAATATCAACACTCCCTCATAGCAAGGAAGGTATTATTCTGGCACGATATTCAATACTGCTTTTGACCATTTACTTGTTGACCTTTCGCGAATCTATCCATCACTAGAAGTTCTATACAAGAAATCCATTATCCACGTCATGCATCCGGGGCCTCAACATCATACATAACACATTACTAGTGGGTACAACCTCATCGTCCTTTACGACCTTATGGGTCTCGACGTCCTTTCATACCTCATGTCATCACGAGAATTCATCTAGATCACACAGAACTAGGCATCTAGCTTACACAAAATCTAGGCATCCATCTCACATAAAAATAGGCATCTAGCTCACACAAAATCTAGGTAACTATCCAGCTCACACAAAACTCGACAACTAGCCTGAAAGTTATCCCTTCTGGTTGGAACCATGAGGCATCCAGTCCACAGTGACTGAGCGTCTAACCACAAGGGTTATGCGATCCAGTGCACACACACTAGAAATCTAGCCCAAGGATAAGAATCCTCCAACCTACACCGGTTGGCCCTCCAGCCTCAAATTTTGGAATCCACCAGTCCACATGACCTAGTATTCCATCCCTGAAGACTGGGTATCCTAACCCTTTGTGAGGTTAGGCCGACATGTGCCTCAGTCGGTAACATTCCCGTGAATGACTACCCGCTGTTGCCACACTCTTATGCTACTTCCCCTGGAATCTTGTCTGCAACTCAACAATCCCTCTTAGGTAGGGAAGTCGTTCTACACCACTCCAAGCTTGTCCCTGAAATACTCAAACTTTATCTTTGACAGAGGCTTGGCCAACACATCGTCTATCTTCTTGTCTGTCGCAATATACTGAAGCTTTACAAGTCCCTTCTGCACCATGTCTCGAATATAATGTTACTTGATCTTGATATGCTTAGACTTGTCATGAAACACAGGGTTCTCAGGAAACTTTATGCAACTCTAGTTGTCATAGAAGATACAAGTCACCTCCAACTCGAGATCAAACAACCCTGCAGGAAACTTCCGGAGCCACACAACTTCGCTACTAGATAAAAATGTTGCTATATACTCTACCTCAGCTGTACTGAGTTCCATACTAGTCTGCTTCTTGACGAGCCACGAGATCATAACTGATCCCAAATTGAAGCAACATCCTGAGGTACTCTTTCGATCTGTGACACTACTGACCAATCTGAATCAGTATAAACTTGCAGTCTTATCTCACGATCCAAAACATATCTGAGTCCATAGTCCACTATTTATGAAGAAGTATCACTCAATAAATTCAAGTTTGTTACCATCGGTGTAGGCATGGGTTTACAATCCATCATACCAAATCTCCTAAGGATTTCTACAACATATTTTCCTTGACTAAGGAAAATATCGTTCTATCTCTGCCATACCTCTAGACCCAAGAAATAGTGCATCATACCAAGGTATTTCATTTCAAATTATGTAGTTAGATTCTTCTTGCACCATGCAATGAGATTCTCGCCCCCTGATAGAAACAATTCATCCACATATAATAGTAATATCAATGGTCCACCATTCACAACGTTGTAGTAAAGGTTGGAATCTTCTTTACTCGTAGTAAACCCCAAGCTCATCAGAAAACTGTTAATTCTGCCATACCACATCATGGGTTCCTGCTTTAGTCGATACAAATCCTTTTTCAACTTGCACACATGTGTCTTTCTATCATGTGTCTTGAATCCTTGTGGTTGTTCCACGTACAATTCCTCTTCCACTACACCATTCAGAAAAGTTGTCTTGACGTCCATCTGATGTAGCTTCCATTTCATCACTGCAACTATCTCAAGTATAGCTCTAATCGAAGTGTATCTTGCCACAAGAGCAAATGTCTCCTCATAATCTATTCCTTCTTTCTGGGAGAAACCATGATCCACAAACCTTGCCTTGTAATTCTCAACACTGCCATCTGATCCATGCTTTGTCTTGTAGATCCATTTGGAAGTCACCACTGACTTCCCTTTCGGTCTCAAAACCACGTCCTAAACATCATTCTTCATAAAGGATTGGTATTCCTCGATCATGACATCCTTTCATACTTTCTTATCAATTGCTTCTTCATAACTAGAAGGCTCTGCATCAATGATGTCACATAATAATTCCACATAGTTGGAATATGGTCGAGGTCTCTTTCTTCTCTAAACGACCCATATGGAGCACCATATTTCTTTGCATCTTGAATAATATCCCAAGCCCAAGCCTGTCTGCTCTTATATGTAATCATTTCTCGGGATGGATCTATAGGTCTCTACGGTTCTTCCATATCATGATCCTCCAGAACATGCTCTTCCGGTACAACATCATCTTCTGTACTAGTATCCGTGACTCTAGGAGCTTCATGTTACTCATCATGGACCTCATCTGTATGAGTCTACCTTAATCTGCTAAAATCTGCATCCTCATCAAAGGTGACATTTATGCTAGTCTCAATCTGCTTGTAACCAGGAATGTAGACTCTGTATGCCTTTGATGACTCATTGTATCCAACAAATATACCCTTCTTTCTTGAAGGATCCAACTTCGTTCTCTTATCCTTGGGAACATGTACATATACAGGACAACCAAATATCCTCAGATGGATGACCTCTGACTTCTCTCCTGTGAAAATCTCTTCTGGTGTCTTGTTCCCAAGTACACAGTGAGGATTTCTATTTGGCACATATACAGCGGTTCTGGATACCTTTGCCCATAGTTGCAATGGTAAATCTTGATCATGAATCATAGCCTTCACTGCTTCCATTATCGTCTGATTCTTTCTTTCTGCCAAACCATTCTCTGAGGATTGTAGGGAGTGCACATCTCCCTCTTAATCCCAACTTCTATGCATAATGTCTTGAATGCATCTGATGTGAACTCTCCTTCATTATCTGACCTTAATGTATTTATCTTCTTTTCAAAGAGATTCTCTACAAGGGCCTTGAATTCCTTGAACTTGCTGAAAACTTCACATTTTGCTTTCAAGAAATAGATCCAACTTTTACATGAGTAATAATCAATAAATGAAACATAAAATATGTGCCTACTAAGTGATGTTGATGACATCAATCCACACACGTATGAATGTACTATGTCCAAGATTCCTTTTTCTTTGTTGTCACTACTTGGAAATGGACTCTTCACATTCTTTCCTTGTGCACATCCCTTGCATATACCATCATGATTCACCTGAATCTCTAGTAGACCTGTAACCATCTTGCTTATGATCGGCAATGCTTTGTAATGTATGTTATCAAGTATTCTATGCCATAGCTCACTCAGATTCACAATGCTATGTACCAATGCTTGATCTGATTGTCCCTTCAGTTTGTATAGGCCTTCCTCTTGAACACCAATCATGATAGCATCACCAATAGTCTTTCCCTTTGGCCACATGAGAACTTGGCCATCAACGAAAGCAACTCTATATCCATGTTCCTCCAATGCTGAGATGGAGAGGATATTCTTCTTCAAACCAGGTACATACAATACATCTTTCATCTTCATAGGATTCCTGGAATCCAACTTGTAGGAGGATTTTCCTACCCCTTTTATGGGATACTGGTAATGATCACCGAGCTTCACCTTATGAGGTGAATCCTTCTAGACCAAATTTGTGAGAGAATTCTTGTAGCGGTCATGTGCTTAGAAGCACCACTATAAACAAGCCATGTGTCACTTCCATGAGTGACTATACCTGTAAGAGTTGATATTAACACATATTCTTCACTTGAAACATCTTCTCTTGCTTTCTTCTTAACATGTTCATCATCTTCTGCGGCATGAGCATGATGTCTTTATTCATTCCTTTTCTGATATGATATTTTATGTGAGGACAATTTCTTTCAGTGTGTCCCATCTTTTGGAAGCTGTAGCATTTGTAATTTGAATAATATTTGGTGTCTTCTGAAACTTTTTGCGGGAATGGAATTCTTTCTTGCTTTTCCCTTTTCTTGCATGTGCTGCTAGTGCTTGATCTTCATCATCACCCAACTTTTCTTCTCTTACTACCAATCTAGCTTCTTCTTGTGTGCACTCTTCCCATAGCCTGCTGAAATTTGTTAGCTTCCCTTTGGAACAAATCCCCTGAATAAATGATTCCTAAGACCTTAGGAGACCATTCATTGCAGTCATCACTATCTTAGCTTCATCAAATGTTTCTCCAATGTCTTCAAGATGTTCTTTGATTTGAGATACCCTTGTGAAGTAGGATTGAATGGTTTCTGAATTATGCATTTTCACATTCTTGAGTTGTGTCCTCAATGTCATCTTCCGGTTGATATTCTTTCCAGTCAAGGCACTATTCCAAGATGATCTCCACAAGCCAAAATTAGCTTCAATGCCAACCTAAAAACTGCTTAACGTCCAGCCTAAGGTTTTATGAGTAAACCCTAATTTTTTCAAACTTTGAATCTGGAGAATTTGATACAGGGAGAATATGCACCCTCCCAAGGTGAGTTGAGCAAAATTGCTTTTCAACCAGATCTGTGGACACAACAGGAAAAAAATGGAAGCCCTAGTTTCCAACTTTTGGTAGCTGCAATGAGTTCTTTCAGCATTGCTCTGATAGCATGTTGAGATTTTACTTAAGCACTTATGTTATTCATAATTCTTTAGACTTTAATTTTATTTATATCATATCATAATAAATGCATGCATAAGGATCACTGAAAGAAATACATTCACAACATACACAAAGATTTATCTTGGGAAACCCACTTGGGGAAGAAAGCCTAGCAGAATTGCTTCAGTATAGATTCATCAACAAAGTACAATGTCAATACAATGAAGAGCTAAGGGTGATTCCATGAAGATGGGTAACTCTTTTTGGCCAAATATGACGGTGAAAAACGGAAATTTGATCCATGTATTAAATTGAAGCCCTCTAAACTCATATTTGCCAAATCAATTTTGACATGCGGTTGAAAAACGAAATGTAGAGAATTATGTTGGCTTTCCAATGATATTTTTTTCGAAATATACCAATGTCATTTATCATGTCGAATTTTCATTTAATGAAACGTGTGTACTTAAAAATTTGAAGAGCAATTAACAAGTAGTTTGTGTTCGTGCACGATAATTTAACGTTAAAGTAATAATTTAAAAAAATGAAATATGTGGACATGATCTAGACAGAATGCACTAAGGCTTACATATTTTTCTTTTATTTTTTCTTGAAAAATTATATTTATTATTATTTTTCGAAACTAACCAATGACTATTTCAGTCACATTGTGCACACATGTGTGTTCGTGCACGAAATCTTTTGATTGTTTACATAATTTGCAAAACTAAAAATACCCTTTTGAAGATGACGCATTTATCTAGGGCTTGTGTATTTTTTCAAATTTTTTGGATGTGTATTTTGAATGTTGTGAATTTATCTTTGAGCTCAATCGAAGTTGTCGGCAGGGTTTTTTAGGGCAAGTTTTAGTAGAAATTTAAAAACAAAAGACATATGAAGATAAAAATTCGTAAATTTTATATATCTGGATAGAGGATTTGTTGACTAATCCAATGGTATTAAGTACGCTCATTAATGAGCATTTAATGACATGGTTTATCTATGTGGAAGGCAGACAAAACTTTCATTCTGCAGTGAAAAGTTCTCTCGGCCTATTTTTTAAGCCCTCGATCGAGCTATTTGCTCGATTGAGGGTTTTAAAATACCTCAATCGAGAGTTTTAACATACCTCGATTGAGAGTTTAACAACACCTCGATCAAGGGTTTAACAACACCTCGATCAAGGTATTTTCAAACCCTCAATCGAGGTATTTGCTCGATCGAGGGCCTAAAATGAGCCTTTTATGTTTTTCAAAATCTAGATCGAGGTCTTGTTTCAACCCTCGATCGAGGTTTTTTAAAACCCTCGATCGAGGTTTTTTAAAACCCTTGATCAAGCTTTTAAAACCCTCGATCGAGCTTTTAAAACCTCGACCGAGGGCTCTAAATTACCTCAATCGAGGGTCTGAAAAACAATTTTTTTCCATTCTATCCGCAAAAAATGGTGAACGACATTCGTGGATTCACCCCTAAAGCTCTCTCATAGAAAGATACCACAGATACAAAGATAAGATAAAACCTGAGATATTAGTCTTCCTCCACCTGCTACTTCTCTCTCTTGCGCACTTGTCTCACTGACTTGATGTGAACTTGCTTGATGTACAAATGAGATAGGAGTCCTTCTTATTTATACCTTCATTTTCAATTTCCATGTTTTCCGGGGCTTTCTAGAAATTTCCGAGGCTTTCCTTTCTAGAACTTTCCAGGGGTTCCTTTCTAAAACTTTCTGGAGGTTTCTTTCTAGAATTTTCTGAGAGGTTCCTTTCTAGAACTTTCTGGGGGGTTCATAGACGTTCTTAATTGATGGAGACGACATAAGAATATATTCTGAAGCTACATAAAATATCAACAAGATGTACATAGATTCATCAATTGAGCGCATCTATCGATTGAATAGGAAAACTAAACACAACAAAAACACAACGAGGATCACATACAAGGGAAAATTAAATATTTAGACCAAATTCAACTTGACATGCACAACATAAATCTTAATATGTCGAAGCAGGCTGTACCAATAAAACGAAGGCATACATTGCGTCTATGGGGACTTACCGATTCAAGGATGTATGAGTGAAAAGCCTTCTCCTTCTCAGCACTTACCCTTCCCCTTGGCCTTTCTCCTTCCTTGAGACCACTTGAAAAAATGGATATACAGGTTGTTGATTGGGGCATTGGATGTCTTGAATAGTTTAGGGAGGGGCACAGAGGATTAAGTGCAGGATCTATGTAGATCGAAGGTAATATCATCTGTGCAGCCGTCGCTGAATCCACATAGATAGAAGGTAATATCATCTGTGCAGTTGTTTCTAAGATTATGCCCTTCTGCAGGCACCTTACAGTGCCATCACTTCTTCAAGGATGATGGATGCGTTGATGAGAAGAGCCCTTGCATGCCATGCATGACATGGCTTGGCCACCTTGCACCTTGTGTATACTTCCCTACGCTGCTCTGCGACATTGCTTGGACCTGATAGTTTTCAGCCACCCTGGTTTGGCCGCCCTATTTGGCCACCCTACACCCTGCGTGTAGTACATTCATTTGAACTGTTCGTGGTCTGTTTGAGCTTGTTACGTCTGGTGCGGCTGTGTAGGTTCTTCACGCTTCCGGTAAATAACCAGTCATATTCATATTAGTATAAAAAATAATTTGACACAGTTTGAATCTGTTTTATCTTGTAATGGTCATGTTAGTCTCATTTTTGTGTCTATCACAAGTCCGCAAAAGTCATAATTTCAGTTTGGATGATAATATGTACTCTGTTTTTCCTACTAAGTAATGGTCATGTTAGTCTCATTTTTGCATTTGTCTTAAGTCGACAAAAGACATAGTTTCAGTTTGGATGATAGTACATGTACTCTGTTTTTTTAGATGCATGATATGTTGGTTCGTTTCTGTAATTGGGATCTCTATATGTAAAGCCAAAATTTTCTCGAAGTGTAGAAACCTTAGTAAATCTTACTAATTCTCAATTTTGTAACCATAAAAGGTTTGACAATTCAAAAAAAACATATTCAAATTTCTTAGGACATTATATAGTTTTTGGACAATTTTGGAAAATTTTAGAGTTAAAAATAATTATTCCATGGAATTTGGGTGAATCATCTTTGAAAAATAGAGGCAAATTAAAGAATCATTTTTTGGAAAAAAAAGTCAAAAAATAGACCATGGGCTAAATTTTGCCCCAAAAATTTTCCTTGGTTTTATGTATTAACTCTTTTTGGGAAGATCTCATCTTGGAAGGTTCCAATTGTATCTTTATTTTATGTCTCGATAAAACATATTTCCCCTGTTTTTTCTTCTTAGTTAGGGTTACGTTAGTCTCATTTTTGTCTGTCTTGATTCTATACAAGACAGTTTCAGTTTGGATGATAGTATGAAATCTATTTTTTGGACATAGGATATGTTGGTTTGTCTATATAAATGGGCTCTGTATATGTGAAGTTTGAGACATATGTTGGTCAATGTATTAGTTTTTTTTAAGAAGAACTCATCTTGGAAGGTTGGTTGCATCTTTATTTTATTTTTGGATGGAACATACTTACTTTATTTTTTCTTCTCAATTATTGTTATGTTAGTTGTTATGTTAGTCACTGATTTTTGAGTCTGCCTTGATTTTGCAAAGGACATAGTTTCATTTTGAATGATAGTACAATTTTTTTTTTGGATGTAGTATATGTTATTTTATCTATGTGATTAGGCTCTGCATATTTAAAGTTTCTACTATACTTTTCTCAATGAAGTATTGTTTTTTGTGTTGCAAAACAAATCTATCAAGGACATTATTTTCATAAAACATTTAATATGAAAGAGAATAAAAAATTGAACAAAGAAATATCTACAAAATTTAGTGGTATCCATTTCATTTTTGTTTCGCAATGAACTATAACTATTAGCTAGTAAATGTCTTCTCCTTGATTGGTGTTCATTTAGTTACTAACTTTTGTGAAGTAGTCTAAACACTAGAAGTTTTGGACTTTTGAACTATAATAATGGGAACCGTGGCTAAAAAGATTAGTCCTTGAGTTCCCCTTTAAAAGGAAAAATACGAGAGCTTCATCATACAAATAATACTAAATTAGATTTTAACTCCTTATAGCAGCTATAAATGTCAATACCTAGATTAAATTTTAACTCCTTATAGCAGGCATTCATCTAAGGGCGCAATACCTAGATTGCGATTTGCCTTCTTACAATTATGTATACAATTTTTGAAAATTTAGAGGATTAGCAATTTATCTTTGAAGACTTCTACCAATGATCCATTTAGTTGCCAAGTTTGTTCCCCAATATTTTTTGGCTTGCAAAACCACTTAATGAACATTTATTATTGGTATGATCAATTTTTTAGTTGGAAAGAAATGCTTGTTTTCATTGAGAATGTATGATTAAAGCTTGAGCATAATCTCTACCAGGAATTTTCTATGCCCAATTGATAGTACAAACTCTTCTAGTGTAAGTTGATTTTGCTTGAGTTGAAGGGTATTTTTTAGTTGTTCCTTTGAATTGCAGGTTAACAAAACTCTTCTACTTTTTGCATTTATAGAACACTTGAGCTCGACCTCGATTGCTGAAATGAACTAACCATTTCACTTTTAGCATGAACCTTCCATTCCTTCAATTCAAAGTTTCCCTTATGTTCCCTCTATATAGTAAAGGTACATCATAGGGATAGCCTAAGGTAGTTTGCCACTAAACACAAACAAATATAATATAACCCCAACAAAAATGGTTTATAGGTAACTTTTCAATTACCTATAGATTGGTTGGGAAAGAAATTCCACCCTAAAAACTCAATCAAATTGCTAGTGAAGTGTTGGTTGTGACATGCCATCCCCTCGCTTGTGCCAAACCTCCCTTAATTGATTTGTGGATGGACAACATTCCTTCAATGGAAAAAAGTTAAATTCCTTTTTGTCACTCATCACAATGACCTCATCTTGTAGGAAATTCAATGTTCTAATTAGTTATGCTAGGGTTGATTATGCCCAAAAAATTGTCTCAAGCTAGGGTTGACTAATATTCATGTCTCTTCCCTTAGATGGAGTGTTTTGGACAATGATTGATGCTTTATATATATATATATATATATATATATATATTGTTGGTGTTTATAGCTTCGCGAGGTATCCTCACAAGTCGTCCCAACAAAAGAAATATTATTTAAAGACATTAATAATAATATTATTAATATTTAATAATAATATTTATTATGAAATGACATTTCAGGTAGCAACAAAGGGACGCGTCCTTTCAGTTCATTCACTATAAAGTAAAATTCATGAACTTGAAATTTACCAATTGATAAATTGATCTATATCTCTACCACAACAAAGTCATAAGGATGTAGCTCTAATCTCAGGAAATATCTTATGTCTATTGTGCATGGTTATATTTATGTGATCCTATTGCATATGTGGTTGATATTTTCAGTGTATGGTTATTCTATGATATGTTTTATATAATAAGGTAGTAATCATCAATATCTGAAAATAATGATAAAATCAACATGGTATTAGAGCCAATGGTTTGGTTAGTGGTTTGGAGTTGTGAGGGTATTGGCCCATGATTGTTTTTGGGAGAACAAGAGCAAGCAAGAATGATCAAATGAAGAGGGAGTGAAATTCTCGAATGCAAAGCAAGCAAGATGCTCAGATGCAGAGGGAGCAAGATGCTCGTATGCAAAGCAAGCAGGATGCTCAGATGCAGAGGGAGAAAGATGCTCGGATGTAGAGCAAGTAGGATGCTTAGATGCATAATGAGTAGGATGCTCATATGGCCTAGAGGCAGGGAAATATCAACTCCTAGCCACCTTGTGACGGGGTGGGGAGATTGGCCCTTGATGAGTAGTGTTAATGCATCGAGCATGCATTCCCCCACTATTAGCCATGTGACTTTGCTAGGGGTGAATGGTTTATAATGGGGAAATGCCTTCTTTTAGACATCCTATGACGGGGTGGGAATATTATCCCTTAGTTTCACACACTATCCTCCTAGAGGTTGAGCATCGAACATTTCCCCATTATTATCCATGTGACTTGGCTAGGGCTAGGTCAAGTGGGACAATTCCTTATCTCGGACACCAAGTTAGGTGGAGAGATTAGTCCCTAAGACGACTCAGAATAGGGCAGTGCCTTCTCTCGGACATCAAGTGGGGTGGAGAGATTAATCCCTAAATGCTCAGAGAGGGGCAATGCCTTCTCTCGGAAACCAAGTGGGGTGGAGAGATTAGTCCCTAGTTTCTCACTCATCAACTCATGACTCAAGATGGAACACTGCCTTCTCCCGGATACCTTGTGATGGGGTGGGGAGATTAGTGCTTTATCCTGGACACTTTATGACGGAGTGGGGAGATCTCTCAGACATGTGACGTGATGGAGAGCCTAATCCCTACGATGACTCAGGCCTAGATTCAATGCACATATTGCTTTCATGAAAGAGGGAGCAGATATCGAAATCTTGTGATAAATGGGAAGGTATCCCATATTTGCAGATCTTGTACACTCTCCAAGATTGATTATCAATGGGAAGGATTCTGTGGATGAGATGTTGATGTTTCTCCAGGGTGCAACATCGAGCATACATTCTCCCAGATTGGTCATGTGATTTGACCAAGGAGAATGATACATTCACTGACATGAAATGGCCATGTGACTTGGCTAGTGGTGAATGGCCCTGATGTAGCCTTGCTTATCCATGTGATTTGGTTAGGTGTGATTAGGGATCGAGGTGATTACATAACATTTCTTAGTCATGTGATTTGGCTAAGTGTGAATAAGGCCTGAGGTCACATTGCATACTATGTGAGGGAGTGCTCCTTGATGGAGTGATCTATCTCATTATAGAGCAGGTTTGACTTGTTTATTTGATAGGGACTAGCTACCCCTTGTGGAATAAACGTTGTCTAGTCTAATGTGGGTGGACACACATTAGAGCCCTATACATGAATAGATGTGTATGTGAGGAGAATAATAATATCATCTAGGTAAGGAAAAGCTCCAAGTAGAGTCTCGAGAGGAGACTTGAAGTGCTAACATTGTGTATGTCAGCATAGGAGCAGATTCTCTAGTTGATATTTTAAGGAGAAGCTCCAGGTAGAATCTCAAGAGGAGACTTGAAGTGATAAAATTGTGTATGTCACTATAGGAGCAGATTCTCCGATTGGTCTTTTGAGGAGAAGCTCTAGGTATATTCTTGAGAAGAGACTTGAAGTGCTGACATTGTTTATGTCAGCATAGGAGTAGATTCTCTGGTTGGTATTTTAAGGATAAGCTCAAGTAGAGTCTCGAGAAGAGCCTTGAAGTGCTAACAATGTGTATGTTAGCATAGATCCAATTCTCCGATTTCTCTTTTGACTAAGGATAAGTCTCCTTTGTGGAGTGTATCCCTGTGTGGAGAGTGCTCCTGTGTGGAGCATGGTACCAGAGGGGTGGACTAGCTACAGTCATCATTGCCTTCCAGTTGTAATGATTGGTAAATTGGAAGAAGAGTATTCCTGAGGAGTGCAGGATCCTTTCAGTTTTAGATTGATAAAGTGCATGAAGAAGTAATCCTTTTTGGTATAGGATGACCAAGTTGATCAGGAATATCATATATTATCATTCAAGAGATGATATGGTTCCAGTAGAGAACGCAGTTCTAGTGGGAATAGTTGTTCTGGTCAAAAGGACTTGATCAGAAGAGACCTTTCTTATGATGACGAGATGTTCAAGACAAGTCGTGATCTAGATATGTTCCAGCATGATGATACCTCCCTAGTTAAGAGGGAGTGTTGGTGTTTATAGCTTCGTGAGGTATCCTCACAAGTCGTCCCAACAAAAGAAATATTATTTAAAGACATTAATAATATTATTATTAATTTTTAATAATAATATTTTTATGAAATGACATTTTGGCCATCAACAAAGGGATGTGTCCTTTCACTTCATTAACACTATAAATTAAAAGTCATGAACTTGAAATTTACCAAGCGATAAATTGATCTATATCTCTACCACAACGAAGTGATAAGGATGCATCTCTAATCTCAGGATAAATCTTATATCTATTATGCTTGGTTATATTTATGTGATCCTATTGCATATGTGGTTGATATTTTCAGTGTATGGTTATTCTATGATATGTGTTATATCATAAGGCAGTAATCGTCAATATCTGAAAATAATGATAAAATCAACACACACACATGCTCTCCAAGAAAAACATGCAACATTAAACTAGTGTGCATCCATTTAATAATTCACGTAGAAATAGTGTCAAACGTTTTATGAAATTTTCTAATCAGTCAAATGAAAGATATCAAATTTTTTACCAAAAGAATAGAATGTGAGGCTTGCTTCCCACCAATTTAGAAGAAGGGACACCAATAAAATTCAACCCATTGTTGAACTTTGGTCCTCTCTTAGTTACACGACATAATATCACTTAAGGGTTATGTATTGTGTACAATGTTTTGGAAACCAATAGGTATTGGTGGATTGGACATGAAATCTTGGCTTAATCTGTCAATTGTTTATGTATGTTGACTAGATGGGTATTCATTTTGGCTATTTTTGGTTTGACATCAACTAGATGTATTAAGGATAGAATCAAAGTGACTTTAGACATTGATTGTAGTGACTTCAGATTATGTGATATGATACTAGTATAACTTGAGATCTCTTATATAACTAGAGCTCTTTGTTTTAGAATAAAGAGTAGAAACTCATATGTCTCCTTGGGAGATAGAAAGCCTCCCTTTTAGAATAAAGTGTATCTTTAGGAAATGTGTAGAGATGGACACACAATATCTTGTAATCTTGTTGGTAGCTCGATCAATAGTGCATTGTCTATCTTATCACTATCATTTACTTTTCTTTTATTGTTTTTTCTTTAAATCAAAATCTAAAATTTGGAGATGTAATGAACTCATATTGTTGTGTAAATATTCATGTAGAAGACAAATTTTACATGGAAAGAGTGTGAGATTTTGTGAGATTCTCATATATATAGAGAGACAAAGATAAAATTCACACTAAGTCTAAGAAAGATCAAAAGAATTGAGCATGAAAAATAGAGAAGGAAAAACTGTGTTACAACACACGAGAATGAAGAATAATTGGAAAAAATTCCATTACCTCTATTATTCAGTAAAATATTTACATAAATAATGCATATCCAAAGGAGAAATTCTTGAGACCAAAGAGGCAGTTGGAATCCACACATGTGGAAGGATTAGTTTGCATTGAAACCATATCCCGATAAGCTCTAGTGGCCACCGATGATGAATGACTAGTCAACTGGGGTGGACTAGCACATAATTGAGTCGTTGGGGCTAGAGATTAGGGGATGAGACTCCAAGGAGGTGCAATAATGACTTGTAGTGGTCAAAATAGGTTCTCCTACACTCAATAGTAGTGAAACTAGGTATAACAGTTAGTTAACTGAGTAATCAAGGGGACAAGATGCCCTAAATCATGGAACTGACTATAATGACTCCTAAAATCATGCATGAGGGAACATTTGGACTTCAGTGATGTAAAAAAGGTGCTATTAGTGGATACGAGGGATAATGATGACCAAAGTTAAGCTCTAGGGGGGATAAATTAAGGACTAGGTGCTAGGAGACTCTACTACCAATGCATGGATGCATGGAGTGTTGTATGGAATGCATGCATGCATGCATGAAAAGCATGCAAAACCAATATGAGATGGTTATAATATTCCAACACCCCCCCTTAATCCTGACTATGTAAGGAAATATCAGAAATAGGGCCCTCGTAACAGAGACCAAAGTTCACCCTTTACAAATTTATTAGTCCATTTAAGTGAGGAAAGAGGGAAAACCCCGTGGGAACAAACCCCCCCCTCAAGATGGACATGAAACATACCAAAAAATTAATTCCTCCAAACTAAAGTAGGTGTGATGCTTGATCATATGTTTGGAGGTATCTTCCTTTTGGGAAGAAGTGGATCATGCTCTAAAAACATGTGCTTGTATTCTCCTTCAGTGGATGCAAGCAAATTTGGTGCTTCTTTGAACTTGATCTTTGAACCAAACTTGATCAAAACAAATCCAAAAATATGGATATCATCCTAGAACTTGAAATTCAAACCAACTGAGGTATGATCAAATCCATGAATGTGTAGATGGTTCCTTAATATCGCCTTTGAATCAACATAGGTGAGATCAAAACCAAATGAACTATGGCATGATGGTGGTGGCTTGGACTTCAAATCAGCTCCAAGTGAGAGGAGCAAGTATCCAAGCGAATGTAGAATGTATCCAAATTCATTTGCAACTTGAGGAAGTGTGCATTTGATCATTATGGAATAGGAAGGAGGCATGGAACCAAGGAGAGCATATGCAGCAACTACAAAGATTGATCTAGCCTCCAAAACATCCAGTAGATCACAATATTGCACATCAGTAAGCTCATGGGAAGTAGAAAATTTGAAACTTTCTTCAACCTCTAGAGTAGTAACTCACATATCTTGCTCATAATTTGAAATAGAAGACTGCATTGAGAACATGAGTGAGGAATGGATAATATCTCCAAAAGGATAATATTAATTAGTTTTATCACTTTCATCTACATCAGCTACATGGGGAGGGGACAATTCAAAACTATATTTAACTTCTAGAGCAACAGAGGAAGGAATGTCTTCAACATGAACTTTCTGTGTTGAATCTGCAGTTTCTTCTTCATCTTGAAAAACTTCATCATGAGAGATACTTGAGGCCAAGACATAATTAGAGAGAATACTTGAGGAGGTATCACTGGGCTTGTTATCCAAATGATTTGCACCAATCTCTTCATTCTGATTTCCAAATGCTTTATCCAATTGGGTCTAGATATCACTTGGATATTAAGCAGTTTCCATGAGGTAGTGCATACTATGAGGCATAACAAGACACATTGCTCCATAGGCTCTATCACAGTCATTTAGCCAACCATTCTTCTCTTCATAGGAAGCATAATCTCTCATAACACCAATGCACATCTCAAAAAGACCCTGTCTCTTCAGATATGCTATCATGTTTGGTTTCCACTCATCATAGTTGAATGGAGAGAGAGGAGGAACTACTTTTAGATTCATGGAAGCTGTTGTAGAATACCTGCACAAAAAATGTATGAAAAACTCTTCGAAATATTAATTTTCTCACAAAAGCTCTGATACCATGTGAGATTTTGTGATATTCTCACAGATATCTAGAGACAAAGATAAAAATTCACACTAATTCTAATAGAGATCAAAAGAATTGAGCAGGAGAAATAGAGAAGGAAAAACTATGTTACAACACAAGAGAATGAAGAACAATTGGAAAAACTTCCATTACCTCTATTATTCAGTAAAATGTGTACATAAATAACACATCTTCAAAGGAGAAATTCATGAGACCAAAGAGGCAGTTGGAATCCAAACATGTGGCAGGCTTAATTTGCATTGAAACCATCTCCCGATAAGGTCTAGTGGCCACCGTTGATGAATGGATAGTCAACTGGGGTGGACTGGCACATAACTGAGTCACTGGGGATAGAGATTAGGGGATGAGACTCCAAGGAGGCACAATATTGACTTGTAGTGGTCAAAATAGGCACTCCTACACTCAATAGCAGTGAAACTAGATGTAACAATCAATTAACTGAGTAATCAAGGGGACAAGGAACCCTAAATCATGGACCTGACTGTAATAAATCCTAAAATCATGCATGAGGGATCCTTTGGACTTCAATGATGTAACCAAGGCACTTTGAGTGGATAAGAGGGCTAATGATGAACAAAGTTAAGCTCTAAGGGGGATAAATTAAGGACTAGGTGTTAGGAGACTTAACTACCAATGCATGGATGCATGGAGTGTTGCATGGAATGTATGCAGAGCATGCAAAACCAAGATGAGATGGTTAGAATATTCCAACAAAGAGAGGGGTCATTACCTGAGGAGTCATTTGGTCTCTCTTCGAGGCATTCAAGGAATTCTATTGATACATTGCTATCTGTTGAGCAAGGACATCAAGATCAACATGCACCCGGGTGTTGATAATCAGAGATTATTGGATTCATCTGGATAATCTAGCTTGTTGTATCATCAACAGTTGAGTGAAAGGGCCACATAGGAATCTCCCATATCATCTTTTGGAGAACGTCCATCTCATCCATCTTATGTTTGTATAATTTCATGTAAAATTTATTTATGTTAATATACATCAATTGTAATCTTGCACATGTTCAATAATTTTGTGTTTTTACGCACAATTGTGTTTTTTGTTTGTATCAAATTGATGTTTGGCAAAGGCCCATAATCGGGTTGGGGATGAATATCAACATGAAGATTAAGCAAGGGGTGAAGGTCGAGCAAGGAGGGTAACTGTTGAACAATATGTGGGTTGCACTCCCACAACAACTTATCCCTCTAATGTACTTGAGGATCTTCCATGGGAAAATGAGGTCGAACAATTGACCCTTCAATGTTGTATATCTCACCATGCGAAGTTACATGATGATGTTGGTAGTTTGGATATCCCTCCTGAGAGTACACAAAGTTTAGATATTGTTTTGCATTCATTGAAAAAATTCATTGATGTATATCATACTCTCGAACCAACTATAGATGGTTTTACTGACTTTATGCATATGCGAAGGGTAGACATGATGGGTCTCGACAAGTGGGATGACATGAAGAAGAAGGTGACCAAAGAACAATCAATTTCCATGTTCAATTTTAAAGGACTAAATGAAAATGTATGGTATATTGTCATGGAATGACGAGGTACCGATTTATTTTGTTAGAATTTTTTGTAGAGTCTTTTGAAAACATGAAGACAAATTTATTGACATTCCTTCCAAATTTTATGGAGTTGGAAGAGGTCGAATGTATAATCGAAGAGGTTCTTTTCGAGATCCTACATTTCCTTGACCTCCATCTCCTTTGATATCTTGTCCTTCTAGGGTTGTTACTTCAATATTAGAGATGAAGCCTACATCCCATGTTGGTAGAGATGCAAGGGGCACTGTAGCAAAAGGTTTAACAATGGCATTTGTAGGAGTTGATATTGAACTGAGTCGATAGGGGGCACAAACTAGTTTTAGTGAAAGGTTTGTTTATAGAACCGATGATGAGGTAGATTCAATGGGACTTGAATATCTTAGGACCTATGTGAAGGAATCATATGTAATCATTGTCAAGCAAGCTTCATTTTGTTCAAGATACTTTGTTAGGAAGGTACCTTTTAATGTTGGTATTCAAGAATGGTTAGAGGAGGAGTGGGAACACAAGTTTGGAATTGAAATCATACCCATAGTTTGACCAACGATTTTTGTTTTTGAAATTCAATGACTCAACCCAAGGAAATCTTACCTCAAGGTCAATGGTTCTATAAAAATACCATAGTTGTTTTCTAACCCCTAGTCTCTTGATTTTTCGATTGATAAAGTTGCTCAATCATCTTGCTTGGTTTGGGTTGAATTTCCAGATCCCCCAATGTAATTCTACTCAAAACTAGACATATTTATATCACTTTGGTTGGTTTCATCTGTCGTGAGCCTGAATGGTTAATTTTTCCCTAGTCCCCATCTCCAAGTTTGCATTAAGGTGAACCTTTTAAAGGACCTTAAGGAATCCATGCTCATCCAAGTAGGAGATATGGTTATTTTCCAACTGATTTGTTACAACAATATTCCCAAGCCATGCTTTCAATATTGAATCCCAAATCATTGTATCCGTCACTGTTTTCTCATGTCACACTTCGAACCTGCATCCGCCCAATGCAGATGGAGACCCTGATGCCTTAAGCTTCCCAAGAAATCATTATAAGTGAATATGGTTGGATACAAGGGGTAAGGAAGACCAAAAACACCGAGGCCACTAAGAATCAAACCCTAAAATACACAACCTCTAAGATCCTAGCCACCATTGGTAGCTACAGTAGCCAATAAGGCTTCTTCTAGCTCGGGCCAACACGAGAATGTTGGTTGTAGAGCTCCCTCTCCATTGTTGTCCCTACATGTTCAAGGCACGGAGCCTATAACTATTAATGGTGGACAAACCAAATGGTTGAGTTATATTACCCTTAGGGATTAATTGCTTTGAAGGACCCCGCAAATAACACCTTCGAATCTCTCCAATACTTTGAATATAATGAGGCACATATGAAAAATGTTAATGGTTTGGAATGAAATTGACCTCATGGAATGTCTAGGGCTTAAGTGATACTAGAAGAAAACATATTTCCTTCCAACTACTAAATTTGATTGGTAGAAAAGAAATTCTCTACTTACAAGAAGTCAAATCACTGGTTTTATACTGATCACGACCCTAATGGTTATATGCCTTAGACCCTAACATATTTACTTTGATCACGTTGAAGGAAAAGGGGGTGTTCTAGGTCACCTGACACTTAGCTGGTGTTGTTGTTGAATGTGGTACTAACCCCTCACAAAGGTTATTCTAGGTAACAACTAGGAGTGAATATGGTTGGACTCAAGGGGTAAAGAAGAACAAAAACATCAGGGTAACATAAAATAAAACCCCCAAACCTCAACCTTTAAATATTTTCCCACCACTAGACCCAGTAGGTTGTCGGATACAATAACTAGTGAGACTTATTTTGGCTCAACCCAACACATGAGTGGTATCCGTAGAGTTCAATATCCATCATCACTTATACATGCTTGGGGAAAGGAACCTATAATTGTTGATGATGGCCAAACCAAATGATTGAGACATATTACCCTTAGAGGTTCGTTGCTCCAAACGAATCCTACAAATAAGTACCCCTTTGGAACTCTTCAAGACCTAGAAGATAATGAGGCACAAATACTTGTTGTTTAATGGTTTGAAATGAAAGTGACATCATGGAATGTTAGGGGGTTAAGTGACCCTAGAAAAAAAAACATATTTTCGCCCACTACTAACTTCGATTCGTGGAACAAATTTTATCTACTTCCAAGAAGTCAAAATCACTACCTTTATATGATGTATGGCCTTCATTATTATATGGATTGGACCTTGATATACTTACTTTGACAATATTGAAGGAAAATGAGGTGTTACTACATTGGTTTCCCCATACTTTGTTGGTATTGCTGCGCATTTGGGCATTGAGCCCTCATAATGGTTACTATGGGTGTTGCTTAATCTTGACAACAAGCACTTATGTTTGGAAAACATTTATGCCTCCAATGATTCACGAAAGCATACAACCTTCTATAGTTTTCTAGATGATGAGCTAGCCTAACACCCCATGGCTCATTTGTGAGGTCTTTAAGATGGTAGAATGTCAATAGGATAAAGAAAGGGCATTTCCTACTCACCAACCAATTAGGGAAAAAGAGGCCTTTTTTTCTTTTAAGCTCGCCATGGTTTCTATCATTTTAATCGAAACCATCAACATGATTCTACTAAATTTTGGTTCACTTAAACAAATTTAAGAAAATGGTAAAAAGGATCTACTAGTGATTCAATACAATTCTTCTGTCATAGCAAAATCCAATTTATTTTGACTATGAGAGAGCATTTATTAATTGAAGGTTGTAATCAAATTCACACATAAAAACATATTATACATATAAACAGTGCTTTGAACATAAATATGCACAATAAAAAAATATACATAAAACTCATTAACCCAAATTTCTGTGATCTTTTATTCAACATGGCTCAAATTCTTAGCATAATTACATTCACAAAACCATCACAATCTTTGGATTCTACATAGACCCAATAATAGAAGTCTAATCTATGAGATCCCAAAGACCCTTTAATAATTTGTAAACCTCATATTTATGCTTGTGGCCTTCCAACTACCCAACTATTTAAATTCAACGCTTCATATTCTAGGGGTTGTAAAATTCACCAAGGACAAGAGATATTTCACCACATTACAATTTATTTCAATTTAAATAAAAAAATGTTTCATTAAATGCGATTTATTTATAAATGAAGGATTCTTGGTCACACAAAATACTCCAACATAGTCATCCTATGGTATGTCATGATTAGAATGCACATAGAAATGCCAAGTTTGCAGTGGTTGATCAAAATCCAAATCTGTTGTTAAAAACATGGTATAAACATGCTTGAAAGGGATAAGAAAAATGCATGCCAAAAGTCGCGTAAGTGTCCTTTCGAGAAGATAAAAATTGATATATGTATATTTTCGCCTTTCCTATAAAATCCCTATCTTGAAATTTTCAAATTCACCTCCATTTGCCTGCAACAAATCTCCCAAATTAACAACTCATGCATTTTGACCAAAATTAACTAAAATTGCCTTGCTTCACCAAAATGCACACTTGATTTTCATATCAACTCCAATTTGAGTGACGCAAGTTGGAGTGTGAGTGTTTTCTCATTACCCACCTTGCTATATTTACATATTTTCAATTTGGGCCTTAATACTCCTTTATGCGCAAAATACTCAAATCTACCCTTGTTTTATTATGTCCATTCTTTTTAGGCCTTACTAAAATGCATGCTTAGGGTAGGTTAATGTCCCAAATAATAAACCCCTAAAAATATTTGAGTTCTTCATTCAATTCTCTACAAACCTATTTCAACTCATGCCATGAATCTACTTCTATAGAAATGCTCCAACCTTTAGCAAAAATGCATGCCTAGGGAAAAATAGAAATGTTGATACCCTGAAACTTACACTGGAAGTTCTTCTAAGGCTTCCATATCTACCTATGAATTCAAATGCATGCATGGAATCTTACTTGACCAAGGATGCATTACCTTTTGGGGTTACTTCAAAAAAACTTACACCACGCTCGGTGTTGCTGTTGCTTCATGTTATGTGGAGTGCATGGTGTTTGGATGACCCTTGGTAGTCCCATGATGGACTTACAAATTAGAGTGGGCTTGCTCTTTGATTGATATACCTTGTTTCTATGTAAGCATGGAATCCTTCCTTAGAGTATTGGAGGCATGTGGAACTTGGTGGAATTCTTCATTATGGCCACATGAAGGTTGGTGGCCTTCTTAAGAGGATGAATTTATTTGGAGGAGTAGCATTGGGCATCTTGGAGGAGGACATTGAACCTTAGATAGCATGGGAGCATTTGGTTGCTTACATGGAAGCTTGTACTTTGTGATGATGATTGGGTCGAGAGAGTGATCATGTAGGTTGGGGTGGAGTCAGAGGAGCATATAGAGATTTGGAGGCTCGAGGAGGTTGAGTGTTAGACACATCTCATGGGATGTTCATGCCTTGAAGGCTTGATTGTTGGACATCTTCATCTTTGAGCTTGACATGTCAATTCTAGATGGAGTGCTCCACATGTGAGCCTAATTGTGTAGAATTTGTTTGTTTGTAGTGGACCAACTCCACTTTATATTTTTGGCCTCCCTTACCTCTCATATAAATAAAGGAAGGAGATAGTCTTTTCATTCAATTCATTCATCACACACTTGTGTTAGAGATGCGGTGACATTGTGGTTTGTACTTATACTTCATTTCATTTCATATATATATATATATATATATATATATATATATATATATATATATATCCCCAAGGGTTAGCTCAAGTGTTCATGATCCAGATGTGAGATTTCTCGCCCCCAAATTTGAGGAGGTCATGGGTTTGAATCTCTTGATCCCCTTGGGGTTGGGATCCATAATCAAGGTCGACGGTTTACCCTGTTTTCCATTCATGAATCATGGGGAAGTACTCGAAGGGTTTTATGTGAGGTTGTTCCTTGCAATATGTGTGTTTGTGTGTGGAATATTTATAGTTCTCCAAATATGCATGTTTTCAAATTTGATTTCCAACCATTGTTATATTCTTGATTGTTCTCCTTATTCATTTGACATATTATATAGATAAAATTGTTAAGTGAGTAAACACACACCTTGAAGAAAAAAGAGCATATTTTGCTGTAAAATTATGCTGTAATAAAGTCATTTAAGATATGCTATATGTTTGAAAAAGTGTTCCCTAAGGGGTTGTACCTTGTTGACATTAAAATACACATGTGGTATTTATTCTCTTGGGTTGTTGGGTGATTTGGATTGAATTAAATTGACATATTTGTTGTTGTAATTGAATACATCAAGGTAACCTTAAGTTTGAAAGATCATAGGGATCAGATCCGAGAAACATCAAGTAAATGAGGTAAAAGTTCATATTTGCATTAATCCCATAGATCAAAATTTCTACAAAATGTTCCTTGGTTGAAATTTTTCGTTGCCTCTTACTCATGATGGATGTATAGAAAATTTACCAAAACAATATGACCGTCCAAGTTGACCAAGTTCTTTAGAAACCAATGATGCATCCTCTAAGATTCTATCTTTCCCATTAATTTGGTACACTTTTTATTCTTGTATTTCCATTGTTCATGTCTAACAACACCTCCACAACTTTGTCTAGTTTATTTGCTAGATTTTATTTTTTCAATTTGCCACTAATTCTTTCTCAACTACCTTTGTTTCTTCAAGGACTTCAAGGTACATAAAGATTCATGATATTAAAAACTAGTGAAATTTCCATGTCATTAGGCAAATCCAACTTATATGCATTATTAATTTTTTTAAGGATTTTGCATGGTCCTATCTTATTATATTTCAGTTTGTTATAATCTCTCCTAGAAAACCTTTCCTTTCTTAGGTGAGTCATTACTAAGTCTCCTACAAATGCCTTCATTTTCCTTATCTAATCCACCTCGTTGTACTTCACATTACTTTGTTGCAAATATTTCCTTACCTACTCATGTATATCTCTCAAATACTTTGCAAATATATTTGCATCTACACCTTCTACATTGCTACGTAGTTGGAAAACTCACCAAATCTGACTTACTTTGGTGATCTTCTAGACTCAATCTAAAAATGTCTTCCTTGTAGATTTGTTGATTGAATTGCTATAGGAAAATTCACCCTATGTTAAGATCATATCTCACTGCCTTATTTTATTTCCTACTGAACATCTTGGAAAATTACCAATTTGACCCATGTACACAATTTATGTCTGGCCATATTTTTTAGTGTGATATGCAACATTGAATTGCAGCCTAGACCCCAACTTCTTCCACATTGTTTTCCAAAACTGCCTAGGAATCTAGTATCCCTAACTGAAGTGATATCCTTGGGTAACCCATGCAACTGGACTATCTCTTTAAAGAATAAAACAAAATTCATAGAATCACTTGTCTTCTTGCATATGATAAAATTTTGGAAAGTCTATCCACAACTACCATGATTGAATCATCACCTCTTTGAGTTCTTGGTAACCTAAAACAAAATCCATGCTTACATCTTCCCAAGGGTTTTTTGGTACACGTAAAGTGTATACAAGCTTATATTTTGGCTCTTTCTTTTTGCATGCTGACATATTCCGCAACTTTTGACCAAATTTCTCACATCTTTGCCAATGCTTGGCCAAAAGCAATGTTACCAAAACATGCCCAAAACCGATTGAACTAGCTAGTACAACCAGTTACAAAGAGCTTATAAGTGGAACTTGTAGTTCCAACAATATGTAACTGGTTAGTTCCATGACTAAACCAACCGGTTCCATACAAAACCAACCTTTTTGGGTTTGAACCAACTGATTTTGACCATTGTCATATGACTGCCATTGCTAATTAAATATGGGTTTCTTCTTCACCTTTTCACCATTGATTTTTTTCACATACCCAAATTCTGAACATTTTATGTTGTGATAAAAACATTATGTTTTATGTTATCGGTAAAGTTTTATGATTATTGACCAAGTGGGGTCAAGGATGACTGTAATTAATTACTCTGAATATTTTATTATTAATAAATAAAAGAGGAGACAAATATCCAAGGGAGGTTGTTGAATGAGTGTTCACTGACCCACTAGGAGGAATGGACCAGGTGGAGAACAAACTAACACTTGGTAGCATCCTCAATTCACTTCTAGCTTTTAAAGGGGGCAACTTCCCTATTTTTATGGTCATGTTCCCCAAGAAAGTGGAAAAGAGCAGGTGGCTCAATAACTAAGAAAACTAACCAAAGACCTAGGCATGCTTTATCTACCCAATGAATTCAACAGGAGGTTATTCAGTTTCTACCTTGTGATAATTTCTGAAAGAGAAAGACAAGAGAGCACAAGAGATTCCATGAGGGGAAGGATAGTAAGTGATTGGGTGAGTTAAGATTGCATTTTGAACTAGTGCAACCACATTGCTGAGTTCAATATTGCTAAAGACAAAAGTATTACTGTCAAGTACTACTGCTGAGTTGCAAAGGAATTTATTCCATTCTCCACACATCATCTTCATCTTGGTGGTTCAGTGAACAGGCTCGGGGGTCCTAAGGAAAGTAACTTGGCTGTCTTCAGGAGAAGGTTGGGTGGAATGGGCTCCTTTGGATTTTTGTCTCTTCTACAGTTATCAAGTTCTATTTTTGTTATCTTATTTACTTTATGCCCAATTACATTACTAAATAAATGAATGTAAATATGTTATCAGTTTTCTATTAAATCCTAGATATCCTTTGGCTGTTATTAAATGTTTTGTTCGGATATCCACATCATCTTTTTCAGGATCTTGCATGCAATTAGGGTTTGCATGCAAATTCTAGGCTTTGCATGCACTTTGCATGCATCCCAGTCACCAGGTTGATGCCTCCAGCACCTTAGCCACCTCTTTCTAGCACCCGGGAGCCACTTACTTCAGTTCTTTAGCCCTCCTAGTTTGAAAGGCGCCCACTTCTCACCTACTGCCAGAGAAGGGCGCACTTTCTCACCTACCACTGCAGTTCCACTTCAGTTACATTCAGTTAGCTCCAATTCTCCCTGATTTGAGGCTAGTTTCACTCCCGACTGACTGTTTCACTTCCGTTGGACCTCCAGATTGACTAGATGACTTGTTCTGACTTCAGTTAGCCTCCCATGCGCCCCCCACTGAGCCTCCTTCCCTTAATTAGTGCTACACACTTCAGTTACACTTGTTACACTCAGTTAGACTCATATTGACACCTGGATGACTGGTTCTTGTACATTGATGAGCACCACCGATTGATGATGAGGACTCCTAGTTGGAGTCAAGCTACTCCATTCAGTGATTCGAATGGCCTACTTAGTCAATTCGAATTGCTCACTCATATAGTCAGATTGTATTGTAATTATTCACCCTTATTGGGATATTGAGCACTGTGCATGTTTTACACAGTTTTACACCATATTTTCTATGTTCATCTGTTGTGATTGATTTACTTGTTCATTAGATCTGCTGTGACTAATTTTACATGGTATCAGAGCCATTGCAGGGACAAGATCTCTTTTCTACAGGTGGTTCTACAAGAAGATTTGAGTGAATTTCTCAAAAATTGCAAAAAGTTTTGGCATGAAATATCTCAAGGGCATTCGCTCCTGTGCATGCAAAGCTTGAAAATACTTCCAATACCACTCTAGAAGCGTGAGTTTCCACATAATTCCTGGATCTGATACATTGGACCCATTCAACATTGTTTGATCTCCAATCCCAGGTGTGATGCAACTCTAAAAGGGTGGATTGTTCGACCTCATTGTTGTTGGTTTATTGTGATTTGCAGGTTTATTGTCTCCATCAATTGCATTCGCTACATTGTGCATGCAAGCTCCTCTACATCAATTGCATTCACTACACTGTGCATGCAAGCTCCTCTACATCAGTGTGCACTCGCTCCTAGCAATGGAATACTCTTCTTCAAAGCCTATCCTCACCCCATTCAATTATTTTGATTGGAAAGATGATATGGAGATCATATTACGTTCAAAAGGTTACTACCGAGTCACTGTTGGTCTTGAATTGGAGCCAAACAATCTGTCAGATAGAACCAAACACTACAACAAGCTTGATGAAGCTTATGGTCTTCTTTGTCTCTCCATATCCAAAGATCTTCACTTCCATCTCAGCGGATTGAAGACTCCAAAAGCTATATGGGAGCAACTTGAAACATTATTTGGCAAGCAGGATGAGCTTAGGGATTTTCAATTAGAGAATGAATTGATTTCCCTTAGTCCTGAGAATTTTGAGACCATCAATGAATTCTTCACGAAATTCAAGAACTTGAACTTGCAGTTAAAGAACAGTGGAGTTATCAAAGAGGACAAACAATTGATCCTCTCCATTCTAAGCAAGCTTGGTAAAGATTATTCGGTATTTGTCTCTACTTTCAATTCCGGTCGGCCGAATTGGAAGATGCCTACCTTGAATGCCTTCATTGAGTCCGTCACAAAAGAGCATGACAAGTTGGTTCAAATGGGGTCCATAAGCTCCAAAGATTCATCCCTATATGTTCAAGGACCCAAGATCTCAAATGGTAAAGAAAAGCAGAAGAAGGAGAAGCCCAAATTCGAGCCTCACAAGCAAAAGGAGAAAGGCAAACAAACGGATGCACCATCCAGTTCGAAATCCAAGCAAAAGGGCAAAGAAGGTAACCAAAAATCTAAATGTACTTATTGTAACCGTGGCTTTCATCCCGAAAGTTCATGTATGAAGAAGACTATAGATCAAATGGCCCTCCTTTTGGAAAAGAACAACATAACACTTCCTGACGGTGCAAGGAAGAAGGATAGGAATGATGATCATGAAAGAGGACAAGCACTCATGGCAACTGTTTCGAAGCCCACTACTCTCTTGATAGATTCGGGTGCATCGAATCATATGGCTGCAAATATTGATTCTTTTTCTTCATTCGATCCAAACAGCTCCATCCCCATCCATTTGGGAGATGACTCAAAAATTTCTTCAAAGGGCAAAGGTACGATTCATGTAGATCATGGAAGCTTTCAGAATGTTCTCTATGTGCCTTCCTTGGCTTCAAATCTTCTTTCTGTGTATCAAATGACACACACTGGTGAACAGAAGCAAGTTACATTCAGCCCTAATACAGTTGAAATTTCTAATATCAAAAGTGGAAGACTTGTTGCAGTCGGAAAGGCAAACCACACTGCAAAATGCTATGAGTTTTCACACTTTATTCCGCTTGCAAAGCCCACTGCTCTTCGCACACATGGTAATGAGGTTAGTAGGATTTGGCATGAAATATTTGGACATATTAATTATAAGTATTTTCTACTGTTATCAAACAAATCCATGGTAGATGGTCTTCCACAACTCCGTTCCTCGAAGGGAATATGCACTGGTTGCATCATTGGGAAGCACCCCGAGCACATATTCGACCGCGGCAAAGCTAGCAGAGCTTCTACTATTTTGGGGTTGATCCATTCTGATATCAGTGGTCCGCTGACCCATATTTCATTAAATGGTTCAAGGTATGTTTTGACATTTATTGATGATTTTTCCCGCTTTACATGGGTATTCTTTCTCAAAAACAAGTCAGAAGTGCTTGGAAAATTCAAGGATTTTAAGGCTTCTATTGAAACCGCCACTGAGAGCAAGATCAAATCTCTTAGATCTGATAATGGTGGAGAATATATTAAGTCCGAGTTGTTGCAACTTTGTGCCCAAAGCGGAATTCAGATCCAACATACAGTTCCCTACACACCCCAGCAGAACGGTGTAGCGGAAAGGAAAAACCGGTCACTGAAAGAGATGGCTACATGCATGATTGAATCAAAAGGTTTGGCTGCAAATATTTGGGCTAAAGCAATCAATGTTGCTGCATACATACAGAACCGAGTTCCACATTCATCCGTGAAAGGTATGACTCCTTTCGAAGCATTCTTTGGTCACAAACCGGATGTGTCAAATTGAGAGTTTTTGGCTCTACTGCATGGGCTAGAATTCCTTCTGAGAAGAGACGAGCTTTGGATCCACAAAGTACTGAGTGCATATTGATAGGATATGGGAAAGAATCAAAAGCATATAAACTCATGGATATCAGATCTAAAAAGATATTCATAGAGCGTAGTGTGCAATTTGAAGAACCGCTTCAAGAATTGCAACTAGTCGAGGAAAAGACTGCTGATTCACCGCCTTCACCAGAAGAAGATCCGTGCAGCGATATTGAAGGTATGAGTTCTGATATTTCTGATATTTCAGCAGCATATGATGATCATGAAATATCAGGTTCGGAATCCGACCATTATGATACTCCTCAGTTACCAAAGTGGGCCCAAAACACTCTCCAATCTGCTGGTTCGAACCTTGGAAATCCTGCTGATCCAAGACGAACAAGAGCAGACTTTCAAAGAGCAGGTATGGAACTTTCTATTGCTGATCCATTACTTCCTGAGATTTTTTATTTGATGGCTGGTTCAGATCCCACATCATACTATTCTGCCCACCGAGATCCGAGATGGCAAAGTGCCATGGATGAAGAGTACAGTTCTCTTCAAAAGAACAACACATGGGAGCTAGTTTCTCTTCCACCTGGAAGAAAATTAGTGAAGTGTAAATGGGTCTACCGTACTAAAGTTGCTGCTGATGGCACTATCAGAAAATACAAAGCAAGGTTGGTGGAAAAAGGTTTCTCCCAAGTCCAAGGAGTGGACTACACTGAGACTTTTGCACCGGTTGCAAAGATGGATTCCATCCGCCTTGTTTTAGCCATTGTCGCATTCAAGCACTGGGAAGTGCACCACATGGATGTGAAGAGTGCATTTTTACATGGAGACCTTGCTGAAGAGGTATATATGTAGCAGCCAGAGGGTTATACATCAGATCCATCATTGGTTTGCAGATTGAAGAAATCTTTGTACGGGTTAAAACAGGCCCCAAGAGCTTGGTACGCAAAGATGGACTCCTTCCTTCTTTCTCAGAATTTCCAAAGATGCAAATCTGATCCGAATGTGTATCTTCAGCGAGTTAAAGGTAATTTGTTGGTTATTGTACTTTATGTTGATGATCTTCTCATTACTGGTAGCACTCTTACTTCAATAAACAAGCTAAAAACTGCCTTAAATCTAGCCTTTGACATGAGCGATTTGGGCTTGCTGAGTCACTTTTTGGGCTTGGAGATAGATCAAAATTTTGATGGGATCACTATATCTCAGCAAAAATATGCTTCCGACCTGTTATTGAAGTTTAATATGGCTGAATGTAAGGCATCCCCATTCCCATTCCTCTCAGGAATCAGTCTTGCGGAGGGAGATTCTACACCGCTTGCAGATTGCAGTATGTATCGACAGTTGATTGGTTCACTACTTTATTTGACACACTCACGACCTGATATCTCATATGCCGTGAGTGCCGTGTCAAGATATATGCAGCAGCCACATGAGCTTCATTGGCGAGCAGCCAAGCAGATCTTGCAGTATGTGCAAGGTACGAGACAGTTTGGCATACATTATGCTTCAGATTCTGAGCTTGATTTCATTGGTTTTACTTATTTAGATTGGGAAGGTGATAGCATTGATCGGAAGTCCACTTCCGGGTTATGTTTTCATGATTGGTCATGGTGCTATTTGTTGGTCCAGCAAAAATCAAGCAGCCATTGCACTTTCTTCAGCAGAGGCAGAGTATCGAGGGGTAGTCAATTCCTGCATTCAGGCAATTTGGTTGCAGGGTATTCTTTCCAAGTTTGGTTTTGGTGGCACTACTTCGACTGTCCTATTTTGTGACAATCAAAGTGCTATCAAGATCTCCACAGATCCAGTTCAGCGGCAGAGGACCAAACACATTGAGATTCATATGCATTATATTCGACAGTTGGTGCATGACCGCACCATCATTCTGCAATATTGCCCTACTGATGAGCAAATTGCAGACATCTTCACCAAGAGCTTCACTGAGAAGAAGTTATGCTACCTTTGTTCACTGTTGGGGGTGAGGTTCCATCATGGTGGAGACAGATTGATTCATTATTATGCTTTAGCTTGAGGGGGGGCTTTCTTCCCACTGGGTTTTCCCTCTTTCCTCACTTAGTTTATTTTCAGCATTTTTTGGATTATTGTATTGGGGTGACCTTTGGTCTTAGTTACCAGGGCCCCACATTATTTTTTTTTTGCACATCATAGTCTAGCTTGAGGGGGGGGTGTGTTCGGATATCCACATCATCTTTTTCAGGATCTTGCATGCAATTAGGGTTTGCATGCAAATTCTAGGCTTTGCATGCACTTTGCATGCATCCCAGTAACCAGGTTGATGCCTCCAGCACCTTAGCCACCTCTTTCTAGCACCCGGGAGCCACTTACTTCAGTTCTTTAGCCCTCCTAGTCTGAAAGGCACCCACTTATCACCTACTACCAGAGAAGGGCGCACTTTCTCACCTACCACTGCAGTTCCACTTCAGTTACATTCAGTTAGCTCCGATTCTCCCTGATTTGAGGCTAGTTTCCACTCCCGACTGACTGTTTCACTTCCGTTGGACCTCCAGATTGACTAGATGACTTGTTATGACTTCAGTTAGCCTCCCATGCACCCCCCACTGAGCCTCCTTCCCTTAATCAGTGCTACACACTTCAGTTACACTTGTTACCCTCAGTTAGACTTAGATTGACACCTGGATGACTGGTTCTTGTACATTGATGAGCACCACCGATTGATGATGAGGACTCCTAGTTGGAGTCAAGATACTCCATTCAGTGATTCGAATGGCCTACTTAGTCAATTTGAATTGCTCACTCATATAGTCAGATTGTATTGTAATTATTCACCCTTATTGGGATATTGAGCACTGTGCATGTTTTACACAGTTTTACACCATATTTTCTATGTTCATCTGTTGTGATTGATTTACTTGTTCATTAGATCTGTTGTGACTAATTTTACATGTTTTATTTCTGTAATGTTATCTATTCTGAAAATCCATTTATCTACTAGGTTTTAAACGCTGAATGGATAGTTAAATTCCAAATTTAAATGATGAATGATAAAATAGAAATACTTCTTTGTATTTTTCCACACACCGAAGTGCCATACTCTAGTACAGAGAATTCAAGTTATAAATAGATCAACATGATTGAAAGTATCTCAGATAGAACTATTTAGTAAGGATCCTCCATGAATGCATTTGTTTTGCTTTAAAACAACCTAAAAATTTCTACTTACTGTGAGACTATACATGCACTTCAAATATCAAAATTATTGTATTACATATTCTTGATCTTTTATGAAACTGAAAATAGAATTTATTTACAGTCAAACAGAATATATTTTTATACAAAATCTGTATGCAAAACCTTAGAGATCACTGCAATATTTTAATCCAGGTTAAAATATTAACCCAATATTACTACAAATATCATTTCCCAGAACCCTGTATATATATAATTGAGTATCGATTTTCCTTCGAATTAAACCTTTAGTATATAAATAATCCAAATCACAACATCCTTTTAATATACATAACTATTGCATCTTCCAAAATTGAACAAGATAAAATCCACATAAAATTTACAGAATAAAAAATATAATACTCACATACTTTTATAAAAATATCATGTCTCATTTAAAAACCATAACAGTTAAACTATCTAAGGTCCATAACTAAACAAGTAGTTTATACAGTATGAAAGTAATATACCAAGTATTGATCACCACTTGCAAAACCTAACTATTTGATTTTTCAAAAGCATGTATCAGATAACTGGATAATTACAACTATAATTCTAAGCATAAGTAATGTTATGAAGAAAAAATAATTTTCAAAAGTAAGATTTTGAATTGGGATCGAAGCCCCAAAAGGTTTTCTGTCCAGTTCTTTAAATCTATGCTTGATACACATAAGATACAACCCAGAAAACTAGGGTTCAGGTTTAGGGCTAACACTATATATATATATATATATATATATTCCAAAGAAAACGAGTTTGGTTACAACTTGAACATTGAACACAATCATAAACTAAGTTGCAGAACCAAATTTTTAAAGACTCACGACATCACTATATTCTTCTATAAACTAGTTCATTAATTTAACAAGAATAAATGTAAAATTCTTTTGAACATAGGTCGAGACCTGTTAGGGCGTAATGGCTTTAACTTTTGCTTCATGATCATAACTTTGATAAACTAAAATCGACGAGTGCAGGGTGTAGCCCTCGAAACTTCAAAAAGTTATACTTTTACAGGACTAAAAAACCACCTATCACATCTCAGGGTTTACGCCTTCAAGGCAAAGGTAAAACTATTTTCGCGGAAAATAAACAAGATTTCTTATTACTGCACTTAAGCTATTTTTTTTTTTAATTCTTAAAACACAAATTATTTTAATAAATAATCCTCTTAACTGTTTCACACAGTAAGCTTAATGGAAGAAAACAAAGAGGAACATTTATCCGAAGATCTGTGGCTCAGAGTCATCAAACCCTACTTTTACCAAATTGTTTTTACACACAACTGTCTTACTTTCGCAATGCTCAGGTCTGCTTGAGGACCGACAATATGCCGAGAATCCCAAATCTTAAGCACATCAAGATTACAGGATTTACACACTCGTAACATTACATTGAAACAAAACTCTTTTCCATTTCCAAACCATCCTTCCAAAATAGGAGTACAAGAGCCGTAGCTCGAGGGTTAAAACCCTACCAAATTCATTACTGTGTATCCATAAGGCTTACACTTTGTCAATAAAAAATCAGAAACCATATTTTACAAGATCGAAACCACTTTATGGTCAAGCATTTACAGTTGGCACCAATGCCATTTCACCACCAGCAGAGAGTATGTCTTAGGTTTCCATGAGACCCACTGAAGCTTACTAGGGAAATTGCGCAATGTTTGTACAGCAAGAAGCATCCTATCTTACAAAGTCAGCTTCAAAGTAAACCTGTTACTCAAACATCCAACCGAGAAACAAGTCTGTGGTTAGTCCTCGTCGTAGGTTACAACGAATTTATAAAAATAATCAACACTAATTTTATGTTGGGTTAAGCTTACCTTCTCAACACTGTCGACCTGTCCTCAGCTTTACCTTCTAATTTTTATTTTATTTTTGTTTTCTGATCAACACTTCATAAATTAGTTAACAGGTATGGCAGGACCAGAAGAGTCAGCTGAGGACAGGTCCCATAATAATGAACAAGGGACATATTAATGCAGAAAATTTATTTGTTGAATTGAACGATAATTCATCTGAATTGCTAAGGACAGTTAAGGATTTAAAATAGAGATAAAAACTGTTAAGGAGGAGAATGAACGAATCCTAAAAGCTCAAGAGGAGTTGAATCAAATTATGTTGGATAAATTTCATAAATACGATAAGGATAAGAGAACAGAAAATAATTCTGAATTTGGAACCATGTCCTACCAACATAAGGATAAAAAGTTAAAATTTACTAGTTATGACAGCAGCTCTTCTTCTGATTTTCATGAAAAAGAATGCAGGAAAAAGCACAAGTATTCCAGTGATAGCAGTGAAAGTGACTGCTACACTAAAAAGAAGAAGTATAAGCCATACGAAGAGATTAAACCACCAACTTTTAATGGTGAAACACAAAAGAGTGAGGCAGGTGAAGCATGGTTGTATGGTATGAATAAATACTTTCAAATTTACAACTACTCAAGTCATTTCAAAACAAAAATGGCAATTTATAATATGACTAGAAAAGCAGACATCTGGTGGCAAGATCTTAAACAAGTAAAAGGCTTAAAAGAGAAAAGTGTAAACTGGAGTAATTTTAAGAAATATTTTGAAAGAAAGTTTCCGTCGGAACAGTATTATGAGGAACGAGCTAAAGAGTTTTATGAATTAAAGTTAGGTTCTATGGAATATGAGAGAATTAAGCAACAAGTTTTTAAATTTGTTAAGGTATGTGCCTTACATTACTGAAGAAAAGCCTAAGGTACAGAGATTTATGAGTTGGTTTACCCTCTCATATAAGGACAGAATTGAGTATGATGATCCTAGAACTCTTGAAGAGGCCATGAGAAAAGCAAATATATGTTATGAACATAACAAGAAAAGAGAAGGCATACCAAGTTGGAAGGTAAAAAGGCCTAATAATTTTGAACAAAAGAAAAAACATTTGTTCTTTTAATCGCAACTTTGGAAATAGTAATTCACATAATTATTCTGACAGAAAATACCAAGGGAATAATTCAAGAGGTAATGTACAATCAAATTTTACAGCTGCAAGAAATAGGGATCCACCTAAAATTTTTGTTTAAAAACAATGAACAAAAAGAACCTGTTAAATGTTGGGACTGTCAAGGACGTCATTATGCATCAAACTTCCCACTTAGAAAGAAGACCATCAACAACATACACACAATACATGAGGAGGCTACTGTTGGTGACCTAGCAAGGAAATGCCCAAAATCAATGCAGCCTTGGAAAACAGACAAGCTGATCATCAAACTTCCATGGTTGAAGTAGAAGGTATGCTGAAAGATAAACCCATTTCTATTTTAATTGATCCAGGGAGCAAGTCTTACCTATGTGTCACCTGATTTAGTAAAATGTTGCAATCTGAAAATATAGAACATTGAAAATTCATGGCTGGTCCAATTAGCTACTGGAACTAAAAGAAAGGTGATTGATTATGTAAAAGAGTGAATTATTGATGAACGAGTTTAGGAATCATCTTAAGTTGAATGTGTTACCTTTAGGTTCTTACGATGTTTTGATTGGAATGGATTGGCTGGAAAAACATAGGGTAGTGTTAAATTGTTTTGAAAAGACTTTTACTTGTTTGAATGATAAATGTGAAACTGTAACAGTAAAAGGAATTCGTAGAAAGACTTCTGTTTAGACAAATTTCTGCTTTACAAGTTAAAAAGGCTGTTTGAAAATGGTGTAAATTATTTGTTGTAAATGTAATTAATGACCAACAATCATCTAAGAAAGATAAGTTAAAGTTGGAAGACATGCCCATTCTAAAGGAATTTTCTGATGTATTCCCAGAAGAAATTCCAGGACTACCTCTGAAAAGGGAACTAGATTTCACCATTGAGTTAGTACCGGGAGCGGTACAAAACTCAAAGGATCCTTACAGAATGAAACATTCTGGAGCTTAATGAACTTATATCACAGCTTAATGAACTGATTGATAAAAATTATATAAGGCCCAGTGTGACTTTGTGGGGAGCACTTGTCATTTTTGTTAAAAAGAAGGACGGAACTATGCGTTTATGCATAGATTATCATCAGTTAAATAAAATGACCATAAATAACAGATATCCTTTGCCCCGCATTGATGATATGTTCAATCAACTACGCGATGCGAATATATTTTCTAAGATAGATTTGAGGTCGAGGTACCATCAAGTCAAAATTAAAGATGAGGGACATCTTTAAGATTGCTTTTAGAACCCGTTACGGGCACTATGAGTTCGTGGTTATGCCTTTTGGGCTAACCAATTCCCCAATAGTTTTCATGTGTCTTATGAATAATTTTTTACATCAGTACTTAGATAAGTTTGTAATTGTTTTCATTGACGACATTCTAATTTATTCTAAGACTAAAGAAGAACATGACGAACACTTAAAGATAATTTTACAAGTGTTAAGAGAACACCAACTTTACACTAATTTCAGCAAATGTGATTTCTTTAAAGATAAAATACAATACCTAGGGCATGTGATATCCAAGGATGGAATCGTAGTAGACCCGGACAAAATAAAAGCAATTAATGAATGGCCTGCCCCTAAAGATGTAACTGGTGTACGATATTTTATGGGAATTATAGGTTACTATCGTAAGTTTATAGAAGGATTCTATCGAATAGCGAATCCTATAACCTCCTTACAAAAGAAAGGTAAGAAATTTATTTGGATAAAAAAATGTGAAGAAATTTTTAAGAAATTAAAAGAACTGTTCACAACTGCACCTATTCTAAAAATTGCGGATCCAAACAAGGATTTCATTGTTTGCACGGATGCATGTAATGATGGGACTTGGACGAGTCTTAACACAAGAAGGTCATGTAATTGCTTATGAGTCCAGAAATTTAAATATTCATGAGAAGAACTATGCAACTTACGACTTAGAGTTGGCTGCCGTGATACATGCGTTAAATATGTTGCGCCATCACTTAATCGGAAGAAACTTTACACTAATGACAGATAATAAAGGTTTAAAATATTTGTTGGATCAACCAAATTTTAACGCAAGGCAAGCTAGGTGGCTATCTTTCCTTAGAGAATATGATTTCAAGATTCAACACATAAAAGGTAAAGAAAATAAAGTCGCCGATGCTTTAAACAGAAATGCTAGAAAAAAATCTGTGGCAGCAATCAGTTACTTATAAAACAGATTTAGAAAATCATATTAAAGAATGAATCAGAATGGATGAAAAATATAAAAAATTACATGAAAAAGTTGCTGACGATAATTCTGGAAAATTGAATAACATATTTCAGAATTGATGAAAGAGGATTAATGTTGTATAAAAATAGTCTTTATGTTCCCAATGTTGTTGAAATTAAGTTGTCGATTTTAAATGAAATACATAAAAGTCCATACTCAGGGTGTCCTGGTTACCAAAAGATGATAACAATGCTGAGGAAGGATTACTTTTGGCCAAATATGAAAAATGAGGTAGCTGAATACATTGCTATGTGTATAGAATGTCAGCAAATAAAGGTTGAACATCAACACCCAGCTGGATTATTGCAGCCACTACCAGTTCCAGATTGGAAGTGGGAAATAATTAGTATTGATTTTATAACTGGTTTATCTAAAAATCAGAAACAAAATGATTCCATAATGGTAGTTGTGGATAACCTTAGTAAAGCAACCCATTTCATACATGTTAAAACAACCTACAAGGCTGCTAACATTGCTAAAAATTTTATGAAACAAATTTTTCGTTTGCATGGGATCCCAAAAGTTATAATTTCTGACAGAGACTCTAAGTTTACAGGAAATTTCTGGAATATTTATTTAAGGGTTTAGATACTACTTTAAATTTTAGTACATCATTTCATCCGCAAACGGATGGACAAACAGAAAGAGTAAATCAGATTCTTGAAGATATGTTAAGAATGTATGTTAGAGGTCAGCCAAATAAATGGGAAGAATATTTACATCTTTCCGATTTTGCTTATAATAATCATTACCAAGCTTCAGCAAAACTCAGTCCATTTGAAATTTTGTATGGCAGAAAATGTAATACTCCTATTTCGTGGAGTAATCCAATTGATAGGTTAATGTTAGGACCTGAGTTATTAAAATAAATGGAACTAACCGTGAAGCAGGTTCAAGGCAATTTGAAAATTGCATAAGATAGACAAAAAAGTCATGCAGATCTCAAAAGAACTCAGAAAGAGTTTCAGGTTGGTGAACATGTTTTCCTCAAGGTAAAACCTAAAAAGAGCTCCTTAAAGTTAGGGAGTTGTGCTAAAATAGCACCAAGGTATTGTGGACCTTTTGAAATATTGTCCACGGTAGGACCAGTGGCATATTAGTTGGCCTTGCCACCAAATCTTAAATTACATAATGTATTTCACATCTCTCTTTAAAAAAAATATGTGCATGATGCTACTCATGTGATTAATTGGAATGATGTACAGGTGGAACTAGAAGGATATTTTCTGGTGGAACTGGATTGTATCCTCGAGAAGAGGGAAATTTTGCTTCGTAATCGTACCATTGGACAGGTAAAGGTGCAATGGAAGCACCTTAGTCCATATCAAGCAACCTGGGAATTGGAAAGTAATATGTGGGTGGCATATCCAATTTTGTTCCAAGAATACTTAGAGGATGATGAATAAACCAACATCGAGGATGATGTTGAACTTAAGAGGGGGTGTTTATCACATACCCAAATTCTGAACATTTTATGTTATGAGAAAAACATTATGTTTTATGTTATTGTAAAGTTTTATGATTATTGACCAAGTGGGGTGAAGGATGACTGTAATTAATTACTCTGAATATTTTATTATCAATAAATAAAAGAGGAGACAAATATCCAAGGGAGGCTGTTGAATGAGTGTTCACTAACCCACTAGGAGGAATGGACTGGGGTGGAGAACAAACTGACACTTGGAAGCATCCTCAATTCACTTCTAGCTGTTGCAGGGGGCAACTTCCCTATTTTTATGGTCATATTCCCCAAGAAAGTGGAACTGAGCAGGTGGCTCAATAACTAAGAAAATTGACCAAAGACTTAGGCATGCTTTATCTACCCATCGAATTCAGCAGGAGGCTATTCAGTTTTTACCTTGTGATAATTTCTGAAAGAGAAAGATAAGAGAGAACAAGAGATTCGATGAGGGGAAGGCTAGTAAGTGATTGGGTGAGTTAAGACTGCATTCTGAACTAGCGCAGCCACATTGTTGAGTTCAATATTGCTAAAGGAAGAAGTATTATTGTCAAGTACTACTGCTGAGTTGCAGAGGAATTTATTCCATTATCCACGCAGCATCTTCGTCCCGATGGTTCAGTGAACAGGCTCGGGGGTCCTAATGCAAGTAACTTGGTTGTCTTCAGGAGAAGGTTGGGTGGAATGGGCTCCTTTGGTTATTTGTCTCTTCTACAGTTATCAGGTTCTATTTGTGTTATCTTATTTACTTTCTTCCCAATTACATTACTAAAGAAATGAATGTAAATATGTTATCAGTTTTCTATTAAATCCTAGATATCCTTTGGCTGTTATTAAATGTTTTATTTCTTTAATTTTATCTATTCTGAAAATCCATTTATCTACTAGGTTTAAATGTTGAATGGATAGTTAAATTCCAAATTTAAATGATGACTGATAGAATAGAAGTACTTCTCTGTATTTTTCCACACACCGAAGTGTCGTACTCTAGTACAAAGAAGTCAAGTTATAAATAGATCAACATGATTGAAAGTATCTCAGATAGAATTGTTTAGTAACGATCTGCATGAATGCATTTGTTTTGCTTTAAAACAACTTGAAAATTTATACTTACTGTGAGCTTGTACATGCACTTCAAATATCAAAATTATTGTATTACATATTATTGATCTTTTATGAAACTGAAAATAGAATTTATTTACAGTCAAACAGAATATATCTTTATACAAAATCTGTATGCAAAACCTTAGAGATCATTGCAATATTTTAATCCAGGTTAAAATATTAACCCAGTATTACTACAAATATCATTTCCAGAACCTTATATATATACAATTGAGTATCGATTTTCCTTTGAATTAAACCTTTAGTATATAAATAATCAAAATCACAACATCCTTTTAATATACATAACTACTGCATCTTCCAGAATTGAACAAGATAAAATACACATAAAATTTACAAAATAAAAAAATATAATACTCACATACTTTATAAAAGTATCATGTCTCATTTAAAAACCATAACAGTTAAACTATCTAAGGTCCATAACTAAACAAGTAGTTATACAGTATGAAAGTAATATACCAAGTATTGATCACCGCTTGCAAAACCTAACTATTTGATTTTTCAAAAGCATGTATCAGATAACTGGATAATTACAACTATAATTCTAAGCATAAGTAATGTAATGTTATGAATAAAAAATAATTTTCAAAAGTAAACTTTTGAATTGGGATCAAAGCCCAAAAGGTTTTCTGTCCAGTTCTTTAAATCTATGCTTGATACGCATAAGATACAACCCAAAAAACTAGGGTTCAGGTTTAGGGCTAACACTATTTATGTATATATATATTCCAAAGAAAATGAGTTTGGTTACAACTCGAACATCGAACACAATCATAAACTAAGTTGCAGAACCAAAGTTTTAAAGACTCACGACATCACTGTATTCTTCTATAAACTAGTTCATTAATTTAATAAGAATAAATGTAAAATTATTTTGAACATAGGTCGAGACCTGTTAGGGTTGTAATGGCTTTAACTTTTGCTTCATAATCATAATTTTTATAAACTGAAATCGACGAGTGCAGGGTGAAGCCCTCGTAACTTCAAAAGTTATACTTTTACAGGATGAAACAACCACCTATTACATCTCAGGGTTTACGCCTTTAAGGCAAAGGTAAAACTATTTTCGCAGAAAATAAACAAGATTTCTTATTACTACACTTAAGCTATTTTTTTTTAAATTCTTAAAACACAAATTATTTTAATAAATAATCCTCTTAATTGTTTCACACAATAAGCTTAATGGAATAAAACAAAGAGGAACATTTATTCGAAGAGCCGTGGCTCAGGAGTCATCAAACCTTACTTTTACCAAACTGTATTTACACACAACTGTCTTATTTTCGCAATGCTCAGGTCTTCTTGAGGACCAACAGTATGCCGAGAATCCCAAATCTTAAGCACATCAAGATTACAGGATTTACATGCTCGTAACATTACATTGAAACAAAACTCTTTTCCATTTCCAAACCATCCTTCCAAAACAAGAGTACAAGAGCCGTAGCTCGAGGGTTAAAACCCTACCAAATTCATTACCGTGTAGCCATAAGGCTTACACTTTGTCAATAAAAACTCAGAAACCATATTTTACAATATCGAAACCACTTTATGGTCAAGCATTTACAGTTGGCACCAATGCCATTTCACCACTAGCAGACAATACGTGTTAGCTTTCCATGAGAACCACCAAAGCTTACCAATGAAATTGCGCAGTGTTTGTATAGAAAGAAGCATCCTATCTTATGGAGGCAACTTCGAAGTAAACCTGTCACTCAAACATCCAACCCAAAAACAAGTCTGTGGTTAGTCCTCGTCATAGGTTACAACGAATTTATAAAAAGAATCAACACTAATTTTATGTTGGGTTACGCTTACCTTCTCACCACTGTCGAGCTGTAAAAACCGCCATTGATAAGCCCTGTAAACATTCAAGCTTCAAACCAAGAAAATAGGGATTCAGTCGGCCTCCCCTAGCACTGCGTTGCAAAAAAGAAATGAGTTTACGAGGGTTGTTAGACTATCAACGTAAAGTTAGGGTTTTGTCCCAATAACCAAAGCCATCATGTGATCGAACGACGTAGAGCTTTCCATGGGGTCTGCTATCAAGCATTCCACCAAATTACATTAAATGCCATTTAAGTTGAACAAATATCGAGTTCAGTACTCCTGCCAACGCAGAGTTCCACCATGGTCAAAATTTGTGGTTTATGCTTTATATATAGTATATAATATATAGTCAAGTCTTATTACTTTTAAATGCCCATACTTGTTTCACATTATAAGTTGTAATTTGTGGTCATAATTATGCCATGTTAAAATAGGCATACATAAAACTATAGTTTTGGGTTTTCGATTATATTTGCACCACGACAAACCTTACAACTTAAATATAAACAATATTCTATTTGAATGAGTTTCGATTATGGAGTTTCGCTAACCCTTGAGAATCATAGTAAATACATAGGGCAAATCTTAAGCCAAGTATAATCTATATATCTTTAGAATATAACTATGTGTCTGCATAATGAATAAATTGCGATCGTAAATAGGGTAGGTATTACCCTAGGTATTAAGAATGCATTCTAGACGTATGCCATTAGCATCAGCGTATAAGTAATGACATACATAAAATCAAAATCCAATATAAGATTATCATCGACTAAATGTCGATACTACTTTAATCTCGATATTTAAACTCGTGTTAACCGGGAAGTACCATGTTTACATGCAAAATATGTAAAGAAGTAATACGATGCGTTAGCTAGCTAGTAGCTAAGTAATCCTCGGGGTACCCATAGGACCCCTTCATCAAACAGGAAAATCAAACAGTTAGTATCTATGAGCGAAAAATAGTATAGTACGAGCTAAGTTAAATGACGATGTTTATACATATAATAAGTAACCATAATTATTTGGATAAAAAAGATAGTATTAAAACATCCAGCATGTCGTTGCAACATTAATACATGCATTCAATCATTCACATGCAGTAAAGACATTTACGACCAAATATAAACATAGCATGTAATTGATGTAATGTAATTATAACATTGATGACTAATTGAAGAATGTGTCGTCATAATACATAATAAGTATGTGGTTAAATGAATTAAATTATCATTAATGATACTTCTGCATAACAAATATAAGCATTTAATGCTTCTTAGAAAATTTTAATTTTTTTGTGAAATTTCGGGAGGTTACAATTTACTTGGAGGGTCATCATAAAGCACCACTCGAAGGAATTAGTTTGCAATTTACAAAATACTATTCTATACATGAGAAGACTTTGCATTGAGTTGGTAGAGTTAATTTAAGCAAATAATGAAAAAACTCACATCCATAGGTTTCCAAAACTTTTTTGTTAAACTGTAATGCCCATTTTATCTAGATGCATTGTTTTTATAGTTAACAACATGACTAAATCAAGGAATGTTGATAAATTTAGAGGGAGAAATCCATTTTTAGGTTAGCAAATTTGGCTAGAGGATGATATTGATCCTCAAATGTCCATTTTTTGGACATATATTGTTTACAACTATGAATACATGTGCAAATTTGAGAATATATGTCCCCTTGTTATATACATGATAAAACTTTGTATATTTGTGTCTATTTGTTTGAATAAACATGGATGTATATGAATATATATTTTTAGTCAAAATTTAAATATTTACGTATTATTTGTTCCATCGGTCTTTCTTTCCATTTTTTTCCTATTCTGGCCAGTTTTTGGGGTTGCGAGTTTCATTAATCGGTTCGAATATAGTAACATTGGAAAAATTATCTTTCTTCAAACAAAGATTTAGTTTTGTCAATACCAAAATGACCACCCAAACCCCCATTGTGTAAGTCCTCGATGAGATTCCCTCTCATGGAGTCTTTAGGTATGCACGACTTGTGATCCTTGGATAGAAAAATCCAAATATGAAGTCATGTCCACACTCCATTGGTCTTTACAAACTTTCTAAACCTTTTCAAAATATGCAACATCCTACTATAAGACCTTCATATTACCTAGACCCACAACTTCAACAACAATAGTACTAAACAAAAGTACTATACTCAATGCAACAATGAACTGGTTAGACTTCCTTGATATGTGCTTCAAAAGAAATGTGTAACCCTACAAGAATTCCACCCATTTCATGTCTCTAATTCAACTTACGTTGACTAATAATATAATCAAGTGCTTAATGATCAATATGTAACACAAAATCCTTACTTAATCAATAGTGTCTATGCTTAAGTGCTTGAATTATAGCATATAATTCCTTATCATTCACATTGTACTTTCTTTGGGTTTCATTTAACTTTTCACTAAAGAAAGCGATGGGCTTACCTTCTTGACTCAATACCACTCCAATTTTTGATAAAACTTTGTTGAAGTCTCGTAAGTCTAGTACTAGTTGTTCAATAACCACTTCCTTTAAGATATCAAAACTCTTCTTTGTTGCTATTGCTCGTTGAAAGCTTCCCTTCTTCATGCACTTAGTGGGTGATGCACATATACCATTGAAATATCAAATGAAATTTATATATAAACTTTCGAATACAAACTTCTAACATCAAAAGTGCTTTAAACCATTATGAATAAATCTCTTACCTTTTTTTGATCCATCTTTAAACCATCTTGGGAAGCCATAAAACCCAAGTATACCAACTCTTACATAAAAATACATTTTTTTCAAATTAATTGACAAGTTCTCCCCTTTCAACAATTCCAATACTTCTGGAAAATGCCTCAATTGTTCATCTTTCGTCTTGTTTAAAATTAATATATCATGAAGGTAAATAACCACAAATTTGCTTAGGAATGACTTTGATACCTCATTAAAGCCTCATGAAGGTACTCTATGTATTTGTTAGACCAAACGACATAACAAACCATTTATACGATCCTTCCTTCAGCTTGAATGTTGTCTTCCATAAATCCCCTTCTCTAATCCTATTTTGGTGATAACCACTCTTCAAGTCAATCTTTGAAAATTATCTTGCTCCACTCAAATAGTGCATAAATTCATCCATTCTTAGAAATGGTAACTATACTTGATAGTCATCTTATATATAGATCTAGAGTCCGTACACATTCTCCATTCTCCACCCTTCTTTAGTTTCGAAGGTATAACACAAGGACTAAAACTTTCCCTTATTAGGGCTCTGTCCAACAACCCCTAAAACTACCTATTAAACTCTTCACTTTATGTTGGCGTCATCCTATACAGATATTTGATAGGAAAGCTTGATCCGAGTATCGGGAAGATTTGATGTGAAATGTCCCTTATTGGAGGTAGTCCCACTAACATATCATCTGTGATGATCCCCTTGTATTTCTTCTACAATTCTTTAATTTATGTGGCACTTTCTTCTCTTCTTCTCAAAACATCTTTGGAAAAAGTAATTTATTTTTTTTAAATTCTTCATTCCTCCCCAAAAAATCCACTAAACAAAACATGATGTTTTTTATGTTACTATCTCCAACATTTTCTTCTATCATCATATGTATCGTGAAACTTCTTCCCTTTTTCTCACATTGGTAAGTATTTTCATCCCATTATGAATAAATATCTTCTCATACAACCACGGTCTACCAAGCAATACATATCAAATATCCATAACTTTAACATCACACAACACATGTGGTCTTTAAAATATCCTATTTGAGAATTTAGTAGACACCATTGAGAAATGGTAACTTGATGTCCTTTCTGCAACTATGAAACTCTATATGCACTAGGATGGGGTGTGCATTTTAGCTTTAACTTCTCAATTACCTTTATAGATGCTAGGATTTTAGTGCTTCCTCCATCGATAATCAAATAACAACAAACCTTGTATTTCACATTTTGTCTTAAAGATGCCCTTTCTTTGTTTTGATCTTCAATGCTTTCATATTTGGCTCAAGCAACACCCTTTTAAAGATGAGAGTTTTCCTTGCTCATGGTGAATCTCTACAATTTTGTCCCCAACATATGAAGACTCCTATACACAAGATACATGTACTCTTGTTTCATTCTTTCTTCCATCATTTTGATCCTCAATACATCTTGTAATCCTATGTCCTTGCTTACCACTTGTAACATTTAGTAATATACCTATGTTCTCTTCCTCTACCTCTACTGAAACATTTGCTTCTACCAACGTTGTTACCTACCATGTAATTTTGATTGTTATTGCTTGTTTCATCTTCATTTCTTACATTTGTCTAACTTCTTCCAAAGATTGCTTTACTTTTTCCTCAACCTCCACTTCTTCTAACACTTTGTTGTCTTCTACTCTACTTTTCCTCGATTTTAAGAGCTTAATCTAATATACTTTATCTACATTGAAAATAATAAGTGCTCATTTCATCTTGACTTTGAAATCCTAAGACATTGACATGCCTTACAACCCTCTCGAATTTTGATTCCTTAATCCTTGAGCTGATTAATAATTTGAAGAACTCCTCTCTGTACTCTTGAACTAACGTCTCCCTTGTTAGATTTAATTATATAGCAGTATAATTTTCATCTCTTTCAACTTTAACTACACATAATCATGCACAAGATACACAATAGTTTACCCTAGGAAAAACCCAACAATTATTTCTTATTCAGAGATTCAGTACATAATACAAGTACATCCAGATTTAGAAATGATCTTGAAAAAGATAGATCACAAATAGAGAAGATACAAAAATAAGAGCCCTCGAAATTAGTCTTCTACAACCCATAGTGAACTTCTTCTTGCTTCTTGTCTTCACTTGTCCTCCTAGAGAAGTGCACACCACTTGAGAGAGAGATGAACTTACTGTTGTGATAATGAAGTGTGAAAGCACTTTATTTATATTCTTCTTTTCACTAGAAGTTTCCTCAATTAGGTCGACTTGAATTTTATTTATTTATCTTTCAAGCTGACTTATCTTTTTATCTTCTAGGGTTATTTTACCCATTTTATGGGGGTAATTGTGCTCTTCATTTCCTCCACTTTATCTAGTACTTCTTAAGAATATAGTCCAATGCTACATAAACATCAACATCCCTTTGCCTCAAATTTGCCCCTATCTACACAAAATTCATTGATAATGTAGAACTAAGAATTTATGTTTCATTTTACAAGTACCGTTTTCTTTGAGGTCTTAATTTTTTGTGATTATGAAAAATATATTTTGTACAAAATCCCACCATAAAACATGCCCCTTCAACTTGGTGTCAATAGACTTCACCCTATACAGATATTCAACTTTCTCATATGCAAATTACTTTATACTTCTCATATCTAATCAATTAAATTTCTAGCTTTTAGGGTACCATCATAATTTGAAATTTCAATTCTAACATTAACTCCATCTCTAAAAAATCTGATCAAATGCACACCATGGCCTCTATCGTAGTCATCTTGTCTTTCTTCTACGTTAAGTTCATGTTCTAATTCTTTTCCATTTCTTCAATTCTTCAAGTTCTTGGTTTACCTGACTTCTTAAATCTTCCATCTCTAGATATTATTGATTTCTCAGGTATTTCTAATTTCATCTCCTAGGTGGCATATTTATTCTTATTCTCCTAGTAATTCTCACAACAATTATCATGCATAGAACAATGTTATCTTTAACAAGGAGTACGCTCCTAGCAATTTTTCATTTATATCATAACCTCCTTCTATCCTTGTTTGCAACAAGTAAAAATATTTTGCAAAAATGAAAAAAAATCTCACTTTCTTTCTTTCCAAGAAAATCTTACACTAGTATCTTCTCTTCCTTTCCTAGAGGTGTACCCTTGGGTTTGATACCACTTGATGCAAATAGGAATTGCAATTAGATCCACACAATGAAAATGATCAAACACACAAATAATGCATTGAATATAAAAAAACACAACAAATAAAATATACACACATAACTCATCAACCTAGAATTCTACTATCTTTTATTCAATGGCAATGGCTCAAACTCTCAACTTAATTACATTCACATGACCATCATGGTCTATGGATTCTACACAAACCCAACCATTGAAGTTTAATCTATGAAAACCCAAAGGCCCTTTGTTCATTTACAAACTTCATATTTATACTTATGATATTTGGTTCATGGCCTTCCAACTACCCAATTGTTCAAATTCAATTCTTCATGTTCTAAGGGTTTAAAAAAATGTACCAAGAACAAGAATATTTCACTACATTACAATTCATTATAGTTTTAAGCAAAAATGCCTCATCAAATGCACTCAATTTATAAAAAAAGGCTCCATGGTCCCATGAAAATACACAAACATAGCCATCCTATGGACCCACATGCTAATAATCTATACAGCAATGCCAAATCTACATTAATTGCTCAAAATCCAAGCCTTCTTGTTAAAATACATGGTACAAATTTGCTTGAAAGAACTCATAGATACACAAAAAAAAATCGTACATGTCCTTTTGAGAAAGTAATATTTGATGTCTTGTTTGCAATTTTTGCCTTTCTTACAAACCCATATCTCAAAATTTGCAAATTCACCTCAATTTGCTCACAACAACTTTGTCAGGCCAAAAAATTCTACATTTTGACTAAAATTGCCTTCACCAAAATGTTTCATTTAAACTCCAATTTGAGTGATCCAAGTTGGAGGGTGTGTTTTGTCATTACCCACCATCCTACATTTCCAGATTTCAACTTGAACCTTAAAACTTCTTGTTTTTCATAATGTCTAAAAAACCTACCAAAATGCACACCCCGAAGGGTAGGATAAATGACCCAAATCCAACCTTGTAAAATGATTAAGTTCTTCATCCAATGGTCTACAAACCTATTTCAGCTCATGCCCTCAATTGACTTCTAACTTCTACTATGTTTGAAGAAAAGTTGCCCTTATTCCAACTTTTCAAGAAAATGTACACCTAGGGCAAAATAGACATGCTCATATCTCAAACTTGAGTTGAGAGTTCTTCTAAGGCTTCCACCTCTACCTTTAAATTCAAATGCACACAATATATATTACTTGGCCATTGATGCTCCTACATCAAGAGCGCCATGTTCATGTTAATGACACAACCACTTTATTGGGCCATCAACCTATTTGATTTTCAATCCCTTGAGGTGCTGAGAAGATGTGTTTGCCAAGGAATCAATATACATGAATGTGTCAAAAATCCAAAGCCTACATTGCTTACACTTCATAATAACTATGTGGAACCTAATCTCCCAATAAAAAACGAATTTTTGTAGGTTAGTTTGGTGGGAAGATACAATTCCCAAAACTATGGCCTTCCAAGGGGTTATGGGAAAAAATTGTGAAGATAAGGGGCATTTTCAATAAGGCAATTCATGATGATATGGAGGAAACCATGCAAGGTGTGCAATGGTCCCATGTGTTGAAGAAAAACAATCCCACACAACAATATTGCACCATTTATTTCGATTCACCAAGCTACAGGTGCCCAATTGAGAGCAAGACTTCACTAGTTCAAAACTAGGGTTATACCCACCAAAGTTTTCTTTTAATCTCTTGCCACTAAAGAAACCAATGAGAATGTCTCTTCTCTACAAACTACTTTGGGTCAAACCACCAAACCCAAAAGATATCAAGAAAGAGTTTGTTGAACACTACACATTGGTATTCCGAACTCGAGGCCTCATTGAAGAAAGTCATGCAACCACATAAAGATATGATCTTCGAGGAGCATAGAAGGGCTTCTGGCCTAGTTTCATATTTTTATAAGCTCTCAACAACACTCCATGAAATGGTCGATGATAAGGAAATTGTCCTTGTTGGATTCACTTGTGAAGGACACATGATATTTTGGTGTGTCAACTCTATTACATGTATACAAAGAATCCCTTAGGAATGACTCCCTTTGATGGCGATGCAACAAGTTTCCATCAAGTTCATCCCTAAGGAAAGGGACCCAAAATTGATTACCAGTAAGAAGCCCATCAATCGAGGTGTAACTTGATCTTATGCATCAAGCATATTATTCCTAAAATCCTTCACCTGAAGCAAATATATTTGATTTGAGGGTAATATACCCTAGAAAATGTTAGTGTAGTGTAGGAGAACATGGAATGGGCCTGATCTTTTAGTCTTGAAGACTTATTCAACAAAACTGACTCCAAAAAATCTTACAACTAAGTCAAAGGACCTTTCATCCTTGTGATGCTAAAATCCTTGTGGTTTGCTCCCAACTTCATTATAGTGTTGAAACCCTATGTGCAAATGTGTTAGCATTCCTTTCCATCAATAGAGGCAGTGTTGAGCAAATGTGGTTTTTTTTATTAAAAAAACAAAGTTGTCCCATGGCACCAACCTTGTATGCCTTGGTCGCTAAATCCCTCAACAATTCAATGTGCTCTAAATCAACCTAGGCTTGATTTGTGAGGTCCCTCCCAAAATCAGAGGTTGACCAATTGGTTAATGGGCATTTCATTGATGATTCCTTCCTAATTCTCAAGGACAAGACTCTTCTTGGTTCATAATATGGGGTGTGTTGACCACCAAAACCGACTTGGTGGACAACCATGTACCATGCACATGTTGAATGTGCCTTGAAGATGAGAAAAAAGTATTTAATGATTTATTCAAGCGAGGCAATGCTTTTTCTTAACTTCTCTCCATGAAATTTACGCACCCCTGCGGGGGATTTTGTAAGGATATGTCAACATGGAGGTCTATTTTTGTGTAACTTAGTCACCTACGAATTTATCATTAGGGAAGTCATTTCATCGAGTGTTTTTTCACATGAATAATTAAAATTCCTTTTTAGTGATTTTAATTATTTGAGTTTTTCACTCAAAAATACCTCCAAAGTGGTGAAAGGCGTTCTAGTGATCGATTCCATGGAGTGATTGAGGCCTATGAATGTTCTATATTACCATGCTAGAAATTATCCAGAGTCTTGCGGAATTTTATTACGTTTTACATAGGATTTGTTTTTATTTTTGGTCATTAAAAAATGTCCCTAAGCATAAAAAATTGTTTTGTAAAACATGGATACTTGGTCTTTTTTATGTTGTATAGGGGTATGGGTACTCAAGATAAATGGCATGAGACCCCTACACCCTTGGAGCAGGTTTGAAGTCATTCAGAGAATTCTTGCTCAGGTTTTAGACACTTTTTCCCCAGGTTAGTCAAGGAAATCAGGAAAATTGACAAATAATTAGTAAGACAAATTTTGGAAAAGTGTCTAAAGTCACTTGGAGTGGCCAAGTTAAGTTTCTAAAGTTTATATTATGTGCCTAAGATAAAATTAAAGGCAAAAAGGCACCCCCCAAGGAAGGTTTTTTCAAGTTTGAAGTTGTCGCCAAAAGGGGGAAACCCTCTCTCACCATGGGAAATTAGATAAATTGAAATAAGCCAAAAGAGGGGGTCCCATCTTCCATTAGAGAGATTTTGAGGTCAAAAAAGGGCCTCCTAAGAGATGTACTACAAAAATATGAGATATATTAAAATATTATGAATTGGGGGTTTTATGGGGTAGGTATATATGACAAGTCACCTCCCACACTATTTTCTATGCACAATATAAATAACCATGGTTGAGTTACTTTTCAAAATTCACTAGAAATAAAATTAATAAAATAAGACTACATTGATGTGACTAAGATTCATTGTAAATTCCCAAAAATGTATTGTCCTTTAACATATTTTTGTCTTGAACTTGCAAATGAAATTAAATAATAATAAACATTTTTAAGAGTTTTTTTTTTAATTTTATGTTGACTTTTTATATTTAGTACTTTTCTCATGAATTTAATAATGTAATTTAATTGAGAATTTATTTACATATAAAATGTCAATAATTTTATTATAATCCACATTGCATTATTATTATTATTATTATTATTTATTAAATCTATTATTATTTTTTATTAGTTTGACATTATGTTATTAAATAGAATGGAGTGAATATATGATTTAAAATTAAAAACATAAAAATGATAATATATTATTTTATAAAAAAAATGTGAAAGGACTTTCTTTATGAATTAAGAGTACTTCACTTGAAAATGACAATAATATTATTTTATGTGAAAGTGTGAAAAGACATTCATTATGAGTACTTTACTTGAAAATGACAATAATATTATTTTATGAAAAGACTATCATTATGAGTACTTTACTTTATGACTTAAAAGTACTTACACCACTACCTTGGTTAACTATGTGTTTTCATCCACCATAGAAAATTTGACAAATAAGCATTCTTAACTCATGCAATGCCACCTCACCAAGGGGGATGATGTCATCTACTAGAATGTGATTGGTTGTATTTTATAGTACATTTTCTTTGTTTTGAGGCCCTTTTTTGACCTCAAAATTTCTCTAATGCATGATTCCTTCCCCTTGGCCTAGCAATGAAATATAAAACTTGAGTGGGGAGTTTCCTGTTAATGTAATTGTAACTTCAGAAGATATTCACTTGTATTTTATATTGTTATTATTATTGTATTTTATTTGTACCTCAGTCGGAGATGTTTCTCCTTCGCTCAGGGATGTCATTATGATGCTGAGTCATCCTAGGTCATTGAGGTAAAATCCTCCCATGTAAGTCAGGGCAATAGACCCCCTAAAGACTCAAATGTAATTGTATTATTGAGTCTCCTAGAGTAGTCGACCCAGTTAGTTTTATTGAGGCCGACCTAGTCAGTTAAAAGGTCACCCCAAAAGTAAAGTATAAATAGAGAGCTTAGCTCTCTCATTTGGACACAACACTCACTCACTCAATTCGCATTAGTGAGATAGAGAAGACAAGTTCGCATAGGAGGAAAGAGAGAGAGATGCAAAAGACCATCTTTGTTTTGGGGTTTTACTTTTGTGACATTGTATTGGTGACTATTCTATCTCTGAAGGAAGTTGCGAGGTTTTCTCCTTTATGGTTTCCCCAAGGAAATTCTTTGTGTCTATTGTGTTATGTTGTGCATTCTATTCTTTCAGATAAGTCCTAGACAATCTTAATTAAAATTTAAAAATCTAACACGGTATCATAGCTAACCTGAAAATAGGACATTGTGCAGCTGCGTGAAGCTAGGGTTTCCATTTCCGGAAACTAGCCATCTTGGAATTTTCGCTATAAATCACTTTTGGAGAAGGTTCAAGATCTGAAACTTGGACAGGCCGAAGATGAAATATTCAAGTACCTTGTGTGCAAGTTTCATCCTCAGCTTCGCTATACTTTAGGATATATGATCCATGCAAATTAGGGTTTCATCCTCCTCCAGAATTCAGTTTAAAAATGTGACCTAGGGAGAAATGCTATATCTCGGGCTACGAAGATCCAAATCGAATTTTGTAAGATGTTACAGAAATTGAACGGACTTTAGTTTCTCGGGTGTGAATTTCAGAACCCGGAGATGAAATAGTGACACATGGCATTCCGTACAAGTTTGATATACTAAAAAATTACATAAACCAGTCATCGTGGGAAACTTAGCATAAGTTCCACTTGGTGAATCCAATCCTGCTTTAACCTGTCGGGTTGGATGGAGGACAAATCCGACTATCACAGGACAAAGTTTCAGACCTTAAGGAGCAGCAATTTCGAAGATACATCAAAATTAAGACTCGACAAATCTACAGTAGAAATTGAAGAAACTAGGGCATCAAGTTTTTGGGGCTTCTCTTCATCAATTTGGAAAAAGGGGTACATTGGACAAATCACCTTGAGGAGGCGCATCTTCTAGTCCAATCAGAAGTTCAAGGCTCCAACTTTTAAAATTAGGGTTTCTCTAACAAACCCTAGGCCGGCCAGCTCCAGAACCAGTTTGGGCATCTTAAAGTGGTAAGACCTAAAAGCTTTGTTATTTCCATTTGAGGTACTCATTCAATATGTCTCACCACACCAAGCTTGAGGATAAGCTTGAAGGAGCTGATAACTTCCGAGCATGGAAGTATAGGATTGTTCTTGTCCTTGAAGAAAATGATTTGGACAAGTATGTGAATGAAGAGGTTCCAGCACCAAAGGAAGATGAGGCTAAGGCCATCCATAAGGAGAACTTTGTTAATGCCAAGAGAATCATTGCAGACTTCATTAAGGATCATCTCATCCCACATATGTCATATTTGAAGACACCCAAGGAGATGTTTCATACGTTGAAAAGGCTATTCGAAGGGACGAACATCAATCAGAAGATGACCTTGAGGAACCAACTTAAGAATGTGAAGATCCAGAATGTCGAGACCATGCAATCTTATTTCACAAGGGTCTCACAAATCAAGGAGCAACTTGATCCAGTAAAGTAAAGAACCAGAGAAGAAGAAAGGGATGATTATTCAAGTGATGAAGAATATGTATTATGATGAATAAAGAAGAAGGGACACACAGAGTCTACTCCAGTACTAAGAACAAGTGATATACAATGTAGAATACTTGTTCGACATTTCTGATCATAAGCAAGAAAGGCATGGGTCCTTAGAATTAGACAAAGAAGTAGAGCACACTATCAGAGACTCCAGTAGTTCCTGCAAGGAAGCAAATATTAAGAGGGAGTCCACCCAACAACCAAACAAAAATAAGTATTTGAATTGTCATTACTTAGATGATATTGTTAACGTTTATATTCCTATATTTAGGAAGTGTGTTATATTAGAGTGATTGCATTAATGAACAATATACTACTAATATACAGTGATGGGTAAGTGGCCTATGGTACTGTACAACATTCATTTGCTACTTATCTAGAGTGAAACCTCTTTGCTGACATGTTGGGAGTAGTGTACGCTCTTAATAATGTACTGGTAGAGATGGAAAGAATCTAGAAAGTTACCGTATAAATACGAGATATGGATGAATGTTGTGTTGAAACATTGGCTAAGATAGTTGCATGACTGTGTGACCTATGTCTTTATGCATAAGAATTTGTTTTATTATGAAATGTTTATAATCACACAACTAAATTGACTTGTAGGAAAGATTGTGTACCATCACCTACAAGAGAGATTTGTTTTGAAGAATAATAGACGAAGATCAAGAAAACTACCTATTGAAGACACTGGAGAACTTGAAGTTCCCAGGATCAGAGACAACAATGGAAGAAGCAATTCCAGAAGATAACGAAGACCGTGAGATGGAAGAACCACAAGAACCTGTAGATCCACCCCGTGAAAAGAACTCTCACAATAGGAATCCAACATGGGTACGAGATGCAATTCAAGATGTAGAGAAGTATGGCGCTTCAGAGGGGATGCACATAGAAAGCAAGCGACCTAGGCCATACTCCAGTTATGTATCCCTGTTGTATGACATCATTGACAAAGAACCTTCCAACTATGAGGAAGCGACAGAGAAGAAAGAATGGAAGGATGCCATGATCGAGGAGTACCAGTCGATCATGAAGAATGATGTCTAGTATGTAGTTCTGAGACCAGAAGGGAAGTCTATTGTGACTTCCAAGTGGATCTACAAGATCAAGCATGCTGCAGGTGGAAGCATAGAGAAACACAAGGCAGGATTTGTGGCACATGGCTTCTCCCAGAAGGAAGGCATAGATTATGAGGAGACATTTGCACCTATATCCAGATACACTTCCATCAGATCAGTACTTGCATTGGTTGCAGTGATGAAATGGAAGGTACACCAGATGAATGTCAAGACAACATTCTTGAATGGTGTAGTTGAGGAGGAAGTGTACGTGGAGCAGCCACACGGATTTGAGACACATGACAGGGAGACTCATGTGTGCAAATTGAAGAATGGGCCTTGTACTGATTGAAACAGGCACCCAGGACATGGTACGGCAGGATAGATAGCTTCCTGACTAGTTTGGTCTTTACCAAGAGTAAAGTGGATTCCAACCTTTACTACAAGGTTGAGGAAGGGAACCCAGTGATACTTCTACTTTATGTAGATGACCTATTTGTGACAGGTGATGATGAGCTTATTGCAAATACGAAGAGGAATCTTGCCGCAGAGTTCGAGATGAAGGACCTGGGTATGATGCACTATTTCCTAGGCATGGAGGTGTGGCAGAATGCGGATGGGATCTTCCTTGGACAAGGGAAGTATGCAATGGATATTATGAAGAGATTCAGAATGATGGACTGCAAGGCTATGGCCACACCCATGGCATCGAACTTGAAGCTATTTTTTGATGCTTCATCAGAGTCAGTTGATGCCACGATGTATCGTCAAATGATTGGGTCATTGATGTACTTGACGAACACGAGACCAGACATATGCTTTGCTGTGAACACATTGAGCCAGTTCATGACGGATCTGAGACAAGTTCACCTGGTTGCTGCAAAGCATATACTGAGGTACCTGAAGGGTACAATAGATTATGGGCTCAAGTATGAGACGAATCAAAAGATTAACCTGCAGGGTTATGTTGATTCGGATTGGGCAGGCAGTGCCGCAGATAGGAAGAGAACCTTAGGATGTTGCTTCAGTATGAGATCCGGTATGATCTCCTGGTTTAGAAGGAAGCAGTCCTGCGTGGCACTGAGTACAACCGAAGCAGAGTATGTCGCAGCTTGTTCAGCTAGTTGTGAGGCAGTATGGCTTAGGAAGCTACTTTCTGATTTGTTTGATCTCCAGTTATAGATGACTTGTATCTTTTGTGACAACCAGACTTGTGTGAAGTTATTCGAGAACCCAGTGTTTCATGACAAGTCGAAGCATATTGAGATCAAGTATCACTATATCGGGGATATGGTGTAGAGAGGAGCAATGAAGCTCCAGTTTGTTGCGATGGGCGATCAGATAGTCGATGTGTTGACCAAGTCGCTAGCCAAAGTGAAGTTTGAGTACTTCAGAGAGAAGCTTGGTGTTCTTCAGATCAAGGTTCCTTCCAAGGGGAAGTGATGAGTCCAGAAGACGCAGATGCACATGGGCCAGTCCGACATGGTGGTAGGCTAGTCCTCCCATGGCCATTGACATAAGTGTCGAGGGCAGTCTGACATGGTGGTAGGCTAATCCTCCCATCACCGTTGACATAAGTGCCGAGGGAATTCCGACATGGTGGTAGGCTAGTCCTCCCATGGTCGTTGACATAAGTGCTAAGGGAAGTCTGACATGGTGGTAGGCTTGTCCTCCCATGGCCATTGACATAAGTGTCGTGCCATTCCGACATGGTGGTAGGTTGGTATTCCCATGGTCGTTGATGTAAGTGCCGAGCCATTCCTGAATGGTGGTAGGAAAGTCCTCCCATGTCGATTGATGTAAGTGTTGTGTTATGTGTATCTTGGTTGTGCTCTGTGTGACGATGAGATGATCTGAAGACGATGAGGTGACAGCAGGAGACGCAGGTATTTGCAAAGGCAATGTAATGACTGGTCCTGGGATGTACCTACTTGGTGGCTTGCTCGCAGAGATGATGAATACCTACATGAGGGCTAGGTCTACATCCATCATGAAAAAGGGTTGGCTCTGTAGAACTTCCTATGACGAGTAGATTCGAGAGATGTCACCAATCGATGATCGATATGATGAGGATTGCAGCAATGACGATGATGATCCAGTGTTGATGATGATGTTCCAGCATTGATGATCCAGCGACGAAGACTTATGTCCAGATGTGTTGATGACTGTGTCAAGAGAATACCTTCCTAATTAAGAGGGAGTGTCAATGTAATTGTTACTTCGGAAGATATTTACTTGTATTTTATATTGTTATTATTATTGTATTTTATTTGTACCTCCGTCGGAGATGTTTCTCCTCCGCTCTGGGATGTCATTATGATGCTTAGTCATCCTAGGTCATTGAGGTAAAATCCTCCCATGTAAGTCGGGGCAATAGACCCCCTAAAGACTCAAATGTAATTGTATTATTGAGTGTCCTAGAGTAGGCGACCCAATTAGTTTTATTGAGGCCGGCCTAGTCAGTTAAAAGGTCACCCCAAAAGTATAAATAGAGAGCTTAGCTTTCTCATTTGGACACAACACTCACTCACTCAATTCGCATTAGTGAGAGAGAGAAGACAAGTTCGCATAGGAGGAAAGAGAGAGAGATGCAAAAGACCATCTTTGTTTTGGGGTTTTACTTTTGTGACATTGTATTGGTGACTATTCTATCTCCGAGGAAGTTGAGGGGTTTTCTCCTTTATGGTTTCCCCGAGGAAATTCTTTGTGTCTATTGTGTTATGTTGTGCATGTTATTCTTTCAGATAAGATCCTACACAATCTTGATTAAAATTTAAAACTCTAGCATCCCCCCCATTGTTTGTTATTTTTAACCCATGGAAGTGCACCCCCCCTCCATGAGCCCCCTTTCTCTCCAAGTGACAGATGTCATTCATGCAAAGGAACCCTCCCCTCTCTCTTTTCCTATTTAAGGAGGCTCCTCCTCCTCATTGTGGTTTCATTCACTCATGCTCTTGCTCCTTTTCTTCTCTCTTGCTCTCTTGCTCCATTTCTTGTCCAAGAAGAGAGCCACTGTATTTTCAAGCTTATGTTAATGAAGAAATATTTGGAGGAAATATTGTCCTTGCTATGTGTATGAGGTAACATCGTTTCATTCGTAGTTCCATTTTGCATTTGTGGATCTCAAGCAAAGTTTTTTGCTTGAGAATAGCATTGTAATAGTTTTGTTGCATGTTATGTGGGTTATCTCTTAGCATTTGAGAAGTTAATATATTTCTAATTTGAATATCTTGTTTCTCAAGTCTTTGTTGATCTCTCACCCCCATTTGCATGTTGAGATAGTTTGTTACAGGTTGCTTAAGTTTGGAGAGTGGAATTCCCAGGTGGGATACCCCATTGTTCAACAAATTTCAAGAGGACTTGACATATTCATACTAACATTCTTCTTATTGCAGATTTTTATATGCTTCTTTTGCACTATTATATCATCTTTTTTCAAGTTTTTACATGTTACATTGCTACATAATTTTTTTTTAATTTTATATGCAAAGTTTCAAGCTTATTCCAAACTCATTTTCACCACATTTGTACTATATTAGCTCGTTGTTTTGTGCAAGTTTCTGATCTTACAGGGGGAGAGAATGCTCAAATTTAGTCAATAGAAAACACCAAGAGCACCCAAGAGTGACCACTTCAAGCCCTTCACAAAAAACGGTCAAAATCACTCTTTTCTCCCTCTTTTCTCCCTCTTTTATCCTATATATTAAGTGCTGAAATATACATTATTGTAACAAGCCCAAGAGAGTCTCTTGGGCTTGAGTTTATTATATTTCATTTCAAGTATTTACCTCTTAGTTAGTTTGCTTTCGGTTGCATGCAAGAGAAGAGGATTTGTCAATCCTTGCATGATTTTGTAAATAGCTTGGTTTTAGGCATCTTTTATTTCTTGCACTTTACTTTTGCCCACACCTTGCATGAGAAGAGGCTTTGCCCATCCATGCAAAATCGTTGAGGCTTGCATTTATTTTCAAGTTATTTGCTTTAAGTTATTTTTTTTTGCCCGCACCTCACAAGTGAAGAGGCTCTGTCCATCCTTATAAAATCGCGCTTGGCTTGCATTTACTTCCATAATTTTAAATTATTTTGTTTTGCCCGTATCTCACAAGTGAAGAGGCTTTGCTCATCCTTGTGAAATCGCGCTTGGCTTGCATTGCTTTGTATTTTTTGCTTAAAAGGTTAAAATTTAACTTAAGCCTCATTTTTGCCCCGTATTCTCTCCCCTCGTTGGTTCAACCAATCTTGGGTGACAAGAAAGGGCAAAGATTTGTGTTGGTTAGTCTAATAGGCACCCAGAAATATATCTTCACTAGAATAGAGAAAAATAGGTTTGACCTGTGGAGCTAGTGGGGTAGAGGTTGCGGGGAGCCTCGTGGCACTTTGTGTCCTCTAGTTGAGCACCCAGGAAGTTTCGGGATTGACCTGTGGAGTTAGTTGGGAACCTTGTGTTCTCAGGTTGAGCACCTGACATTCTCTCTCTAATCGAAGGAGATAGTCTCTTGGGGTAGACACATAGTATAGTTTAGTTTCATTGCAACAAAACCCTAATCCCCTAAGTTAAAGAGAGACCTAAATTATATTAAAATTTACATGACCACTTGCACAACTTTGTTGTTATTATTCTCAGTACTTCATTTCCAAAGCATTTCCTTTACAACTTAATCTTGTTATATGTACCTGTTGTCACCAAACTTGTAGGTGCCCCTTGAGATGGATCCAAGATGGATGGCAGAAGGGAAGGGAAACCTAAGAGGTGCAACCAAGATGGCCTCGACTCCCAATGGATGGTTGTCACGCCAATCGAGGCAATCTTCAATTTATGTTATCTAGCCCAAGACAACAAAGGGGGAGACCCAGATCTACTCCCGACAGGAGAGATCAAACCAAGACACCAGATTAAATCAAGTATAGATGAAGTACATAAGGTGTATGGCAAACCCTAGATCTATGGAGAAAATTACAAGGTGGGTAATAGGTTGGATCACAGGATTTAGACAATGTAGATTTGGTCCAAAATGTTTATGCGAGTGACTTATGAGTTTTTGAATAAGATCAAAGATTAAGGCACTAGTCAATTGTAAGAAAATCCACTGCCTTGGGAACCGTGTCCAATGCAGGGTAGTTAAGGACCAAATTGGGGCTAACCAGTACCAAAGATGAGCTTGATGAATAGATGTGACAGTGTTTAGGTGTTCAAGCATGCAAGACAAAGATCAAATCCTAGCTAACCCAACAATCTAAGAAAGTCGATTTAGCTTGGAGAAGATTAGTCCCTTGGGAAATGGGCCAAATGGAGTCGGATGTCCACCAAATTATAGATCAGGGATGTTGAGGTGTCAAGCTAGGTGGATCTTGAAAATTACGGTCATCCAATGGCTAGATCTCAGTAGATCTGAGATTGAAATGTGCCACAAAGTGACCCAAGTGGGGCTCAACCCTCAAAATGAGGAATGGGGCCCACAAGGTGAAAATCACTAAAGAGACATAGTAGGGGTAGGTTATCAAATGTGTAGATCAAGGATCAAGTGGGATCTCACCTACCCAGGTGCTAGATCATACCAAACTCACATGTCCAAGAAGAGCGGCCTCACTTGGCGAAGCTAATTTGCCTTGGGAAATGGGTCGGATGAAGGCCAATCCACACCAAACTATAGATTTGAATTGTCATGGATGCTATAGAGGTGGGTTATAAATATTATACCCAAAAGCCAAGTAGATCTTGATAGATCTGAGAAATTGTAAAATGAGGGTTTTGAAATTACGAGGGTTTGAAGAATTTAGACAAATGGATAGATCATGGAGGGAGAAATCACCTTGAGATCATACCTGAGTGTTGGAATGAGATGCCTTGTTGTTGAGGAAGACTCCCGCAGAGATCAAATGAGAACTTGTTGAATTTGCTTGCCGAAATGATGCCCTAACCCACAAGTGCGACCTCCTCTACTGTTACCAACAAAGAGATCCAAAAAAGAAGTAAGGAGGGTCCTCCCCTACCAATATGTCCTCCTCAAACCAAATCGGCCTCCACCTGTAGATGCAAAAATGTGGTACAAAAATATAGCAAGACAAAATCTCCAAGGACCCAGTGCAAAGGAAGAATCAACGAACGAAGCCCAAAAGATTTCACCACAACACAACAGATAGATGCAATAATAATTCTCTATTCCAATAATCCAGAGCCAAAAGTCCCCTTTACAATGAGAAGCTCTCTCCTTTAAATAGGAGGGAGAGAGTCCACAATCTAACCACTTTTTGAATGAGTGGTTAAGATTAAAAGATCAAAATATCTAATCAATGGTTGAGATGAACTCAACAATACAATACATGGATCACTAATAAAATATACAATAAGTGGACAAAATCGCCTTAGGAGAGGCGATCCCACCAAATCATGATGACAAAATAATAGATCTAGCTTATGGTGGGTCCAAGGGGTAATTTTAGACACCCTTGGTCAATCCCCATAGCACAATACCAATAAAATAATCATCAAAGTACCAAATCGTGCATCTATGGACAAATCATGAGCCTTGGGAGGCTCCAAAAATCATCAGAAAGTGCCATAAGTGATGGATGTGGGTCCTGATGAAGCTGAAACTGCTGGAGAAGGTGTGGAAGACACCCCACTCATCATCACTGATCATCCCATGCCATAACATTGCCTCAGTAGCCCAAATCGAATTCCTTTGTAGCCATTTTTACCATTTATGGACTGCCTCGAGAAACGTGAAACTGCCCAAACTGCCTCCTAGAGTGCCTGCACTATCAAGGTGAGCTCACCAATGAGTTTGGGAGGGGGTTAATATGGTAATAACAAGTGGCTAGACCACCCCCTCCATGCACAACGCCCTAGGTGAACCAAGTAAATCTCATCACTGCTCTGACAGGGCCTCCAGCAGACCAAAACTACACTAGGATAGCCAACTGAGGCTCAATCATTACTGTAATTGCCCGGAACTGAAAACAGGCTACCTCATTGGACTCGGAAGGTCCAAATACATCTAAGATGTGTACTCATACACCATATAAACCTCTGCATGGTCCAAAATAAATACTCATCATATCCGGCAGACCAAATAATAATAATCTGTAAAAGTGCTGAAAAACACAAATCATCATCATAATCCTGAAACCACTGCATAATCCCACCATGGTGACCTATACCAAACCATATATCATCTATCTGTAACATCTGAGGTTTGCCACCTCATGTCCTGTGGTTGACTTTTGGTCAAACTGAGTGTTGGCCCGGTTTTGCAACTAGGCTAAGTGCTATGGGCACCTGCTAACTAGTAGCAGCAGTTTCAATGTAAAGCAAATAACAATAAACTAAACTAAACTAAAACTAATCATGGATCTATGCAAGAATATAAGCAAATAATGAAAATATTTTAAAAACAAGAATAAGAAACTATGAAAGAATAAATTTGTATTTGAAAATGGGGCAAGCTAGTGCTTGCAATAGTATTACCTCCAATGGTGAAGGTTGATGTAGAGCAACTCCAAAGATGAGTGGCTCCAAGCTCCAAGAGGTCTCCTTCTCCAAGGTTGCTTTAATGGCTAAAATGCTCAAGGGAGATTTCAGCAGCATAAGGATGAGATAATGGATGGATATCAAATGAGGAGCCCCTACCACCTTTTTATAGGTTTTGGTGGTGGGGAATACCATTTGTGGTTTTGTGTAAACCAAATGGTATTGACCAACATGGTTTAGGTACTTTTCCCTCCTTTTTCATTTTTTGAATAAAATCAATATTTTTATTCCCTTTTTAATATTTTTGGGAATTTGGACCCTTTTTGAGGGTTTTTTATGCTTTTTTAGGAAAAATAATCTTTTTTAATGGAAAAAGGGGTGTACTCAGGTCTTTTGGTGACCTTTTGTTGGTTTCAGAGGCTCAGATGGTGAAAAAGTGGACAAATGGGTCATGTGAATAGGGAAATGAGCTAGTGAGCACTTTGTGGGTGTTAACAGATTGCCCCCTGATGTGTGAGGGCAGAAGCTCATCGTATGGCCGATAGACATCATAGTTCATTTGTCTTTTTCTGGGGTTTTAGGGGAGAGAAGAGACCGGTTGGAGACTGGAGCCACGACCCTTGGAAGCTGCAAAAACAAAACATATTACATGACCTCAATATGAATGAGGTATAATCTCTGATAATGGACGAGGCGGGCATTCCCATGCTCGTATCAAGACATATACATAACAATTAGTCCCAAGAAGGGGGATCTAATTCATAAAGAATCTACTGGTACATCATAATGGTCCAGGGGGGACATTATTTTGGGATATACTCTTGATCATAACTGATCTCAATAACTGATACGCTGGAATAACTGGTGAACTGCTGAAACTGAAGGTGTCCAACATCTGTGGGGACTCAAAGACTATGATTCATCTCTGAGAAGTAATGTAACTGTGTACTCAAGGGAGTATGAAACTGGGGTACATCTGAATACTGTCCCCATGCGCAACCCGGATATCTATAGAAAAAGTGTAACTGGTTGTTTCCATAGGTAGACTCTCAAATGTGGAAAAGTCAGGAGGTATCCGGGGTCTTCGACTAATAACTGAAAGGATCAATGTCCTGTGCGAGTCTCAACGATGCGATCAAGGTGTTGAAGTCGAGCATGTGAGAAACAACCATTTGGAGAGGCACTGAGGATTCCTCTCGAAATGATTCGTAGGCACTCATCATAAATGGTAATGAGTCCAAGACACAGGGACCTCTAGATCTATCCTCTGGAATAAATGTGGTTGTCGTCGACAGAGGGAGACCAGCAACTAACAAGGCAATGATGTTTCCTTGATAGGAGCACGAGGTGTAGAACTGAAGTGCTGTAGTGCTGATGGTAGGACTGACATACTTGTGGGGATGGGAAATAACTAGGTCAAAAAGTTGGTAGACTCAAACTTCCTTTGTTCAGAGCATGATGACATGGTTGACCTGGCAGCGTAGGGAACTGACTTGTAGGTGTGGGGATCATTGCTTTTATCGACTGAATGGTATATATTGACTCTGGGGGGTAGGACGAGCTGATAGGTGCTGTCGAGGGATTTTCAAGGTAGCATACTGCAGAATACTCTGAACAAAGGCGACCAAAATGGGGAAGCTGTCATATGAGTAGATGTGATCTGTCGTGGCGCCAAGAGGCACCATTGGTTCCTTCTTCGTAGTTTTAATGAGCTCCAAGAAGGGATAAAAGTGTGCTCTGAAATGGTACAGTCCTGTGGATTTTGTGAGCCCAGGACGGCTCATGCTCATGGTTGCTTTCATGTTTAGAGAGTCTGAAAATGGTAAGTGGACTCTATTGGTGTTTCTTTTTCGTAAGTTTAGTCTCCAAGGCCCGAAAAAGCATAAAATGATGCGGATGGAGAACTCTTCTAGCCGATGTGACTAGAGTATACCTTTTTCGTAATTAGTCTACGAGGTCCGGAAAAGGGGTAAACTTATACCAGGTAGACGCCCTTTCAGATACGTTTAGCGAGCATGAAAGGAAGCAAGATTGCTCGGCGATCTTTTCATTGTTTTAGGAGTCAGAAAAGAGCTTAACAAAAACTCCCTAAGTGCCTTTTTCGTAAAAGGGATTGCTCGGCCCGAAAAAGGGATAAAATTATACCGAACAAAAATGGATAGATGGGAGCGAGAAAAGGTCTCAAGCGTCATCATGTGTTTGGGATACTGGATCCGGTGACATAAAGATTGTCACAAAGGGGGCTGCGGCCGTTGTGGCATGCAAACCGAGGCAATGAGAGGGCATTTTGAAAAAATGGCCAAAAAGTATGGGCGTGAGAGCGAGAAATGATCTCAAGCATCATCACAAGCGTGGAAAACTAAATCCGACGATATAAAGATTGTCAAAAACGGAGAACGGCGGATGTGGCACGTAAACCGAGGTGACGAGAGGGGCATGGAAAAATGCCATAAAAATCTGGGCGTGAGAGCGAGAAATGATCTCAAGCATCATCACAAGCGTGGAAAACTAAATCCGACGATATAAAGATTGTCAAAAATGGAGAACGGCGGATGTGGCACGTAAACCGAGGTGACGAGGGGGGCATGGAAAAATGCCATAAAAATCTGGGCGTGAGAGCGAGAAATGATCTCAAGCATCATCACGAGCGCGAAAATATGAATCTGGCGATATAAGACTCGCTAGAAACGGACGACGATCGATGTGGCGTAAACCGAGGTGACAAGGGGGGCATGGGAAAAAATGCCCAAAAAATCTAGGCGTGAGAGCGAGAAATGATCTCTAGCATCATCACGGGCACGGAAATATGAATCCGGTAGTGCAAATGGTGCGAAAAACGGAGGTCATATGGACTCCGAAATGGTCAAAGGAAAGAACTATGCGTATCAAATCAAATATACAAGTGACACGTGACCTCAAAAATGGCTGAGATCACAAATGTGAAAAGGTGAGTAGGATTAATGACCTGCCCCCATGCTATGTGCATAGGGTTTGTGATTGTGGGTCACATATGGGTTGATTTGAACGATGGGTTCATCGACATGCTGAGATAAGTGTGATGGGGTATGGTCAAAATGATTGATCATGCCCCCTATCCCAGGGTCGAGGTAATCTATTATGCCCCTTGACTCAGAGGTGTCAAGGTGGTGCTCTATGATAGCGGGGTCAAGACCAGGCATTTCGGTATAGGACCAGGCAAAGACATCACGGAACTTTTGGGAAAGTTTTTTGTACTCTCCGATCTCAGACTCACTGCAGGAGGCTCCTAATGTAATGATTTCAAGAGCACCAGGGGGATCACAGATATCGATGTGGATGACGGGTGAGATATTGGCCATGTTACCTTCCTCAAAGGCATCAGGAGCAGGAATAGGATCCTTAAACCAGTCGATTTTAGTAGGAAGGAAATCTTTGGGCTCAAACGCACATCGGGTAGCGGTGGTGGATGAGGTCTCTTCTGGGAGGGAGTGTGAATGAGTGTGCACGTCTTCCCAAGGATAATCGGGGGCTATAGGAGCCTCGAGAATCTCGTCATCATTGCGGGAGCTTTGAGTGGTCACATCAATTGATGAGGTAGTGGTGGTCGAAGAGATCATGTAGATGGTGTTAATCTCTCCGGATGAGGATGATGCGGGAGGGTAGATCTCCTCGATAGTAGGGGGTGCCGTCTCAAGGTCCAAATTGTTCATCTCGTAGAGAGCTGCTCTGTAATCTGGGATGTCAGGACAGTGATGGGAGTAGTGGCCGTAAATACCGCATATCGCACATGGGTGGTTGGTACGCAGTGATTTATCACGAGGCATGGGGTTTGGATCTAGTTTGACCACCGGGATGTTGGGGTCGTCGTCCAACATTTGCATGTGTTTCTGCAATGCAGGTAACTGTGGACACTGATGGGTCGGATGGCCTAACTCATCACACAACGAGCATTTGGGAGGAGCACGAAACACGGGGGGAGGTTTAACTGCCTTGGGTGGGGGTACCGCAGTGTATGGTTGTGGGCCTGACGAGTGGAGGGGGATTCGTCGACGACGAAGGAGTCGTGATACCAGGAGGTGGTTGGGTAGAAGTGACAATGGGTTGCACCGGTTGCAGGATGACATTTGGTGTCGGTGGGGAAACGGGAGGCGAAATATACCACATAGGTAATCCCAATGTTAACCCGGGGAGACTAAGGGTAGCCATAACGGGAGCGCTTACTACACCCGAAGGAGGGAATAGAAAGGGGATAGTGTGGATTGGTGTAACTCCAATGTGACTAGGTACCAATGGTGGTTTAGGAAACAAGGAGGGTTGAATACCAGGTTGTTGTGAAAGAGTGCAGAGGTTAGCGACGTGGGTCTCCGGTGACGGTGGTGGAATGGCCTGGAATGTAGAAGTCATCGTCGCGTCGGAGTATAGTCCGGGTCCTACTGAGGAAATGAATGAGGTAGTTGCTCCAAAAACAGGTTGTTCAACCATGGGGAGAACATTTTCAGGTGTGGCGGGGGCCTTGGGATCGTAATAGGTGAGATGGTCGACCTTGACCGCGCATCCCTCATGAGGGAACTGCATGGTGCGAAATACGGATGAGGCAACAGCCCGCATGGCATACATGTAGCTGCGACCAAGTAGAAGGTTATAGTCTAGTTGGGCATTGATGACCTCAATGTCAATGAGCACGGTTTTACCCGCCAGCTGGACAGGGACATTGGCTAAAAGACCTTGGGGTTGTGCCGAACGGCCGTCATAGGCTCTCAACGCAGTGGTGGACTGTTGGAGAGTAGGGGATCCCAACTTCTGCCAAACGAATGTGGACATGACGCATGTAGAGGCCCCTTCATCGATAATGCATCGATGGATAACAAGATTCCGAACATAAACGGAAACTTGGAATGCTAAAGAGGAAGGCAGGCGTGGTTTAGACTGGTCTGAATCAAAGGTCATCAGTTTCGAATCATTTGGGTCAATTGCCCCAATGGCGGAAAGTAAAGTCTTGCACTGTGTAGGACAGTTTTTTAAGACTTCTAACGCAGACATGGCTGCGGGGGACTGAGCTAAATCATCGACGATGTTGTAATTTGACGCAGCCCGTGCATTGGGGTTGTTGTTGATACGACGGAGTGGGAAACGAGGTGCTTTAGAGGCGCCATCGAGTGGAAGAGGTGGTATCCGTAACGTCTGATCGGTGGGATGAGCATTAGTATCCTTATCGGCGGGGGGGGCTTCGGAGGTGGGGACATACTGGTTCCGACGGGTTTGGATATTGACGTCGGCAGTGGACATCATCAATAAGTGGTGAGTGCCTGAATCAAACATGGGTTGATCAGGAGCGGCGTAAGTGATTTGTTGTGGTTGCACGTTTCCCTGTGGGGGGGCTAACGGCTGAGTGTTCACCACTCCTTGTGTTGGAAAAGGGTTTTGTAGCACCAAAGGTTGTTGTTGAGGTGGTGGAGGGTTGGGTGGTGGCTGAGGAGCAGCCTGCCCTTGACGATGGGCGTCATCTGTCCATAGTTGTCGAGCTCGCTCCAGATGTGGGCAAGCGTGGGTATAGTGGCCATAGACACCGCAAATAGAACAAGGATGGTTTGTTCGTAAATTAGCATTTTTGGCTTGCTTAGGTGGCCGATCAGGATTCTGATGAGCAGGCGCCGCGTTATTGTTTTGCGGAGGATGGGTAGGTTGTGGAGCTTGGTTATGGTTTTGGTTGTTTCCACGGTTACGTCCTCTTCCGCGGTTTGGTTGCCCACCCTGGTTGCGTTGGTTATTTTGGTATTGGGGCTGATGTTGTTGTGCGTACACATGCCCTTGAGCATTGGGGGGATTCTGGGGAGCCGCAGGTGCAGGAGCAGGTTGCGGTGGATAATATGTTGGTGGAGTTGGAGGTGGTCCAGCTGCCTGTTGGGGTTGTTGGTACCCCTGAGCTATTGGATGTGGTGGATTAGTTGGTGCAGCTTGCTGTGGGTACTGCATCTGCTGTGGCGAGAACTGAATGGGGTTCTGTGTCACAGGTTGGATATGGTATGTAGAAGATACATATGCTGATGGCGCTTGCCCATAGCAATGTTGTGGACAAGAGGGTACATGAATGTGATGGGTCTGGTTTGTTGGAGCGTAAGAAGCTGTCGCTCCGGAACTGGATGTATCCCTAGAGAGGTCTGGGGCGGGCGTGGTGCTCACCATGCTGAAAGGTTTAGGTTGTGGTGTGATTTGGCCAATGATGCCATTAGCGGCATGTGATTCCCCCGGTGCGTCACTGCGGGAAGAGTCGCCTCGTGGGGCGTCCGGTATGATTGTGTATAGATAACCCGACTGGGCGTAAATGAGATCAAACTGTTGGGCTTTGAGGATGGCCTCTTCTTCAGACTGGGGTCTTTCGGATGCCACATCCTTCGCAATGAGAGGGAGGAGGGATTTTAGGAACCAATCTAAGAAGATACGGTCGTCTAACTTGATTTTGCAGAGGCTTCGACGTTGACGCCACTCATGAATGTGGTCAGTGATGTGGGTGGCCGTGTTCTGTCTGCAAGACAGTAGGATCTCGACTCCCGCATCATAGCGGACAGGTAACTGGAAAAACTGCAGGAATGTCGAAGCAAGGGAGGTAAAGGTGGCATGCTTCCCATGGGGCTGCTCGATATACCACTTAGCTGCAGAGCCAGTGAAGATGCGCTGTAAAAGCCGGAGGCGGACAGAGTCGTCCACTATGGAGTTGGAGGAACACCATAGACGGAAGGACATGATATGGTTCTGGGGGTCTTCCCCTGCCTTACCCTCAAACTTAGGGATGTCAGAGGGGATTTTGGTGGGCATATGAGGCCACGCAGGATCATGTCTGATGGGGTCATTAGTGAGCCTAGCTAAGTCTGGCAGGTTCAGACTTGCCATGTATGGTAAGCTAGCAGATGTAGTGACTGGAACTGGGACATGCCTAGTCATTGTGGTATGATGTAGGGGTCCAGTAGCGCCTAAAGGTATGCTAGGTATGGAGGGTATGTGCCCTCCAATAGGTATGTTCTGGTATGGGCCAGTGCCTCCAAGTGCAACATGGGTTACACTTGGGTTAGGAATAGCAGTAGGGATTCCTGGGATGGGGTTTGTGGAAACCAGAGGGGTTGTGACCCCTATATTGGGCATACCCATAACAGGTGGTGGCCCTGTGTTGGGAATTCCTATAACAGGAGGTGGTCCTGTGTTGGGCATTCCTAAATGTGGAGTGTTGCCCATATTGGGCATACCCAGGGTGGTGGTTGTTGCCATGGATGGCACCGCAGCAGAAGGGTCTATGGATGTCTCACCTATGGTGCTGGTAAATAGTGGTTCAAATGGTGTTCCAGCCATAATGGTGGGTGGTGGTAATATAACGTAGTTTTCGGATTCTGCCTCAGAATCAGAGGTGAAGTGAGGCGTGTCAGAATCGGATGACCGTCTAGTTGACCGACGATGTGTCGAATCAAGGGATAAGGCTCTGCGTCGGTGACGTGGAGAGCCAAGGAGGCTAAACTCTGGGAGTTCGCCCTGTAGACGACGAGAGCGTCTAAAATTCTCAATGGTGAGAAAATAAGTTTTTTGTGAAAAAATCTGGTTAAGTATCAGGTGGTGATATATAAAAAAGCTCAAAACCCTAATGCAACGAAGGGTGCAAGAAGGTGAGTGAAAAAGAAGGCTCTCAGGCCAAAAAATCAACCTCAAAAAAGGCACTTATTCTAGCAGCTGTGCTACAATAAATGGAGGAATGCAAGAAATGGTCAGAGTACCAACATGCCAATGGCTTCTAGAAAAAATAGGTGTAACTAGACCAAAGGTGGGTTGAAGCATGCAAACATCTAACTAAAAGTATTGTGACTCAAACAAACAATATCCTCTGCAAGGTGATGAAATCCAAGTCAGACAATATGAGTGTTGAGACAACGGCTAGATATCCCCCTACCGGGAGGGACACCGGGTAATCAATCCTAAAGAATGGCTACTAGGATACTCCGTTCATGACGCGTCGAGAAAAGGTAAATCTGTCGTTTGGTCCTTGATCGCAATATCCCAATACAGGGATATCCCGAGAACTGCGAATGGTAGCCCTTCGGTTACTGAATGGATTTCGGTATTCCACTCAGGCTTCCGGAACCATCCTCGCGACTTCAACCCTCCTAGGGGAGAGGCCTTCCCACAAACCGGTTGTGACCGCGCCAAAAAGTACTAAGAGATTTTAGCTCCCTAATTGGACAATTTCTATGTCTCAGATGTAATAACTGAGGGGTGTTATTGGAACACCTATCGCCCCAATACTACCTAGCTACAAAGTTATTTTAGTGTTCCCCAAGTGGGGTTAAAAGTGTGTTGAAATTAGGGTACGTTTTAAGGCTTAGTTCAATTAAGTGATCGAGTGAGTGCACGTGTGATATTGTAAATTGAACTTGAAAGAAGTAAATGCTTTACAGAAAATTTTCAAAAAACAAAGGATCTTTTGAAAATAAAAAAGCAAATATTAATGACTTTTTTAAGTAAATTGAAATTAAATGTTTTTCAAATACTATTCGAAAAATAAAGGATCTCTCAAACAGTAAAGAAAATAATATAACTTCTTTTCGAAATAAATGGATTTCGTTTTCAATAATTGCTATGGGCAAAATATTTAAAGAAGTAAACAGCAAATATTTTAAATCTAGATAAAATGCAAAAATAGATCCTTCTTTCAATTGATGAAAATTTTTAAAAAGACTTATTTCACATGTGCATTCTAAATAGTAAAAAAAATTTATTGCTGTAAAATATGCAGAATTTAATAATGTAAAAATGTGCAATGTGGGCAGAAAATACATTAAAAATTAATTTTTTAAATCGGAATGGCCGAATGGAAAAAAAAAATTAACAGCGCGGGTTTTGACAGAAAAGCCGCGATGGACCGCGCGGGTTTCTGTCGCACAGTCGCGATGGACCGCGCGGGATTTCGGCGCACTGTCGCGATGTGCAGCGTGGAAAAAATCCGCGAAGCCGCGATGTGCAGCGCGCAAATAGGCCGCGAAGCCGCAGGGAACCGCGCGGAAAAGAGCTGCGCAGTCGCGATGTGCAGCGCGGTAAATGTCCACGAAGCCGCGATGTGCAGCGCGGAAATCGGTCGCGAAGCCGCGATGTGCAGAGCGGAAACAGGCAGCAAAGCCGCGGTGAACCGCGCGGAAAAAAGGCCAAAAGCCGCGATGGACAGCGCGATTGTCAGGCTAAAAACCGTGAGGCGAAAGCCGTGCACGGAAACCGAAAAACGAACCCGAAAATTGAGAATTCTGGGCTGTTAATGGCAATAGATGAGGCCAAAACTTAGAACAGCAATGGATCTACTGTCTAAGATGGCAGATCTATGGATCTAAAGGTTAAAAACTAATAAAAAAACTAAGATTAAAAGCAAAACTAGAGATCTATTGTTCAAAACCCAGCGGAGTCGCCAAAAACTGTTGGCCCGGTTTTGCAACTAGGCTTAGTGCTATGGGCACCTGCTAACTAGTAGCAGCAGTTTCAATGTAAAGAAAATAACAATAAACTAAACTAAACTAAAACTAATCATGGATCTATGCAAGAATATAAGCAAATAATGAAAATATTTTAAAAACAAGAACAAGAAACTATGAAAGAATAAATTTGTATTTGAAAATGGGGCAAGCTAGTGCTTGCAATAGTATTACCTCCAATGGTGAAGGTTGATGTAGAGCAACTCCCAAGATGAGTGGCTCCAAGCTCCAAGAGGTCTCCTTCTCCAAGGTTGCTTTAATGGCTAAAATGCTCAAGGGAGATTTCAGCAGCATAAGGATGAGATAATTGATGGATATCAAATGAGGAGCCCCTACCACCTTTTTATAGGTTTTGGTGGTGGGGAATACCATTTGTGGTTTTGTGTAAACCAAATGGTATTGACCAACATGGTTTAGGTACTTTTCCCTCCTTTTTCATTTTTTGAATAAAATCAATATTTTTATTCCCTTTTTAATATTTTTGGGAATTTGGACCCTTTTTTAGGGTTTTTTATGCTTTTTTAGGAAAAATAATCTTTTTTAATGGAAAAAAGGGGTGTACCCAGGTCTTTTGGTGACCTTTTGTTGGTTTCAGAGGCTCAGATGGTGAAAAAGTGGACAAATGGGTCATGTGAATAGGGAAATGAGCTAGTGAGCACTTTTTGGGTGTTAACACTGAGGTTTGACCAAGTCAACATGACCAAAATATGACTCAAACTGTCATTGAGCTGTTGCAAGGTGTCAAAGGTTAAAACATGCTTTACAATCCATTCAATTAGCAATTATAACAAGAAGTAATCATTACTGGCGATCTAAATCCAAATATAATAAGTCATAATTATTATTTATTACTCAGACAAGACTTTCAAGGTCATACTCACTTCATAGTTGTGATCAATTTGCTAGTGAAGGGTAATGGCTAAGAAACAATTGGCTAGGTCAAAGGATGACTTACTGACTTAACACTGTGACACTTTGGAAATGGAAGAGGGAATACACACCATAGCATATAGTGGACAAGCAACAACACAGGGGATGGCGGTGTCTCACAAATGGATAAGTTGTTCAAAGAGTGTTTATTCACCTTACATAGATGCGCACAATCCATAATACAAATGAGGCCAGCAATCTTTTTCATATAGCATTTAAGTTCCATTGCTTTTTGGGCCTAGAGTTTCCATAGTCTTTGATCTATGTGTGTTTACAAACACATTGCGTAGATTTACATTTATTTAGGCTTCTTGCTGCAGGTGTGTTTTTAATGCACTTATTTACCTGAGCACTTTTAGGTGTGTCACAAACAGCTTGCTTACCTAGGTATTTACATTTCACAAAAGATATAACATTTGATATTTCATAGCCATTTTCATTTGGCTTTCCTTTCATTCATGTGTTTTGAGAAACACATTGCATGAATGGGCTTTTCATACAAGATATAACAATTCATTTTCATATTTTATATTCATGGCAGCACTAAAAGTTTCGGTTTTAGCCAACAACATCTTTAGTGACTAGGGGGACTTCTCAAGGAAATCCAACTCACCAAAGTTAAGTTTTGTCACCAACTCAGAGCCGAGACACAATAAACAGGGAAGCTCATCCAATACAGAGGCTACAGTGGGGAAAGGTCTTCCATGCCACTAGTCAAGTAGTAAGTCAAGGTAGTGAACAAACTGGGTAAGTCATGGATGGATGAAGACAATGAATAATGAAACCAACACTAGCAAGCCAAAGTATGGCAGGAGTGATCACCTCTATTCTCCCGAGGGAGGGTAAAACCAATGAGTATAGGCCAAGAACTTCTAAATCTGAGTAGGGACAAATATGATATATATAGTACAACCAGGTCCACATATCTATATGATCACCAGATCATGATACTAAATGCTAAGACATGCTACGAGAATGGAGATAAAAGCAATATAATCACAACACCATAATATACCTGCTGAGTCATATACCTGAAAGATCATCATCTGAACCATCATCTGTCCTCTGAAACTACTGCTGTAACTCTGGGCACTACTGACTGCTTTGTATAAATGGCTAAATAGCTACACCGGTCATCTCTCTAAGTCTCCTGAGACTCAGTCATGGCATGAGGAATAAAACTGTTGTCCAAAATATGATAGCGATCCATAGTAGATGCTCATCTCAGCATCTCAATGCAAGGGAACTGGCTGAATAGTGTACTAGAATCAGAAAAATAATGTATGGTAGCCCGACTACTATATATGTGATAACAGTACCTTTGATTCACTAAGTTGTTAATGTTCCATAATTTGATGCTTTATGCGACATTTTGATTATCTTATTGCAAACACTTTGCATTAATTTGTTCATTCACTAGAAATCGTTAAATCTGGTTATATTTGGTTAAATGAATGAGTTAATCCTTTGGAAAATAATTTGATTAATTGATTGTTGTGACTCCATAGCCCGAGTAGAGACGACAGTGGTTTTGTTGGTTAATTGTTTATTTCTCTCTTGCAATCATCAGTAGTTCATTGTAAAAGTTTTTGCTTGTCATTGAAAACATTGCATCATTGCACGTTTGACTCTCATTCGAATTTTTGATAATTTACAACTCCCAAAAAACAAATTGTAAAAAGAACTTAGTAAGTCGGGACTACCCCCCTTGGCCTTTAGGAGTTGTGGTCTAGACGGAGGAGTTTAGGACCGAGATGACATTGGGTTTTTAACTCATAGTTGCTCTCAGGAATGCACGTAGCGGTTTGGAGACTTACTCGCGGTCAAGTGTGTTTTAGGCGGCAACATTTTTGGCGCTGTTGCCGGGGACACGTCTCTTATCCTTGGTTAATCGACTTTTGTTTTCTCCTTTTTTTTTTGCTTTGTTTGATGAATGATTAGAATAGATCTTTAATGTTTCATCTAGTGACTCCACTTAACTTTTTGGTATTTTGTAATTTACAAAGAAAAACAAAAAATAGTTTTCTAGTGAGAGATTTATAATGCAATTTTTTTCTTCTTACTTGGCGACTCCATGGAAGGGATAAAACCCTGTTTCTTATAAAATTGTTGAGACTGATTGTGTGTAGATGAGTCCATACAACATGGTAAAATCTTTAAAGCTCCTTGTTCAGTACAAAATGCATGTTTGATTCGGAAGTATACTTTTGGTAGCCATTATGGATGATGAAAGATCCGGAGATAAAATTTCCAGTAGATATCCTCCCATAGATTTCTCGGGCATCCCGGGCTTTCCCAACCACAAGCCATGTCTCTCAGGGAAGGGATATGTTGAGCTTCCCCTGTTTCTTGGAAATGGTGATTCAACTGTTGTGTACATCATATCTTTTATTACAATGGTGAAAATTGATCTCAACATGTTGCATCAAGATACTATGATGCGGGGATTTGTTAATACTCTGAAGAGGGATGCTTGGATGTGGTATTGTGGTCTTCCTGATAAATGCATTACATACCTTGGAAATTTCTTTGATATATTTTTCAAGACATGGTATAATGGTGAAGAAGATATGAGAACCATTTTAAATAGAGGTTTTGATTATCTAAAAAAGCTAAGAGAAGCCATGACTCCCACTATTAATAATGATCTTACAGAAGAAGTTTATCAAAGTCCAACCATTATTGAAGATTCTCCTCATGTCCCTGTAACAAAGGATATTGAAGTTTGGAGATGCTTTCATGATTATTTCAGTGATGATGATCACACTTGTAGCCCAAATCTACCTCAAGAAGAAACCATTACATAAACTTATAACGAAACTTATGATGAAATCTGTAATGTGCATGATGACACTCTGCCTGTTCTCCATTTAATGATGATAGTCTAGAAGGTATTTTGCCTTGTGACCCTTTTTCTGAAGAAGATAGCAGTGAGCACGGGAATGACAGTTATAGCCTAGAAGATGATACTAGTGATGCAGACTCCCTTATGTCTAATCAAGTTGTTGATGAGGATTCTTGGACATTCATGGAAAATCCAATCTATGACATGTTTAAAGAGGAAGATGAGGAATCATAATCTTTTGAAGTTTTTATTGTTAATTCCATCTATGACAATTTAGAAGGAGGGAGTATTGAATCTCTTGATGGTTTTATTGAAGATCCTATCTATGAGGTTTTTAGAGAAGAGAGCATGGATCTTGGGGTATTGGGAAATCTTTGTATGAAGGAAGAGCATGCAGTTTGTATTTGTGATCAGTCTGAGCCATATATAAATATTGGTAATGAAGAGTTAGATTGGGTACAGTTAAAAGAAGATCTGTCTCAGCCGTCATTTTCGCATGCAAAGATTCCTTATGATCTGGAGAATCTGGGGTCTTCTACACAAAGTTGTCATCATGAGAGCCCTTTGGAACAATATGTTAAAAGTGGTTAGTCTGCCTCATCGTGCACATGTATTTATTGCTCCTATCCAAGCTTAGGTAGAAGAATCTTGTGTGGGCACTTATCAATTTGGAAAGCAGTTTGATGACATTATTCACGCTCATGATTCCCCATCCAGCCCGCCCATTCTGGATCATCACGCAGGTTTGCATTTCTTAATAAATATGTCATTGCTTTGGCTGGTAACCAAAGACAAGTAAAAAAACTTTAAAATTGATAAAATGCTTAAGTGGTTGCATTGAATATTTAATTTTACCTAAGATGTTTATTTTATCATGCTTAGAGTAGGAAAATAAGCTCCTTAGAGTGAACATTTACTTTCTGCATTTATTTTATGTACTTAGGAATAATAACATTTTTTGGCTAAAACAACTTTTAGTTAATTGGATTTTTAATGAAACATGTGCTACTAAGGTTTTATTGTCAAGTTGAAATGTTTTTACAGATTATAAGAACCAAAGATTCTAGAGTTCTCGTATCCTCTCCTTGCCTGAAGACCAAATTGAACACACGTCCCACAGTTGGAGCCAGAATGTTGACCACCAAAACCGACTTGGTGGACAACCATGTACCATGCACATGTTGAATGTGCCTTGAAGATGAGAAAGAAGTACTTAATGATTTATTCAAGCAAGGCAACTCTTTTTCTTATCTTCTCTCCATGAAATTTTCGCACCCCTGTGGGGGATTTTGTAAGGATATGTCAGCATGAAAGTCTATTTTTGTGTAACTTAGTCACCTAGGACTTTATCATTAGAGAATTCATTTCATCGAGTGTTTTTTCACTTGAATAATTAAAATTCATTTTGAGTGATTTTAATTATTTGAGTTTTTCACTCAAAAATACCTCCAAAGTGGTGAAAAGCGTTCTACTGATCGATTCCATGGGGTGATTGAGGCCTAGGAATGCTCTATATTACCATGCCAGACATTATCCAGAGTCTTGCGTAATTTCATTAGGTTTTACATAGGATTTTTTAATTTTTGGTCATTAAAAAATGTCCCTCAGCATAAAAAGTTGTTTTGTAAAAGAGTGATACTTGGTCATTTTTTATGTTGTATAGGGGTATGTGTACTCAAGATAAATGGCATGAGACCCCTACACCCTTGGACCAAGTTTGAATTCATTCAGAGAAGTCTTGTTAAGGTTTTGGACATTTTTTCTCAGGTTAGTCAAGAAAATCAAGAAAATTGACAAATAATTAGTAAGACAAATTTTGGAAAAGTGTCTAAAGTCACTTGGGGTGGCCAAGTTAAGTTTCTAAAGTTTATATTATGTGCCTAAGGTAAAATTAAATGCCAAAATGGCCCCCCCAAGCACGTGTTTTTCAAGTTTGAAGTTGTCGCCAAAAGGGGGAAACCCTCTCTCACCATGGAAAATGAGATAAATTGAAATAAGCCAAAAGAGGGTATCCCACCTTCATGATTCATTCCCCTTGGACTAACAATGAAATATAAAACATGAGTGGGGGGTTCCCCTCCCCATTGTTTGTTATTTTTAACCCATGGAAGTGCACCCCCCTCCATGAGCCACCTTTCTCTCCAAGTGACAGATGCCATTCATACAAATGAACTCTCCCCTCTCTTTTTTCCTATTTAAGGAGGCTCCTCCTCATTGTGGTTACATTCACTCATGCTCTTACTCCATTTTTTCTCTCTTGCTTTCTTGCTCCATTTCTTGTCCAAGAAGAGAGCCATTGTATTTTCAAGCTTTGTTATGTTAATGAATAAATCTTTGGAGGAAATATTGTCCTTGCTATGTGTATGAGGTAACATTGTTCCATTCGTAGTTCCATTTTGCATTTGTGGATCTCAAGCAAAGTATTTTGCTTGAGAATAACATTGTAATAGTTTTGTTGCATGTTATGTGGGTTGTCTCTTAGCATTTGAGAAGTTAATATATTTCTAGTTTGAATATCTTGTTTTTCAAGTCTTTGTTGATCTCTCACCCTCATTTGCATGTTGAGATAGTTTGTTACAGGTTGCTTAAGTTTGAAGAATGGGATTCCCGGGTGGAATACCCCATTGTTCAACAACTTTCAGGAGGACTTGGCATCTTCATACTAACATTCTTCTTATTGCAGATTTTTATATGCTTCTTTTGCACTGTTATATAATCTTTTTTCAAGTTTTTACATGTTACATTGCTCCATAATTTTTTTTTGAATTTTATATGCAAAGTTTCAAGTTTATTCCAAACTCATTTTCATCACATTTGTACTATATTAGTTTGTTGTTTTGTGCAGGTTTCTGATCTTACAGGGAGAGAGAATGCTCAAATTTAGTCAATAGCAAACACAAAAGAACACCCAAGAGTGGCCACTTCAAGCCCTTCACAAAAACCGATCAAAATCACTATTTTCTCCTATATATTAAGTGCTGAAATATACATCATTGTAACAAGTCCAGGATAGTCTATTGGACTTGAGTTTATTGTATTTCATTTCAAGTATTTACTTCTTAGTTAGTTTGCTTTCAGTTGCATGCAAGAGAAGAGGCTTTGCCCATCCTTGCATAGTTTTGTAAATAGTTTGGTTTTAGGCATCTTTTATTTCTTGAACTTTACTTTTACCCACACCTTGCATGAGGAGGCTCTGCCCATCCATGCAAAATCGTTGAGGCTTGCATTTATTTTCAAGTTATTTGCTTTAAGTTATTTTGTTTTGCCCGCACCTCACAAGTGAAGAGGCTCTGGCCATCCTTGTGAAATCGCACTTGGCTTGCATTTGATTCCATAATTTTAAGTTATTTTGTTTTGCTCGCACCTCACAAGTGAAGAGGCTCTACCCATCCTTGTGAAATCACGCTTGGCTTGCATTGCTTTGTATTTTTTGCTTAAAATGTTAAAATTTAACTTAAGCCTCGTTTTTTCCCCGTATTCTCTCCCCTCGCCAGTTCGACCAATCTTGGGTGACAAGAAAAAGCAAAGATTTGTGTTGGCTAGTCTAATAGGAACCCACAAATATATCTTCACTAGAACAGAGAAAAAGAGGCTTGACCTGTGGAGCTAGTGGGGTAGAGGTTGTGGGGAGCCTTGTGGCACTTTGTGTCCTCCAGTTGAGCAACCAACAAGTTTCGAGATTGACCTGTGGAGCTAGTTGGGAACCTTGTGTTCCCAAGTTGAGCACTTGACATTCTCTCTCTAATCGAAGGAGATAGTCTCTTGGGGTAGACACATAGATTAGTTCAGTTTCATTGCAGCAAAACCTTAATCCCTTAAGTTAAAGATATACCTAAAATATATTAAAATTCACATGACCACTTGCACAACTTCGTTGTTATTATTCTCAGTACTTCATTTCCAAAGCATTTCATTTACAACTTAATCTTGTTATATGTACCTTTGATTCACTAAGTTGTTAATGTTCCATAATTTGATGCTTTATGCGACATTTTGATTATCTTATTGCAAGCACTTTACATTAATTTGTTCATTCAATGGAAATCATTAAATCTTGTTATGTTTGGTTAAATGAATGAGTTAATCCTTTGGAAAAGAATTTGATTAATTGATTGTTGTGAATCCATAGCCTGAGTAGAGACGACACTGGTTTTTTGGTTAATTGTTTATTTATCTCTTGCAATCATCAGTAGTTCATTGTAAAAGGTTTTGCTTGTCATTAAAAACATTGCACCATTTCACGTTTGACTCATTCGAATTTTTGATAATTTACAACCCCTAAAAAACAAACTGTAAAAAGAACTTTGTAAGTAGGGACTACCCTCCTTGGCCTTTAGGAGTTGTGGTCTAAACGGAGGAGTTTAGGATCGAGGTGACATTGGGTTCTTAACTCATAGTTTCCCTCAGGAACACACTTAACGGTTGGGAGACTTACTCGTGATCAAGTGCGTTTTAGGCGGCAACAGGGTGTTTGCAAACTTTCTATGTGGCCTTGAGGTTCAATATTCAACGAGCCAAGACAAGTGTTATGTTCAAAGATAACGACCATGCTTCACCTAGTTGGCCTTATGAAACTTATCCGAGATCCAATAAAGGAAACCCTTATGAAACTTATCCGAGATCCAATAAAGGAAACCTTTAAGTTATTCAGCATCCCTTTTGCATTCTAATGTTCACCGCAATACCCTTAGCTTTTGGCAAGGAATTTCATATTAGCACTAAAATGCTCGTTGCAAGTCATGTTTATTATTCCTTCTCTTGGGTTCCCTCGAATGCAGCTTATTCAAATCTAAAGAAGGCTCTCAAAAATTTAAAACACCTTATTCAAAGCTAGAAGGGTCTCAAATATTTAAAGCAACTCATTCAATGCTAGAGAAGGCTTTTAGGAACATTTTATGGGCCAAGATAAACAAAGAAATGGGTTCCACAGAGTTTGTTGTTCCTTTGTGAGAGTTTGGAGGCTTGGGCATTATCAAAATCCACTTGCAAGCTTAATCCTTATGCACCAAATGGATGATTTGTGTGGTTGGTTGAAGGGAAAGAAGCCTAAAAGGCCCTAATTTAACATAGGATCAAATAGGTCATTTGACACAGGGAGTTTTCTTGGTAAGGGGTCTTGTTTCAAATCCTATTGCTCACACACTCATGTTAAAGTTGTTGGAACTTTGTTTTATAGAGTATATGGAAGACCAGGGAAGCTATTAATGATTTAATCCCTATTTGTCTTGGAAGGAGCTCTCCCTTTAGATTGTTCTTTCCTTCAACAATCACTACCTTTGGTGGTCCCCTCATGTTAAGTTTGAAGGCAAGCCTTTGGCTTAAACTTCTTGGTTGTTAGCATTAAGGCTTTTCATAAAGGGCATCCACTTGACCAATGATATTTTTGACAAACTGACATGGAATTGACTCTCCTACGTTGATCTCAAGTGAAAATTCAACTTGGAAGAACATAGACAAATTCATTTTGGAAAGTATCCAAGGCCTCATCCCTAATGAGCTCATGCTTAAGCTTGGCCTCCCAATGCCTCGATCTTGGTGGCAACATTTGCAATAGAGAAAGGTCAAAACCTTTTCTTCAAGTGGCTCTACTCTAAGTCATTCCTTGAAGGTCGAATAAACAAATTGTGCTTCCTAGAATCTCAACAAAAGGCCTAGTTATTTTGGCTTCACAACATCTAGAAGCCAGTGTTAGAACCCAATATAGCAATGTTTGCATGGTGTCTAGTTATGAGGGGTCTCCTAGTAGACAAGAGATTATCATACTTGGGAGTGCAGAACCCACACTATCCATAATGCATGCAAACCAAAAAACTTTAAGCATCATTTTTGTTTTTTCCCTCTAGCCAAGTCCACATAGCATGGTCTGAGTCATCATGTGAGCCATATCTCCCTATCTCCTTGACTTGGAAGGATGCTTTGTTAGGCCATTGAGTTACTCTCTACTGAGGATGATTATTAGGGTTGAGGTTCCTTTTTTGGATTTGGAAGAGATAATGATGTTTCATGTCTCATCACAAGTATTTTCATAACATAACAACCCGTCGTTACAAAGCACTATGTAGACCACTAAAGTACAAGTTTGGGTTGAGATGGAGCACCTCCAACAACTTCTAGAATATTGGGGTTCCCCTACTATACTATGAGAAATGAGCCACTTGGCACTTCTTGGGTTTCCTTTATAGGCTCACGTACTGGGAATACTATGAGAAGAGAGCCGCTTGACCCTTCTTGGGTTGCCTTTATAGGCCACATAGTGGGAATAGTAAGCCTTACCATTGTAACAGTATACATGTATGGTATCACGAGAGTTGGCCACCAAACTTATGACAAATACTTTTTTACTCTGGCCTTGGTCAATTTTGAAGGGCCCAAATCCATAGAGCCACCAAATGATGGATGGGGGCCTATGTAATGAGTTGATGTTGATCCCCTAGTCTCTAAATGGGGCCCTTTCCCAAATGCATCTGACTAACATCCTCTTGCGATTGGCATAGTTGCTTCTTAATGCTATCTAATCAAGGTTTTTCCCTTTGTCATTTGTTCATTGAGTTCTTTGGTTTCTACATAGATTGTGGAGTGACATTATAACTCTAGGTGTTTTGGCTTACTTTGGCCAACTTTCTTTTCCTTTTAAGCTATATTTATGATGCTACATTTGCACCTCACCTTTTTGTATTAAATCCTTGTACAAACTACTAGAATCAATAGCCAAAGTAAGCTTTTTTGGAGCTTTAACTTAAAAAGTACAATTCATTGTCAATTCCCATCTTTGAAACTGTATTATGACACAATATCACATTCAAATGAACATTTTCGATTTAAGAAGGTCTAGACATAATAGCAACTTACAATCATTTGCCCAACTCAACATCAACATTCTATGTTTTTTAAAATTTGTCTTTAAGCGAATATAAGGGAGAACGTTTGCACCAAATTTGAGCACGACAGCTAGGCAATTGATGCACAAGTCAATGATAATGGTGCAACAACATCCTCAACATTCACATAAAGTATCGAAGATGTTAACTAACAAAATTAACATTGAAAAAAAAAGACATACTATTAATGTCTACAAAGTCAATGGGACTCCAATGCACTAGCAACTAAAATGCACTTGTGGGAGTGCTAAAGGCATCTCCAAAAATCTAGAATCTATACTACTCAAAGGACTAAAACAAAATCACCTAAGTCACATGGTTCGGCTTCGAATTTGAGTTTGGCGGCAATGAAATTGGGTTCAAATTTGAATTTATTGATGAGATTCGGATAAGATTTGTCATTAGATTCGTCTATACACATACTTCAACATTTTTAATATATAAAAAAATATTAAAAAACATTGAATTTGTTTTCCTTTAAAAAACACAGTTAATGAATAAAAATGCTGATTTTTAGTCAAATATCGCTAGCTCACTCGATTAAGGTGTGGGTCTCGTCAGCAAGGCGACCTGGGTTCAATTCCCCTTAAGGGGTGAGCTAGTTGGGAGGAGGCACCCAAAATCCAACCAGTTGAGGGTTGGCGTGGCCTAGGCTAGGTGCGATCCCTGTGTGATTTTGACGGCTTGGATGCCCCCGGGTCATGGTTTCTTAGACAAAAGGCTACTCCTGCAATCCAGGGAGATTCTAACAAACAAAATAAAAATGTTGATTTAAAAGAAAATTGTCTTGAGATTCCAATTCGCCATGAAATTCACCTTTAAATTTCGTCTTTGAAATTCGGCAAACTCTACGAATTTCGAAGCTCATCAAGAAAATTCGCGGAATCTTGTGACTTAGAAAATCACAATAAAAATGCATGCTGGTCATAATTCATGAAATTTTAATTACCAATAATACAAATATTGAAGACAAAACATGATATGCACTTGTGGGACAGCGAAATAGAGCAAAAGCAAAACTCATGCTTAAGCTTCAGTTTTATAGCTCTCATGAATGCCCGTGTTTCTTTCTAGTGGATAAACATAAACTCCCAAGAGTGTAAATCCAGTCTGCAAATTTTAAAAAATAATTTGTAAAACATACCTCTATGATCTGAGAACAATTAAATCACATTTCTGTCACCAAAATTGCATCCTGTAGTATTACTATCACCAATATAAATGCCTGTATTTCTAACACAAATACTGTCTCCCCAGGATACTCAATTGACAAAACGAGTGAAGTAGAGGGACTCAAGCCCACTAGGGCATTCACAACGTTCAATGATTCTTTGTTCTCACTTTACGCATATACAATATACTGTTGATATCTAACACTACCTTTGGGATTTCTGGTTTACAGTGAGCTCAATCACTTGTAAGAATGTGAAACAATATTTGAATGGTTCGATTCAGCAATGAAAAAACGATTACTACTTCCAAAGTGCCAACAGAAAGGCTTTGGGAATTGTGCATTATTATTGGTTAAGAAAGGAACCAAACAGTGATGTGGAAAACAAATTATTTGAATAAATGCCTTACTCGATAAGCCTGACCATTATCTACCCACATATTAACCAAGAAACTTGGCCTGGAGTATTGGTTCAACTTGTTTCTTTGCGAGTCTCTTATCTATCTCGAAAATGAATCTCATACCACAAATCTGCAATCAAATTTGACAATAATCAAAGGCCGATTTAAGATACTACGAAATCAAATTTCAAGTTACATTGATCATTTATGTAAGCTATCGACACTTAGCATGCCAAACATTAACACCATTGTTTGTAAAGACCAAATTGAAAAGAAAATGAGAACAAATCCCTTAAATCTATCTAGCTCAGTTCTTCAATTCATGACATTTGTTGATTAGTTACTTGCATCATTATGTACAAAGGAAAAACTTTTGGAAGGAATACAAGCAACGAGTGTCTGTTAAATCTCCAATGCTTCTGAAAGACAAATAGGATGGCATATGAGAAACTGGAAATAATATAAAATGAAAATATAGTGTCCATGAAAAGTGCTGGAGTAATAACAGTCTTAACAATATTAAAGCTAGGAGATATAAATGTTGATGTCATAATAAGGATCACAATATACATAAAAAGTCCAGTTTTAATGTGTCGATGGTGGAGCTCGGTGGTCTAACTACCTAGCACTTGGAAAAATAATTTGTCTAGCATATTGTATCAGTGTCTTCTCCTAAAAATTCTACATGTTCTTATAGCAGGCAGCATTTGGAGCCTATGAGCATGTGAAGGCTAAGCGACTCATGCAGCTCTAAGCATCAAGAGCAAATTATAAGGCAAGTTTGTATATTTTTAAGGGCGATATTATAAGGAAAAATATTTCAATGTTCCAAAATTTGGACATGAGAGATATAATGCAAAGGCCATTTTTAAAAGAAAAAAAAATGTGAAAGGGCATCAAAGAGATTTTGGAAGTCGAGCAGATACTATGAAAACAACATATAAGGAAGATGGGTACATCAATAACAAATGTTTGCCAAACAAAACAAGAAATTGAACCATGACCTAAACAACAAACTGATCCATGACATATGGGACTTGTTGACAAATGGAGTTGACTGAGTGGAGTGCATGACCTAGGAGAGGTATTTGCAGCATTGGAGCCCTTTGAGGAGGAAAGCCAACCTAAGAATCTCCAAGTCAACTCCATGCTCCATACAAGCATCCAAGCTACCCCATGCTGTCTAGGGATCAACGCCCTCCTTTGGAATGCCAAATGCTACTCCTCCAATATAGGGTGTCCTCAAGCAAGCAACCAATCTCCACTTGACCAACATGAAGAATGTCCCTAAGCTGTCTGAAGATCTCCAACAATCCAAGCATCCAACTGAGGTCAAGCAACAATGAGTAAGCCACCTCCAACTTGCAAGTTCATCTTGGACCATCAAAGGGCTAATCATACACTATGTACCCCAAATCTCATGAAGCACCCCAAACATGGTGTAAACACTTTCAGAGTAACCCTGAAAGCTAACATGGAATCTTCAAATGGATGGCAAAGTTACATTCATTCCATATATTATTTCCAATAGGCTTTTTCTTGTAGCTTCCTTCATAGTGATTTGGTTAGCTTGTAAAGCATACTTAAGATTGCTATCCCAAAACTTTTTATTTCTCCCCACGATCTTCTTTATTATCATCATGAATTTTTTCTTGCTAGACTTGGCCAAACCATTTCCAAGGATAATAATTTGATGAGTGTGACAAAAAAATGCGAGTCAAAATAAAACTTCCCTAACTCATAGAAATGAAAGCATTGGCATTATTTGTCGTTATTTTTGTTGGGATGCCAAATTTGGGAATCATCCTTTTTTCTAAGAACTCCATCACAACTTGTTAGTTTCCCTCTTTGTGGCTATTGCTTCTACTCATCTTGTAAAGTCATCTATGGCTGTAATTATTCATCGGAAACCATTGCTAGAATTTCAATGAAACTCCCCAATGAAATCCAGACCACAATGTTGAAACCATGCTTCTACGACCATAGGCTATAGAGTTAAAACAACGAACTACTACTTTCTTGCAAAACGTTGACAAGGTTGGAATGATCTAAAAATAGAATAGAGATCAGAAAATATACTCGACAAATAATATCTTGCCCTCAAAATTTTGTGGGTAGTTGTCCTTGCTACATAATCTCCTCCACTTGACCCATTGCGCAACTTTGTCATCAGACTTTTTGCCTCAGTATGATGTACACATCTCAGTACCAAGCCTTCTGAGTTTCTCCAACCCAATCTTCCTTGGATCAAACAATGCTTTGCAACATTCAATCTCAGTCCTCTTCTCCTGTGATTTGTCAAGTGATCTTGGCATGACAAATTCTTCAAATAATAGATGATGTCTTCATACCATTCATGCTGTTGCAGATCTTCAAGGACTGCCTAGGTCATCTTTGGATCCATTTCTCCTCCAATGTTCAGTGCCTTTTCATTTCCCTCTATCAACATTTTGGTCAATCCTTGGCGTTTCACTAACTTGGTTGGCTTGATTTCCAAGTCATACTCTTGAATTATGGATATCCACTTCCTGTAATGCCCAAACATTCTTGTTGTGATAATATGTTTCTCATAGTTGGGTGTGGGACAAAAGCAACTACCTTTGGAATACTCAACATAGCCTTTGAAATGCTTCCAAGCTTGTACCAAGGCATAAGCTTGCTTTTCCATAATGGCATATTTTAACTCAGCTCCTCCAAGTCCTTTGCTCATAAAACTTATAGGCTCCTCCATATTCTATTCATTCCCTTGTAAAAGTACTCCAATTGTGTCTTCTAAGGTGTAAGGTGCCAGCTAGCGCACATAAGCAATTAACTCATAAGACAAAAAGATAGGCGTGAAAGTGCGTTTAATTCTCATTAACAATTGTACATATATACAATGAGAATTGTCCCTTGGGTTTCATATTCCCAAGTGGACCCTTGGACTCCTGAGTGACTCTTGGTCTACCCTCAACAACTATTGATCTTCTTTGTAGGTGAATGTGCACACCAATCCTAACACCAAGGATTAGTCTCCAACAAATCCCCCCTTAATCCGAAGGGTGTATATGAGTCCAAGAAAAAGAAGAGATTTGAATAAGTGAAAGTGGACAACTACCACCAGCTGAACATTTCCATCTTGAACGTCCTTTACTAAGAAGGTTAGCTAGAAGCTTGCACATGCTTCTGCTAAATACAAGAGCTCTCTGAAGGGATGGTTTTGGCTGACCATCAACCGAAATGGGCTAGCAGAAGGCTGAAATATTCTACTATGTGTGTGGTTTAAGGTTGACCACAAACTCTGGAACTTGGCGACAACACTCGCTTAGAGGTTCTCTGGAAAGGTGGTTTTAGGATGACCACAAACGAACTGGAGAGCTGAAAACAGGAAGTGAACAGTAGCAACTAGCTAAACATTTCCATATTGACAACCTTTTCCAAGTTAGCTAGAATCTTGCACATGCTTTTGCTAATATAAGGTGTTCTCGATACCGGTGGTTTAAGGATGACCACCAATTTTGGAGCTCAATCGAACATAGCTCTTCACAGGCTCGCTTGTTCCGGCTCACTTGCACTCACTCGCTTGTTACTAACGGCCTTCATTTCCCCCTTGTCAGGAACAATGTGAGGAGAGAAGAATCTCATGGTGTCACAACTAGACACAAAACATATGAGTACTCTGTGTCATGTATATCTCTTATGTCTTCATAATACATGCATATCAGATTCAGGCAACATCTCTAAATCTGGTGGTTGTCCAAACTCACTATGGATCGGGCTCGCTTGATATGACTTACTTGAGGAAGGCTGTGAATGTTCGTCGTCAGAGGGAAAAGGCTTCGAAACTTGAAGCCTGACATCATGTTTCCCCCTGTCAAGGACAAAGTAAGAAGCAGTACAATAATCTACTGCAAGTTTCACTCTTGCATGTTTCTTCAGCTTCACACACCGATCTGGAGAATGCTTGCGCTTCCTGCAATGTCGACAAGGATGAAGATCAAAACAATGATCTTTCATATGGCCAACTCTGTCACACTGTTGGCATCTAGAACTCTAAATGGATTGTACATCTGACATTGTTTCACTATTTTCTGGCAGCTGATAGGAATCATCTTCAAACAAGGGGTTATTCTGAAAGTTTCAAACATTTTATGTTTGAAACTTTTTAGATTAATTAGGGCTTACTAATACCAATGTTGTTGCAATAGCTTCTTTGACTTCATGGAATGCCCTCTTGCTCTCATCACTCCATTTAAGCTCACAATCTTTCTTCATCATTTCTAAAATGGGTTTAGTGATTTCAAGAAAAATAGATATGAATCTCTTGATGAAGTTGATTCAACCAAACAAACATTGCATTGCCTGCTTGCTTGCATGTAAGGCGCACCTAGTGAATTCCTTCTATCCTTGTTGGGTCAATCTTAACATCCTCCTTAGACACAATATGGCAAAGCAATTTTCCTTTATCAACCTCGAAAAACTGATTTCTTGTGATTCAAAGATGTTGGCATTTTTACAAAACCTACTTGACATGGTGTACATGTGCATTCATTTCTTTAGAGAAAATAGTTAAACCATCTTCATAAAGCTCAATGATATTATCCATGATATCCTTGAATGCATAGTCCATAGTGTGGACTTGTCATTGGGCAAACCAAGTGGCATCCTAAGACATTCAAATGTCCCCCATGGTGTGGTGAAAGCTATCTTACACTAATATTCAAATGCCCCCCATGATGTGGTGAAATCTATCTCACACTAATCCTCACTTCTTACAAGTACTTAATTGTATCTTGAAAATCCATCCAACATAGATGTCAAAGCTGATCTAGTGACTTTCTACAGCAAGTGTTCCATATTAGGAAGTGGATAATCATCTTTAAGAGACAATTGATTTAGACTCTTAAAGTCAACACATATTTTGATTTCTCCATTGTTTTTTTATAGGCACCAAGTTAGTCACCCATGATGAATGCCTTGAAGCAGGGTCACCGGGAGCTTCCTAGGAGAGCTCGCTCCCGCTCTAGACAGGAGCGGGCTGAATTGACCACTGGTGCGCGCTCTCGGAATCAAGGAGCGCGCTCCAGGGGGCAATGGCATGCTCCCTACCACTATGGGAGCTTGCGCTACTGAATATGCTCCCATGGAGGTGGTACGCGCTCCTATGGACGTCGAGATGCTCTCGCAGACATGCCTCATTTGTTTTTGTTTTTTTATATTTTTTTTCTAACTTGGAGTTGGGTGTGCCCCTTCGGCTTTTTAGGGTTCAAAGAAGGTGAGGGATAAATAAAAACTCATCACCCTCACCATTTCTCTCATTCCATTCATCTTTGTGTGCTTGAGCTTGGAGTGGAGAGTTTGTGTGTATGAGGCTTGAGCTTGGAGGAGATTTGTGGGAGCTTGAAGGAGATTTGTGAGAGCTTGGAGGAGACAACAAAGGCTTCCATCTACTTCTACAAATACTTCGAGAGCTAAAGAGGTAAGCCCAATGTCCATTTTTTGTAGTTTTTTGTATATATTTGTGTTGTTTGTTGGTGGATCTTTCTTTTTCTTCATTCTATTGAAGGTTGTTCATTAAGACTTGAGAAAAATGTTGTTCTTTTGGTTTTTACTTCCATTTGTGGTTCTCATGGTGTTGGTGGGGAATAGGAATGAGAGGGAAAATGAGGACCCAACATATGAAGATGAGGAAGGTTTTGAAAGGGAGAAGGATCTTGAAGGTGGCAATGAAACTAGTAAAACTTCATCAACACTCTTGTGGCAATTTGTGACAAAACTTGAGGGGGGGAAAGGTGGTGGAACCACTAATTTTTTATGCATGCCTGATTGTCATCAAGGAAAACCTTATATTGGTTCATATGCCTGTGTGAGGAGGCATCGTTGTGGGGTAATGGATAGTGATGATAATAAAGGTGCCATTGGGATCGCAATTTTCCCTAATGTATCAAAAGAGGAGAGAAGAAGATACATCAAGATAGAGGAAGCTGCACAAAGAATCCATGGCAAAAAACAAAAGGTTCAATCTGAATCCATATCATCTAGATTTGGTAGCACTAGTAACACATCTACTAGTGCAACCTCTCGTGGTGGTAGGAGAGCAATATTGGATTTTCTTGATATTGGCGGTAGGGATGATATAGATGCAAAAGTGGCACGATTTCTCTATGCATGTGGTGTGCCATTCAATGTTCTTTGATTCCCTTATTGGCATGATATGGTTAAAGCCATCAACAAAGCCCCGTTGGGTACAAAGGCCCAGGGTATGAAAAAGCTAGAACTATGTTACTTGTTGATTTTTGTAGCATTGGATAGGTACTTCTGCATAGGCCAAGTGTCAGGCATGCAGAAGTCGTCCAAAAGACCTCTCTAGGAGCTTGCTTGAGGAGCAAGAGACATTTTATATCTATTTCCTAAATCTAACTTAGGAAAAGCACATTATTAACTTAAAGTTGGCTAATGACTAAAGTGACTTAGGGCCCATGGTATTTGATAGTCCATGGTATTGGCCCAAGGTATTTTGGTCATTGAGATGTTATAAAATGAAGCCCAAGGAGAGGAGGTGACACAACAATCACACAGAATGAGTGAGTGAGATCTCATTGAGTGGGTGGAGAAGGACTTCCATCCAAGTGTGAGGGAAAGGGCTGAGGAATGGAGTAAAGGGGCAGCAAAGGAAGTAGCAGCAAAGTGTGATAGGTTAGGCTACTTGTTGTTTTCTACATTCCTCAGAAGGGTCGTTATCCCAAGATGGAAGCCTGTGATTTTAATAATAAATCATCTATTGCTGGTTTTTCCCCACTTGGGGTTTTCTAGGGTAAATCTATGTCAAATGTGTGATGATTTCCTTTACTTTCTGTTGTGTAATTTGTTAGAACACCTGTGTATTTTCATTTATAATTTAAGCATTAAATTATCGGAAATGAAAATAAGATATGGTGTTTGAAAATTAACATTACTAGATAAGGAAAGAGCAAAAATCAAACGAGGTCTTACACAGTTTACAGACGGGTGGGCAGATATTGGGGTATCCATTATATCTGACGGTTGGACTAGTGTTATAAACCAACATTTGATAAATGTCCTTGGTGTTTCAACTAGTGGTACAGTGTTTCTTGCAGCGCATGACTCCTCATTGTTATCCACTAAATTACACTTAGTGGATTCCGAGTGAACCGTTGAAGACTTGAACAATCTAATTGTTCATCATCAGTGTTCTGAGATCCATCAAGCCAAGTTTTGGCCCTGTTATCACATTTATAGTAGCCGGGCTACCATACATTATTTTTCTGATGCCAGTACACTATTCAGCCAGTTCCCCTACATTTGAGATGCTGAGATGAGCATCTATATTGGATCACTATCAGATTGTGGACAGCAGTTATATTCCCCATGCCATTACTGAGTCTCAGGACACTCAGAGAGATGACCGATGTAGCCATTATACCATTGGTACAGAGCAGTCAGTAGTGCCCAGAGATACAGCAGCAGTTTCAGAGGACAGAGGATGGTACAGGTCGATGAGCTTTCAGGTATATGACTCAGCAGGTATATCATGGTGTTGTGGTTAGATTGCTTTTATACTTATTCTTATAGCATGTCTTAGCACTTAGTGTCATGATCTGGCGATCATATAGATATTTGGACCTGGTTGATCTATTATATATATTATATTGTCCCTACTCAGACGTAGAAGTTCACTATTCATACTCATTGGTATGTACCCTCCTTAGGGAGAATAGAGGTGATCATTCCACCATACCTTGGCTTGCTAGTGTTGGCTCCATCATTTCATTGTCTTCATCCATCCATGGCCTACCTTTTAGATTATCACCCTGACTTACTACTTGACTAGTGGCATGGAGGACTTTTCCCCACTGTAGCCTCTGTATTGGATGAGCTTCCTTGTTTATTGTGTCTCGGCTCTGAGTTGGTGACAAAACTTACCTATGGTGAGTTGGAGTTCCTTGGAATTCCCCCTAGTCACTAAAGTTGTGTTGGCTAAACCTGAAACTTTTAGTGCTGCCATGAATACAAAATCCGGAAAAAATGAAATGCTATATCTTGTATGAAAAGCCCATTCATGCAATGTGTTTCTAAACACACATGAATGAGAGGCATGCCAAGTGAAAATGGCCATGAAAATAAAATGTTATATCTTTTGGAAAATAAATACCTAGGTAAACAAGCTGTCCATGACACACCTAGAAGTGCTCAGGTAAACAAGTGCCTTAAAAACACACCTGCAGCAGGAAGCCTAAAATAAATGTAAATCTATGCAATGTGTTTATAAACACACATAGATCAAGGCTATGGAAACTTCAGGCCCAAAAAACAATGGAACTTAAATGCTATATCTAAACAATTGCTGGCCTTATTTGTATTATGGATTGTGCGCATCTGTGAAGGTGAATAAACCCTCTTTAAACAACTCATCCATTTGTGAGACACCTCCATTCCCTGTGTTATTGCTCATTCAATATATACTATGGTGTGTATTCCCTTTCCCTTGCCAAAGTGTCACAAAGTCAAGTCAGTCAAGTCATCCCTTAGCCTAGCCAATTATTTCAGCCTTCACCCTTCACTAGCAAATTGATCACAACTATGAAGTGAGTATGATCCTGAAAGTCTAGTCTGAGTAATAATAATAATCAATGACACTATATATTTGGATTTAGATCGCCAGTTATGATTACTCTGTGTTATAATTGTTATTTGAATAAGTTGTAGAGCATGTATTAACCTTGACACTTTGCAGCAGCTTTGGATGATTGTCTGAGTTATATTTGGTCTTGGTTAGACCCAGTTTGACCATGGAGGACCATGGGACATGAGATGTTGGACCTTATGATGATATGGATAGATGATATATGGTCTATGTACACATACATGATGATTCTATGCAGCAGCTACAGGGTTATGATGATGATTCTTGGGTTACAGCAGTGTTTGGTCATTTACAGATCATTATTATTGGCCTTGTTCCGGTATATTGGATATTTATTTTGATCATGCAGAGACTCATATGGTGTATGAGTACACATCTTGGATGGATTTGGACCTTCTGAGTCCAATGAGACAGTTTGTTTTCAGTTCCGGGCACTTACAGTGATGATTGAGCCTCAGTAGGCTGTCCCAGTGCAGTTTTGGTCTGTTTGAGGCCCTGTCAGAGCAGATGTGATTTTTATCCGGTTGACCTAGGGCGCTGATGATGGAGGGGGTGGTCCAGCCACTTGTTTTTACCATATTACCCCCCCTCCCGGACACACTGGTGCCCTCACCTTGACAGCGCAGGCACTCCAGGAGGCTTTTTGGGGCAGTTTCACGCTTCCCGAGGCATTTCAGGATTGGTAGAAATGGCTATTGAGGAAATCGATTTGGGCTACTGAGGCAAAGTTATGGCAAGGGATGATCAGTGATGATAGATCGGGGTCTTCCACACCTTCTCCAGCAGTTTCAGCTTCATCGGGGCCCGCATCCATCACTTATGGCACTTTCTGTGGATTTTTGAGGTCTTTTGAGGACCACGACTTCACTATGGAGGCACGATTTGGTACATTCATGATTATTTTTTGGTTATTGTGCTATGGGGATTGACCAAGGAGGGATAAAATTACCCCTTGGACCCACCATAAGCCTCTTATGATATTATGTCATCATGATTTGGTGGGATTCCCCTCTTCTAGGGCGATTTTGTCCACTAACATGATATTTTATTTGTGATCCATGTATTTTATTGTTGATCTCATCTCAACCATTGATTAGACATTTGTATCTTTTAATCTTAGCCACTCATTCAAAAAGTGGTTAGGGTTTTGGTGCCTCTCCTTCCTATTTAAAGGAGAGAGCTTCTCATTGTAAGGGGTCTTTGGCTCTTGGATTATTGGTATAGAAAAATATTCTTGTGGAAATTCTTGTGGTCTCCTTTGCATCTGGTGTTCTTAGATGGTGATTGGAAAATCTATTGCAACCTAGCATTTGGAAATTGTGGCAAGATCTATCTTTTTTGGAAATCATTGTTTGTCTACAGGAGGGCGACTTCAACAAGGGCGATTTTGCAAGGCTTCTTCAAATCGACTTTCTTGGCATTCGCTTGTATCAGGGGGTTATCATTAGCATCATTGTGATCTATGCTATCTTTCTGTTACTTCTTTTGTGGCATTAGTCTTATCTCTTGATGCATCAAATCTGATATTGTTGACGTTTGTTGTGCAGGAGAGAGGGCGCATTGGCTTCTTGGACCAAATCGACTTGCATAGAAACTACCTCAAAGCTTCTCAAATTGATCGGGTTTGCATAGATCATCATCATCAAGGCATCTACAAGGTTACCCAGGTAAGATCCACAGGTTTGTTTCTCTTTCCTTTATCCAATCCATTGACATAGCTCATAAATTGTTGAAACCCTAAATATCTTAAAACCCCCATTTTACATTTTCTCAGATCTACTTAGATCTAGTGGGTTGTTGGGCATAATACTGAAAACCCACCTCTATAGCATCCAAGGCATCCCGGATCTATAGTTTGGTGAGGATTGGCTTCCGTTTGATCCCCTTCCCAGGCCAACTTAGCCTCTCCCAAGCAAGGCGCACTTCACTAGTTGAGCAAGTTGACCTAGATCTAGGTGGTGGGTGTTTGAGATTCCACTTGATTTGACATCTACACATCAAATAACATACACCCAGGTTGTCACTTTTCTGAAATTCACCTTGTGGGCCCTATTCCACATTTCAAGGGATTTAAACCCCACTTTGGACCACTTGGAACACTTAAACTCAGATCTAGTAAGATCTAGCCATCGGATTACCGTGAAACTATAGATCCATACCCCTACTTGACTGATCTACCCGGATCTAAAATTTGGGTGCCATCCGACTTGTCTTGACCCACCTAAACCCCACTTTCAGCCTCCTTGGGTAAAGTCGCACCACCTTGGAGAAGTGAGTTCACTCACTTCTAGGAACTGGGTACTTGAGATTATTGCAGATCTGAAACCGGAATAATTCAAAACCTAGGTCTAGACTATCACTTTGTCAAATCCTGCCTTGGGGATAGCATTCCTTGTTTTAAGGGATTGTGGTCCACTTGGGTCAAACCTAGATCTAGACACATTCAACCATCAAGATCTCTATTGCCCACTTGTCTCATGTTGTAGGAGTCCTAAACCATAAGTCAACCCCACTTTGACTCCACTTCCCAATTCCCAAGGCACTGGTTTCTCTCCAAGATAACTCAACTTTCCTAGATTGTTGGATTGACTTGTGGTTTGACCTATGCATGGTAAACTATACCTTTGAAGACATCATGAACCATGGTCAAGCTTGTCTCATGTACTAGTTAGCCCCAATCTGACCCCTAAACAACCCTGCATTGGACACAGTTCCCAAGGCAGTGGATTTTCCAACATTGAACTAGTACACTCATCCTAGATCTCACTTCAAACATTATAAGTCACTCTCACATCAACTATGAACCAAAGCTATACTTATTGAACCCCCACTTGGCTTGTGACTTCATCTTTAGGTCTAGGATAAACCATACACCTAACTTCACTTGGAAATACCCTGATTTGGTGTCTTGGTTTTGATCTCTCCTGTCGGGAGTAGATCGGGTCTCCCCCTTTGTTGTCTGGGCTAGATAACATAAAGCGAAGGTTGCCTCGACTGGCGTGACAACCATATATTGGAGGTCGAGGTGATCGTGGTTGCACCTTTTGAGTTGCCCTTCCCTATTGCCATCCATGACTGGATCCATCCATAGGGGTAACTACAGTTTAGGTGATAACAGGCCCCTTTTTTAATAATTGCATGTCCATACCCCCTTGGAGGATTTTGTAAAAATGTGCTAGCATGACGGTCTATGTAAAGGACTTGGCTTCCTAGGACTTATGAATCAAGTCGGGTATTCCAAGGAGTTTTTTCACTTATTACTTATGTTTTGCATTTTAGCAGGGCATAATGTTTGAATTTTTCTCCTGCTCCTCCAAAGCTGGAATGCCTATTGTGATGGTTAGGCCTTAGGAGGTTATTAAAGTCCATGGATCAATATGTTTATGAGCGTGCTAGAAATCAAATTGAGTCATTATGGACATGCATTAGGTCCCCTAGGATTTTCGGTCAAATTCGAGAAAATAATTTTTTCTCGCAAAATGGACTTTTTTTTAATATTTTAATTAAAAAATTAAAAAAATGTAATAAAAGTGTGGTTAGGAGGCCAATTTGGCCATGGGGGTGCTCGTTTTCTAACTCAGAGCACCCACTTTCCTAAGTGTTTAAGTGATTTATTTTTCACTTAAATTACTTTTGCTCAAAAAGGTCAAAAAGTGAGTGAAAAAAATAGAAAAATAATAAAGTTATGAGGAAAATCAGATTCCTAAATCAGGGGAATTTGATCCCACTAAAGAGGGAGTTGAGTGGGCAATCACATCCCTTAAATATCTCAATCAAATTAGCCTTGAATCAAGGCTTATGTTATGGCCCATTCATCTCCTCAATTTGAGAAATGGGCCCCTCTTGCTCTCTCTTACCTTAATGCACCCCTCTCCATTTTTCTATTTAAGAAGGCATTGGGCTCTCATTTCTCTCATGGTCAGAGAGGACCGAAAGACTGGTAATTCTTGTATTGTATTTTCATATTACTAGTTGGTAAGATTTATGATTCTAGTTTGATTTCATATATTGCTTATTCATGTCCGCGGTATAGAAGTAGTATGTTACTACTAGTTTGTATGCTTACTCTTCTTATTTATGGCATGAGAAGCACCGGATTTGACGCTTTGTGCAAGTAGTTTTAGTTGTGCAGGTTCCCTAAGCTCGAATGTGCAGATGATCTAGTTTGACTCTACTGCTCTTCAAGCACTTTCAGGATACAGTCCCTCCGCTCTCCACCAGAAGGCTCCATAGCTCAAACATTCCCAGGATTCCAATATTCTTTCTATCTCTCTCTTTCCTTCATTTTAAATTTAAACTTTTCTGGTTACGGTTACTTGCATGCTTAGTTAAATTAGTTTCATTTGAAAGGGATATTTTAAGAAGCCGATTTAAGTTAAGTATGTTACTAGATCTAGGATTTAAAACTTATTTTTAGTAGATCTAGGTTGCTTAAGTACTTGTGCATAGTTCTTATCTTTCAGTACTTAAAATTTGTATGCTTTTAACGTTGATTTGGGCACATTTGGTGCATTTCAGGTGGTTGCTTTTACATTTTTATCGCCATAACAAGAGGAGGTGCGGCCGGAAAATCGAAGATCAAAAGCCATACAAGGCTTCTCGGAGCAACACTCTTCTTTCTTCTTCATTTCTAAAAACCTGTAAGCCTTTGAATCCAGATCTATAAGGACCAAAGGCAGCCACCTTTTTCACTTGTAATATAATGATAATAAGAAGAGAGTGGGTTTTCCAAGAGACCGCACCCCATCTCCCTGGGGGGATTCATGTTGCCTCCTTGATGGTTTGCTTTTCCGTATCATTACTTTTTGCTTTAGATTAGTCTCATTTTTCTTTTTTTGGTTAGTTTAATTTTTCTTGCATGGCTTTTGTAAAGTAACAAACACTAACCCAGCATTGCTCTACCGAACTACCCAAAAGAGCTTGCTCGATTGGGGAAAAGATACTCTTTGTCGTAGTAATTAGTCTCACATTTCCTTTTTGCATTTCAATCTCAATTGGAATAAACAATCGACCCTTCTGTGTATGCTCTTGCCCATCATAGGTTCGCCCTGATCTTTGGGATAACCAAAAGTGGAAGTGTGCACTTTTTCACTTTCCACATGCAATAAACAACTCACCTTAATAAAAACGACTTCCCCAATACTTTACGAAAATCCGGCGTATCAGTCTTTGATATTGTGTGGGAAAATTCTTCAAAGAAAGCGGGAACCACTGGATAGTGACCTCGGGATACCGTTAGACTGCACCCTCGATTGGTGTAGTGTTGAACACCTCCTAGAGACTCCGATCCAACCCACATTTCCAAGTGTGGAACCACCTTTGTCATAATCCGGATATATTCCCAGTACCTCACGGTATTGTTATCACACAACTTGTAGTGGTCCCTAAAGGTATCCCATCCGGGATGGTAGAGGAGACGGACAACTAAAGAGGTGACCCAAGAGATGCAACGGTTCCCAATGCAAGCTGCATGTCACAATAACCGAGGCACTCTTCACTTTAGATCAAGACGAATCAAGACCACGGGGGAGACCCTAGCCAATCAATGAAGATTAGCTAACCCAAAGGTTCCTAGGGAAATGTGTAAGTGAGTTACGGAAACCAATGAGTGAGTTAGATTAAGTGGACCCAAGGGTTTAAGTATGGTTGAAGAGGCTTAAGGAGGTGACAAGTGTTTCAACCAATGAATGACTGGGGCCACTTATGAAGCTCAAATGGATTGATATAGTACCATGAAAATACACAAGTGGACTCCTTAAAAAGTGGAAAATGGTCCAAGTGGAGCCCACAAGGTGAAGTTAGGGGTGTGATGGCACTAAGGGGTATGCAATGATGTAGATCTATGGATCTAGGATGAGATAGGAAACACCCACATATGGGATCTAGCAAATGACACTAACCCCAAGGAGAGCGATTTACCCAACGGAGACTAGTGCCTTGATTTGAGAGGGCAAATGGAGTCCAAATTTCACCAAAATGTAGATCGAGGTAGTTAAGACAATTATCAAGGTGGGTTTAAAATGGCATGCCCCAATATGGGCTAGATCTCCATAAATCTAAGATTGAAAATGCATCACCTAGTGACCCAAGTGGGGCTCAACCCTCAAAATGATGAATGGGGCCCAAAAGATGAAAATCAACAAGGTGAATCACTAGGGGTAGGTTATCAAGGTAGATCTATCCGAATCAAGTGGGATCTCACCGACCCACAACTTGGAAATAGCCCCACTAGCCTTCCTCAAGGAGTGCGACCTCCCTTGGAGAGGCTAATGTGCCTTGGGAAATGGGTCAAATGGAGGCCAATAACCACCAAACTATAGATCTAAATTGCCATGGCTGCTATAGAGGTAGGTTTTCAATATTATCCCCAAAGCCAAGCTAGATCAAAGTAGATCCAGAAAAAAGTAAAAAAAAAGGGTTTTAACCAATGAGGGTTTTGTGATCTAAGAGAGTAGATGGATAGGATAGAAGAATATCATACCTCATGGAACATACCTGGAAGATGAAGATGGAAGAGGCTTGTGACGAGGATTACTTCCCACAAAGACCAAATGCCAAACTTGATGAAGCCCTTCTTGCCAACGTTTTGCCTCCTTCAACCAAATCGACCTCCCTATTCCTGTCAATCAAGGACACAAAGATCAATCAATCAATCAAGAATGGAAGTAGATGCAAGAAAAGAGATGAAGAAACATGAAATTGTTCGTACAAAGACAAAACAACTCCCTGTCACCCAAAACGACTTGTTGAAACGAGCAAGGTAGGCCTCCCCACCAATGCGCATTGCCCCAAGACGTCTTCTTTGCCTGCAAAAATGTTAGTTGAAGATAAAATCCAAGATGGCCACCAATGTCTGTCAGTGTAGAGGAAAAAACATTTACAATCACCACAAGCATTCCAACTTCAAGATCCAAGATGCCCAAGAAAGTAGTTTTATTCCAATGGCCAAGAGCCAAAATCTCTAGATGAATTTTACAATAGGGGGGTCTCCTCCTTATATACGATAATAAAGACCAAAACCCTAAACCACAAAACCACTTTTTGAAACTAGTGGTTGAGATTGAAAGATCTCACAATCTAATCAACGGCTAAGATGAGCCAATACATAATATCACATGGATCACTCAGAAGAGGGATGACATCATAGCTAAAAGTGACTAAGTGAGGGTGACGTCATGCCTCAAAAGGGGGCTAAGATACATGGGTCCACCAAATATGACATGGACATGACTCAAGAGGCACATGGTGGGGCTAGGAGGTATCAATCCTTCACTAGCTCATCCCCATGGCATAATAATAAAAAATAATAGGACCATGACATGTCCATATAACACAAATGATCAAATTTTGTCCTCAAAATCTGTGAGAGACATGCAGTAAAAGGCTCATGTGGTCTCTGTGAAGACCAAGTGCCAAAACCTTGCCTCAATTGCCCAAATCGAATTCCTCAGTGACCCTTTTATTCCATTTTTAATCCTCCTGAAAAACCCTGAAACTGCCCAAACTACCACCTAGGTTGCCTGCGCTGTCAAATTGAGTGCACCAGGTTGTCTGGAAGGGGGGCATAATGGCAAAAACAAGTGGTTGGACCACCCCCTTCCTACACAGCACCCTAGGCAACGACTGGCCTCCAAGCCTCTGCTGGACAAGCTAGATCAGCATGCCCAAAACTGGTCAACAGGTGGATAATTGTTGCTATCATCATCAGAAGTGCCCGGAACTGAAAGATAAGTGTCTCAATGGATCTAGAAGACCGAAATCCACTAGAAATGAGTACTCATACACCATGGGTTGACCTGTGCGGTCAACAGTAGGGTCCACCATATCCAGACAGTGTAAAATATGATGATCTGGAAATAATAATAATAAAACTGATCAACTGCATCAACCATCATCTGAAGCATGTGTCCAACACATGGAAGCATCAATAAGTGTATGTGGGACCACAAATCATCATCCATAAGCACAAGTGGTCCATCTCATCACGGATACCAAGAATGACCATGGTCAAACTATGTTTGACTAGGTCAAAATATAACTAAGGACAAGATTATAACAATAGACTAAAACATGCTCCTTTAGATCATATTCACAGCTTAACTTAAAGTACAAACATCATTCCGTGGCAGTTAATACATATATATATTTCAAAATTCACTGTTATTTATATTTTACTTGCACAAAAGCTTTAATGACAGACTCACCCATTGGACATGGCCTAACTGCTAGCTAAGGATGAAGGCTAAGAAGAAGGCTAGGCAAAAAGGGGATGACTGGACCAAACTCAACTAAATGACAATTTGGACGGGGAAAGGGGGAGCTACACTCTGTGCTGGACAAAATAACAAAGGGAAGGGATGTGCCTCACAAATGGATAAGTTGTTTAGAGAGTGCTTATTCAACTTAGGCATCATGTCTACATCAAGTTGATCCAGGTTCATTAGGATCATTCATTTCATTTCCATGGCCTTTTGGCCTATATGACCCCTCTGGGATTTCACATATGCTAAGAAGCACAACTAATCGTAGCTTGCATCCGGGGCATATTCACATTTACAAGGTCAGCAATAATAGATATAACTTTTGAGTAACCATTGCTTTTTTTGGGGACCCTTTTATACCCTTCGCGGCGTATTTTAGCAATTCATTGCTATAGCCTTTATTCACATGTGTTAAGAAACACATTCTAGAATTTTAAGTTCACAAGCTTTCATAATACATTTCCAATACAAGTAGTACATGAGCTTTCAGTTTTAGCCAACAACATCTCAAGTGGCTAGGGGGAATTCTGCACAGTGCCAAACATCGGGACAACCGACCAGAATGATTTAGGCATACAATCCAACTCACCAAAGGCAAGTTCTGTCACCAACTCAGAGCCGAGACATAAAACAAACATGGATGCGGTCCAACATAGAGGTAGAGATGGGGAAGTCCTCAATATCAAAAAGTCAAGAAGGCAAGTCAAGGGTGAAAACCAAATCAGGAAGGTCATGGATGGATGGAGTCAAATGAATGTGGTGCCTAAGCTAGCAGACAAGGATGTCATGAAAGACCATATCTATGCTCATAGGAGGGTAATGAAACCGATGAGTATTGTCGAAAAACCTAAGTGTGCAAATAATACGTCCATTTTATATTTATAACATCATCCAAGATATTTCATTTAATTTTAAATAGTACTGCCACATCATGAATCATATACCAAGTCAATGCTATGAAGATGACTAAAACAACAAGATAATAATCCAAAGCCAATAATCAGAAGTCCATAGGTCACATCATATCATAATAATCATCATCATCCATAAATAACTGGAACACTGCTGCAATAATACAACTGGGCACTGAACTGGAACTGTATGGAACAAAGGGTCACATCGGTCATCAAATCTAAGCTCTCAAGGCCTGAGCCTTGAGAGCTTAGATTTGATGACCGATGTGACCCTTTGTTCCATACAGTTCCAGTTCAGTGCCCAGTTGTATTGTTGGCACAAGGTCTAATCAATATCTGATACATATACTACTCTGATCCATAAGTGATCTCAAATGAATATGCTCATCATAGCTGATCTCTGTAAAAGCAAAGCTCTGAAAAGTGCAGATATCTGCTCCGCAAGAATAGTAGCCCAGCTACTATGGTGTGATAACAGGTATATCGAGAATCATCTTCCCCTTAATCCTCTCATCATCTTAATAAATTAAAACTGACCAAGTACATTGCAAAACATTTACTTTTTTTTTTCAGTAGCATTCTGTTATTTTGACTCCATTGGCACTGGTACAATTTATTATCATTATTTGCTTTCAGTCAAATATGCTATGAATGTCGTATATATTTTTATATTGTTGAATACAAATTTCACGTTTGTAGTAGCTTGTTTCAGTAATCCATTTCGAAACTCCTAAATAACTTCACATCCACAATTAATAAATAATTGAAGAGCCTTAGAAACTCTTTCATAGGGACTACCCCCCTTGGCTTCGTTAGGAGTTAGCTTAAATCGAGGAGTCAGGATTAGGTGACAGCCCTGACTCGAGACTTGCCCCCAAGGACGCACCCAGTAACTTGAAGATTTATGCCACGCTAACCCCCTCTTCCTCGAGGTGCGTATCCGGTGACAACATTTTTGGCACTGTTGCCGGGGATAAATCTTTTTATTCCCAAGGTATGACTTTTGTTTTGTTTTTTTTTGTTTTTAGATTTGTTTGATAAATGTTTAGAGTATATCTGTAATTTTCATCTGGCGACTCCACTAACTTTTTCCCTTTTTATATTTTCAAAGAAAAGCAAAAAGTAGAAATTTTTGTGAGTATTTTAAATGCATATTTTTATTCTCACATGGCGACTTCATTGAAGGGATTAAACCCTTGTATCTCATAAAATTGTTGAGACTTATTGTGTATAGATGAGCCCATACAATACGGAAAATTTTAAAAGCTCATTGTTGGACAACTCTGCTTTTTCAATAGCTAAGATCATTGATTTGTTATGCTATGGATAGTAATAAAGAAGGGCTTTGTGCTCACTTGTTTGAGGCATGCCCCTCAATAGATTTCTCAAATATCCATGGGTTTCCCAATGAATGCTATGATCATCATGGGCTATATAGTGTGGCTCCAGAGTTCTATGGAAATAGTGGTGATTCAGCCATTGATCATATTGCTTCCTTTCTCAAACTGGTGGTTGACTTCAATGTTATTCGTGAGGATGATCTTATGACCATCTTTGCTTTCCTTTTGGTGGGGGATGCGGTGAATTGGTTCTATGACCTTCCTGGCAAATGCATTACCTCCATTTCACGTTTCTTTGAGATGTTTCTTGAACGGTGGCATGATGATGAGATTGATATGAAAAAATTTATAGAAAATTCCCTTGCCATCCTTCCTAAATCAAAAGATATTTTAGAAACTAAAGAAGAGATTCAAGAAAAGCACCCTAAAGATCAAAGAGATATTATTGAAGCTCCTCCTTGTGTGGCTTTAATAGAAAATATTAAAGATCTGGAGCCATCTCAGAATTATGAAGATGATCACATTTGTATGCCAGATCTACCTCAAGAAGAAACTATTACAGAAGATCATGAAGGAATCCATGATATAATTTGGGATTTGTATGATGATACTCCTTCATGTGCTCCCCATGGTGATGAAGGATTGGTAAATGCATTCACTTTTGATATTTTTGAAACCAACCCTTCTAAAGATGATAATTATGAGCATGAGGAGGACAAGTATAGCCTGGAGCATGATGTAAGTGATGAAGACTCTCTCATATCTGACATAGATGGGGGTGATGACTATTGGAATTTCATTGAAAATCCAACCTATGAGACTTTTAAAATCTTATTGAGAATCCCATCTATGATATGTTCAACAAGGGGAGTATCTATACATAAATTTATGGAAGACCAATTTATGATTAATCCAGAGAAGGGAGTGTTGATCTCGAGACTTGGGAAAGCCTTGTTATGGAAGAGGAACATGCTAACTTTTTAGGCCTTTTGACCCTATGAATTTTGTATGTGCTTAGAAGCACAACTAATCGCAGCATTCATCCAGGGTGCTTTTACATTTCATTTCATAGCCCTCTTTCATTGTGTTGAAAAGCATAATTTTATTTTATTTACATGGGCTTGCACACAAGATATAATAATAGTTCAAACATGCATGTAATGATGGTAGTACATTTTGCTTCAAGTCTAGCCAACACAACTCGGGCAACTAGGGGGATCATCCACAATCAGGACCAAACATCGGGGGCAACCGACCAGAGAGGTCAAGGCTTCAAATACAACTCACCTAAGCTCAGAAACCAACACCAACGGGTTCTCCTGGCCCAGAAGGATCAAGGATTCGATAAGTTCTGTCGCACAACTCAGAGCTGAGACACAAAACAACAGGGAAACTGTCCAACATAGAGGCAAAAGTGGGGAGGTCCTCCACATCACAGGCTAAGGAAGAGAACGGATGGATGGGGGAAGGGATAGGTGATGCCATAACTAGCAAGCCATAAAAGGTGGGAATGACCATGTCCATACTACTTGAGAGGGTAAAACCAACGAGTATAAGCAAGAATTTCTTATTCTAAGTAATTAGATCACTTAGACTCTACATAGTCAACAAAACAACCATGCCTATATATATATATATATATATCGCCAGATCATGACCACTAAATACCTAGTGAAGCTACTAAGATAAACAAAAGAGCAAGGCAAACATATCCAATGCACAACCATATACTTGTTGGGTCATATACATGTACCTGTCATCTGGATCATCAATCGTCACTGGCAGACTACTGCTGTAAAGCTTTGGGCACTGTCACACTGCTCTGTATTGAAGAAGAATGGTCACCTTAGTCATCAAATCTGAGGTTATGAGGCTCAGTCATGGCATAAGGTTCATCATATCTGATCTTAGGCTGCTCTGATACATGAGTGATCATCAAAACTTAAAAGTATTGCTCATCATAGGTTGATCTCATCAAAAATGTGTAAAGGCCTAGCTCAAAAATATACAGGAAACTGGTCTGCAATCATGGTAGCCTGACTACTATGGATGTGATAACATCTGGCTCCAGCTGGGACAAGTGCTCTAAGGGAGAGAGTGCTTGAGAACCTCAGAGATCTCTGGTCCCCAACACTCATTGCATCACTCATCAGTCCTGCACCTGATTAATCTACTTCATCATCAAAATATACCTATTCCCGTGCACATGAAACCAGGCACTACCCAAGCAGCATGTATGAATAAAATACAAGAACTGAAATCAAATTCTAATCTAGAACATAAAATCAAATTATTAAATGCATGAAAGTAAAATGTTGTTCTAACAACTAACAAGTTTTACTCTTGATGCAGGGAAGCTTAGAAAGTAGCATGATAACAAAAATTAAATTCAAGCAAAAGCAAGAACACTCAGAAAAGCTCAAACGACACTCAACACTAGGATGAAAAAAAAAAACACTCAGATCCTACTGCTCAAGTGAGCTTATTCAAACACCTACCTACCCACAACTAAACAGGCAAGAGAAGACTCTACCCCGAAGGGACAAGCGGGTAGTAATGTTTCAATAACAACCCGTTTACTGGCAATTCCAATTCATCACCATCTAATGTTTCTAACCAAACCGAACCTTTTCCTGCTATCATGCTTACTCGATAAGGGCCCATCCATAACTTCTCAAACTTTCCATGATTTCCTAGCTTTTCTTTGTTTTTATCCCACGGCAAGACTATATCACCTACCCCAAATTTCACATTTCTAATCCTTTCATCAAAAGTTCCTTTAATCCTTTCTTGCTCTCTGACCATTCTATTCCAAGCCTTTCTTCAAGTTTTATCCAATTCTACTAATCTATCAATTCTTTCCTGCATGGCTTCTTGTTTTGAGGAACATTGTTGTAATAGTTCATACACAGGGATCTGAAGATTTATGGGCAGTCTGCATTTCTAGCCATATACTAATTCAAATGGAGCTTTGCCAATTATCCTTTTAACAGTTGTCCTATCTGCCCAGAGAGCATACTTAAGTTTATTATCCCAACTTCTTTTATTTTCTCCAACCATTCGTTTTAAAAGCTAGATGAGATTCTTATTGCTTGATTCTGCTAACCCATTTCCTTGGGGGTAGTAGTTAGAAGAATGAGACAAAGTAATTCTGTGACTCAAGCAAAGTGTGGACATTTCTTCCTTGCTAAGGGCTTTTGCATTATCTGTGGTGATTTTCAAAGGACAACCATACCTAGAAATTATGTTCTCTTCTAAAAATTTGACTACCATCTCTGTGGTTGCCCTCTTAGTAGGGATCGCTTCGACCCAACAGTGAAATAATTAGTACAGGTCAAGATGTATTTATACCCAATAGATGAACTTGGATCAACAGGGCCAATAAAATCCATTTCCCATTGTTGAAAAGGTGCTTCTATGATAACTGGAGATAAAGGGAGGGCAGGTAATCTTGGTTTTCCTGAGAAAAATTGACATTCTTGACAAATCCTAACAAAGGCATGCACATCCTTAAATAGTGTTGGCCAATAATACCCAGCTCGCATGATTTTTGCAACTGTGGTTCTGGGTGCATAATGGCCTCCGCACAATCCTGCATGCATTTCAGTTATGATCTTTTGGGACTCATCAAGGTTCACACATTTTAAAACAATCCCATCTGGATTCTTCCATCCTAATTCATCCTCTGTCAACATGTCCTTGGATGCCTTTAACCTCGAAGCTCTTCTTTGATGATCTAATAGGTGGTCAGGGCATGACAAATTCTTGAGATAATAAATAATATCCTTATACCATTCATGTTCCTCATCAATATAAAATACCATAGCATCGCCCATGTCCATTTCTTCATGTTTAGCATTGGATTGAGCTTTGGTTTCAGTCAGAAATTGAGCTAATCCTTGTCCCTTCACTATCTTGATCAATTTGATCTCGATATCATACTCTTGAATTCTAGAGATCCAGTTTCCTCTAACCCCAATGCAATCATGTTGAGATAGAACATCTTTAATTGCCTGATATGGGACATAAGCTAATATCTTCGAATATCCTATATATGTTCTGAAGTGCTTTAAGGATTTAACCAAAGCATAAGCTTGCTTCTCAGTGGTCGTATAATTCAATTCAGCATCTCTGAGATTTTTACTCATAAAGGCAACAGGTTATGATTGTTTTCATTCTTTTGCAACAATACACCTGCTATAGTGTCCTTAGATGCATACGAGTAAATCAGGAATTCCTTATTGTAGTTAGGACACACTAGGACGGGAGCAGTGGAAATGGCTTTCTTTAGTGATTCAAATGATGCGGCACACTTCTTATCCCAGATAAACTTCACATCGTTCTTAGGTAAAGCCTTTAAGGGTTTAGCCAACTCAGCCAAATTGGGAATGAATCTTCTTACAAAGTTTATTTTTTTGAAAAAGGATCGCAGAGAACTGACATCACGTGGTGGAGCAATGGCTTGAATGGCTTGTACTCGCCCACGATCTATTCTAATACCTTCTCTAAAGACTGTGACCTAACAACTTTCCCTCATCAACACCAAAATTGGACTTCTTAGGATTTAAGGAAATTCCAAACTTCCGACATCTATCAAATATTTTCCTCAAATGTTTTACATGTTCACCCCTTTCTTTGGAGAACACTGTTAAATCGTTTTGATAAATTACAATAATTTTTCCAATCAGATCATTAAATGCCTAGTCCATTGCCCTCTAAAAAGTTGAACCCGCATTCAATAAACCAAATGGCATTCGCACCCGTTACACTATGTAATAAATTTTCCATGTTAGGCAATGTGTAATTGTCTTTTAGAGAAGCTTGATTTAGATTTCTGAAGTCTATCCAAATTCTTATTTCCCCACTTTTCTTTCTTACAATTACAGGATTTGAAACCCATGTAGTATGTCTGACAGGCCTAATGATCCCTGCTGCTAACACCTTTTCCAACTCCTTTTTGACCAATGGAGCTAGTTTCGGATTGACGTTACGGAGTTTTTGACGATAAGGTTTGGCTCCTTTAAGGGGAATGGTATATTCAATAACAGATTGGTCATAAATTTTCAAATCATCGTACGTCCATGCAAAGACATCCTTATACTCTCTGATTAATTCTTCAATTTTCCTTCTTTCTTCTTCAGAGGCGTTCTTCCCTATTTTGATCATTTTTGGGGAACAAGAAGAACCAATATTAATTTCAATAACCTCATCAATTGATTCAAATCGTCTTCCTTTATACTCATCATGTCTATTAAAGTTTTTCTCCAAAGGAAAAGCGATTTATGTCATGTCCATGCCTTCCACAGAAATGCCCTTTAATTGATCTTCAAAATTAATCATGGGGGTCTAAGAAGCAGTCAGGAATTGGATGATCTGAGCATCATCATCAAAAACTTGCCAATAATCGTGGTTATCTGGAACATAAGGTCTAAACAAGGCTTCAACTTTACCATTTCTTTGAGATAAGGATTTGGGGGCTTGGAGAGTACTGGCTGTAACCGATAATTCATCAACTAGAGTGTTTTGTTCTTGTGGGACAACCTTAATTCCAAAGGCATCAAAACATTCAATGGTGTCCCAAAGCCTGTTATTCTTAGCGGCAAATTGATTCTTGACTTGTGAGACATTAAGGTAAGAATCACCTATGACCGTTATAGATTTAATATTTTTCTCTCAGGCAATTTCTAAGCCTAAAAGCAAAGCTTCATATTCAACCACATTATTTGTGCAATCAAATTCCAAACGGAAGGAATACAAGTTTTATTCACCTGAAGGTGAGGTTAAGACAATACCGGCACCTGCACCATGTCGAGATCATGCCCCGTCAAAGTGCATCTTCCACACTTGGTCTGGTGGAAAAGGATGTTGTTTTATATCCTCCCAATAATTTGCCAACACCATAAAGTTTCCAATTTCATCGCTTGAATACATAGCCTCATTAATTAAGTGTTCGGGTGTCTCTACATGCTCTTGCATAGGTGGTTCATTGAATAAAGTGATGGATGAACCATTTCCAATTGGAATCGTGGCATATGTAAGATCCATCTGAACACTTCCTCCCAGTCTTGTTGACCACTCCCTAGACAATAACATTCCCCAAACATCAGGAACATCGAGAACTAGGATATTCATTGTGAGCTCGATATTTGAACATGCGGCTAATCTAACAGGCAAATTTTCAATTACCCCAATAGCTTTTACTATTCTAGAGTCCATCCCGCACACATTTCTAAAAGGCCTTGTAGGCACCAGCTCAAGTTGTTCCATGACTTTGAGTTGCATAACATTTACTTCAACACCAGAATCTATGATGCAATTATGCAATACCAACCCATTTACTTCGAGAGCTATATAAAATGGTGGGCATCCACCAAACTTGTCACCGGATACACTCTGGATCATGACAGGGGAGTCTTAAGGTTCAACTAGAATGTGTTTTATCATTGGTTTCTTTAGTTGGATTCCCAAATGGTTGGTAGCCCTTTTGTGAAATAAGGGGATTTAGAAAATTTCGCAGAATGGAACAGGCATATTCATTTTAGCTAAAAATCCTAACACATCAATGTTTAAGTTGTAGGGATTTTCCTTATCCTTTTCGTCAATGGCCAATCCAGAAAATTTCATAACATCGTATTTGACAAATGGGATTCTAATCAGATCCTTCAACGAGACTAAAGCAGATGAGCTAGACAATTTGCTAGGAACATTTGTTCTTGGTTGGTCTTGAGGATAGGGTTTTGTAACTGGGGAATTTTTAACTTTCATAGGCCCTGGTTGTTTCCTCCAAAGCATTGCTTTAGGTATGTTAGTTTTGCGAGGAGGTTCAGTCTCAGGTACAGCCTTTTGATTCATCTGTGCGTTTTGATCTAGATTTTGCTTTGTTAAAGGAGGTGAACTAATCTTGGAATCATTGCCACCCTTCGAGATTGTTTTGAATGAAGGCTTTTGAGGTTTAGAGATGATTCTTCGCACAGGTTGATTATTAGGATGGGCCGACCTACTAGGTTGCGTATCAACCGACTTATGTTGTTGGGGTTTGGTAGTACCAATTCTTGATGGAATTGAATTATTATAGATGCTGGTCATCATTGATTTCATTTATTCATCATGATTCTTGCAATCTTCATGTTGATACTTTATTATTACACCATATTGGTGACCAACTCACATAGGTTTGACATGAATTAAATGGTGATACTGGACATGTTATTCTTTTGAGAAGACATTGTCTTAAAATTGCAGGAAAGAATATAGGATCGCTCCTTGGCGGAGTCACGTTTAGGAGTCGCCAGGTAAACTATAAATCTTGTCTACCGAAAAATATGTCGTATAATATTGGGGAGAGATGAGTGAAATGAGATGGCTACGTATAGTTTAAAGATATAAATGGTAACCATGCAAATATGAAATCAGATGCGATAAGATATGTAATGATCGCACGGACACTCGCAGACACCTGAGGTAAGCCTCTACCTCCCCGACAACAACGCCAAAAATGTTATCACACAAGTTGTAGTTGCCCCAAAAGGTGATCCTATCCAGGATGGTAGAGGTGTTGGGAAACTAAAGAGGTGACCTAAGAGGGCTTCGATTCCCAAGGATAAATGGTTGTCACGCTAATGGAGGCACTCTTCACTTTAGATCAAGCTAATGCAAGACCAAGGGGGAGACCGTAGCTAGCTAATGAAGGCTAGCAAACCTACTCTAGACACTCTGGGAAGATGTGAAGTGGAAGAAAAAGAGAGATCAAGAGTAAGTAGATCTAGATCTAGGGAAGATGGGTGGCAAATAGAGTTAGGGCTTGATTGAGGAGGCTTATGCAAGAGGTAAATGCTCAACCAAGGAATGATTTATGCCACTAAAGGAGTTAAACAAGTAGATCTAGATAGATCTAATGCCAATCTACAAGACCCAAGTGAGATCCACCTATGATTTGGTCAAAATGGAATGAGGTGGGGCCCACTTAGTGAAATTAAGATAGGATAGGCACTAGAATGGTTGCTACATGACAGATCTAGAGTTTAGAGGACAATTTAGCAATAACCAAATGACATATTTGGAAAATTGACTAAAAACCCACAAGTGCATCCTCCCCTAAAGATGGCCAGTGCTTGGATCTGAGGGTAAATGGAGACGGATTTCCACCAAACTTGGTATCTAAGGTTTATTAATTATTTAAGTGGGTTTTAGTTATTAAGCCCAAATTATCGCCAGATCTATAAAACTAGGGTTTTAACAATGAGGGTTTTAAGTGACCAATGGGTAAAATGCATGAAAAGCCAATATGTACCTTGTAGATCTTATACCTCAAATGCTTGCGGCAGCCAAGTACATTGATGATCCTTTCGATTAGTTACAATTCCAAGCGAGATCTAGTTGATTCCAAGCTAAAACGTCCTAGTCCAAGGAGGAAGTGTGTCTTCTTTACCTACAAATTCAAACAACCCAAGTTAGATTTGATCCACAAATAAAAGAAGAAATAAGCATGGCATATCAAAGAGAATAAATCAATGGACGAATCACAATTGAAAAACTTCCTTCAAGATGAAAACGTCTTGCCTAAGAAGAGATGGGGAAACCCCACAATCGCCCCTCGAAGCTAGTCGCACCCCTACACAAGATAAATTCGAACTCCACAAGATGTTGAAATCACATGAAAATCACTTATATGTCTAAAAGAAAAGCTTTCCAATCACGTACGAGAACATTCATCAAAGCATGAGAAGTAGATCTGCAAAATAATATTTTATTCCAAGAATTCCAAAGCCCAAAGTTCCTTTACAATGAGGGGGGTCTCTTCCTTAAATAGGAATAAGAGAGACCAAAATCCCAACCACTTTTTACATGAGTGGTGGAGATCAAAATATATACAATAATAATCAACGGCTATGATGAGCCGAAAATACAATACAAGGATCAACTCATAAATAGAGTGGGTGCGCACTCACTAAGTCGCCCTAGGAGGTCGTGTTAGACTTTCACAATTTAATTCAAGATTATCTAGGATCTTATCTAAGAGAATAGCATGCATAGCAATTCAAACACAAGAGACAAGAGACACAAAGAATTTCATCAGGGAAACCATAAAGGAGAAAACCCCGCAACTTCCTCAGAGATAGAATGAGCAACAATACAATAAACCCCAAAAGTAGAAATGGTCTTCAGTAGCTTCTCTCTTCTCCACTTGTGCGAACTTGTCCTCCTTCTCACTTATGTGAACTTGATGAGTGAGTGAATGATGAAATAGAGAGGAGCACCCTCTCTATTTATACTTTAACTTTCACTTGGCCTTAACCGCAAACAGGTCTGCCCCTAAGTGTAACTGACTGGGCCGACTTCTCTAGGAGAGTCTAATAACCCTTCAAGTACAATAATAACTTTCCCGATCAGAGGAATAAACCTCTCCGTCGGAAGTACAATAATAACATATGAATACAATATAAAATATACAAGTGAATATCTTCCAAAGTTACAAATACATTAACACTCCCTCTTAACTAGGAAGGTATTCTCTTGACACAGTCATTAGCACAAGTCTTCGTCGCTGGATCATCATCAAAGTTGGATCATCATCGTCATTGCTGCTGCTATCTCGACCATCAGTCTCTAGTCTACTCGTCATACGAAGTTCTACAGAGCCATCCCTTTTTTATGTTGGATGTAGGCCTAGCCTCCATGTAGGTCTTCATCATTTCTGCGAGCAAGACATCAAGTAGGTACATCTCCGGACTTATTATATGCCACTGTAAAACCTGCAAGATCTCCCGGGACTGATTATATGCCACTGCAAAACCTTAAGGAGCATCCCAGGACTGATTATATGCCCTCTGCAAAACCTGTAGGATCTCCTAGGACTGATTACATGTCTCTGCAAAACCTAAAGGAGCATCGCAGGACTGATTATATGCCTCTGCAAAACCTGCAGGATATCCCAGGACTGATTATATGCCTCTGCAAAACCTGAAGGAGCATCCCAGGACTGATTATATGCCTCTGCAAAACCTGTGTACCCTACTGTCACCTCATCATCTTCAGATCATCTCATCGTCACACGGAGCACAGCCCAGATGCACATCACAATGTCTCCAGTATGGGAGGACTTTCCTACCGCCATACGAGAGCCAGTCTACCAACATGCGAGGACTTTCCTACCAGCATGTGAGACACAACACTTACATCAACCGACATGGGAGGACTTTCCTACCACCATTCAAGAAAGGCTCCGACACTTATGTCAACGGCCATGGGAGGACTTTCCTACCACCATGTCGGACTGGCCCCAACCCTTACATCTGCACCATGGGAGGACTTTCCTACCACCATATGAGAATGGCTCATGTGCATCTGCGTCTTCCGGACTCATCACTTCCCCTTGGAAGGAAACTCAATCTGAAGTACACCAAGCTTCTCTCTGAAGTATTCAAACTTCACTCTGGCTAGCGGCTTGGTCAACACATCGGCTATCTGCTCGTCTGTCGCAACATACTGGAGCTTCATTGTTCCTCTCTACACCATATCCCTGATATAGTGATACTTGATATCGATGTGCTTCGACTTGTCATGGAATACCAGGTTCTCAGACAACTTCACACCACTCTGGTTGTCGCAATATATACAAGTCGCATCCAACTGGAGATCAAACAAATCAAACAGTAGCTTCCTCAGCCATACTGCCTCACATCTAGCCGAACAAGCTGCGACATACTCTGCTTCGGCCATACTCAGTGCCACACAGGACTACTTCCTGCTAAACCAAGAGATCACACCCGATCCCATACTGAAGCAGCACCCCGAAGTGCTCTTCCTATCAATGGCACTACCAGCCCAATCCGAATCAACATAACCCTCCAGGTTAATCTTCTGATTCACATCATACTTGAGCCCATAATCAATTGTACCCTTCAGGTACCTCAGAATATGCTTTGCAGCAATCAAGTTAACATGTCTTGGATCTGTCAAGAACTGGCTCAATGTGTTCACAGCAAAGCAGATATCTGGTCTCGTGTTCGTCAAGTACATCAAAGATCCAATCATCTGACGATACATCATGGCATCAACCGACTCTGATGAAGCATCACTCAATAGCTTCAGTTTCGATGCCATAAGTGTGGCCATGGCCTTGCAGTCCATCATCCCAAACCTCTTTAGGATCTCTACTGCATACTTCCCTTGTCCAAGGAAGATTCCATCCACTCTGCCACACCTCCATACCTAGAAAGTAATGCATCATGCCCAAGTCCTTCAACTCGAACTCAACAGCAAGCTTCCTCTTTGTATCTGCAATCAACCCATCGTCTCCTGTTACAAACAGGTCATCTACATACAGTAGGAGTATCATTGGGTTCCCTTCCTCAACCTTGTAGTAAGGGTTGGAATCCGCTTTACTCTTGGTAAAGCCCAAGCTAGTTAGGAAGCTATCTATTCCGCCGTACCATGTCCTGGGCACCTACTTCAAACCGTACAAGGATTTCTTCAATTTGCACACATGAGTCTGCCTGTCAAGTGTCTCAAATCCGAGTGGTTGCTCCACATACACTTCCTCTTCCACTACACCATTCAAGAACGCTATCTTGACATCCATCTGGTGTGTCTTCCATTTCATCACTGCAGCCAGAGCAAGTACTATAAGATGGAAGTGTATCTGGCTACAGGTGCAAATGTCTCCTCATAGTCTATCCCTTCTTTGTGGGAGAAGCCACGTGCCACAAATCTTGCCTTGTATTTCTCTATGTTGCCATTTGTAGCATGCTTGATCTTGTAGATCCATTTGGAAGTCACCATAAACTTCCCTTCTGGACTCGGGACCACATCCCAGACATCATTCTTCATGATCGACTGGTACTCTTCGATCATGGCATCCTTCCATTCTTTATTTTCTGCCTCTTTTTCATAGTTGGAAGGTTCTTTCTCAATGATGTCGCACAGCAAGGCTACATAACTGGAGTATGGCCTCGGTCTCTTGCTTTCTCTGTGCATTCCTTCTGGAATGCCATATCTCTCTGCATCTTGAATCGCTTATCGTACCCATGTTGGTTTCCTCTTGTGAGAATTCTTCTCACGTGGTGGATCTACAGGTTCCATCTCGTGTTCTTCATGATATTCTGGATTTGCTTCATTCATTGTTGTATCTCAGATCCTGGGTGCTTCTCGTTCTTCAATGTCTTCAACAGGTATCTTTCTTGATCTTCGTCGCTTGTTCTTCGAAGCAAATCTCTCTTGTAGGTGATGGTACACGATCTTTCCTACAAGACAAGTTCAATTACATGATTAGAAACATCTCATATTTTTTAGAACAAATTCTTACGCATAAGGACATTGGTCATGTAATCATGCAATTATCTTAGCCAATGCTTCAATACAACATTCATCCATATCCCGCATTCATACGGTAACTTTCTATATGCCTTCCATCTCTACCAAAACATTGTTAAGAGTGTGCACTACTCTCAACATGTCAGCAAAGAGGTTTCATTCTAGATAAGTAGCAATGGAATGTTGTACAGTACCATAGGCCACTTACCCATTACTTGCATATTAGTAGTATCTTGTTTATTAATGCAACTTTTCTAACATGCATAACACATATCCTAAATCTAGGAACATAAGTATGTACATGACTCAACAATATCATTTAAGTAATCACACATGCAAGAAAGAACAATTCAAATACTTATCTTTGTTTGGTTGTTGGGTGGACTCCCTCTAGATATTTGCTTCCTTGCCGGAGCTACTGGAGTGTGCTCCCTCTTGATCCTTGCTTCCTTTCTGGAGCTACTGGAGTCTCTAATAGTGTACTCCTTTCTTCTGCACCTTAACCAATGCTAAGAGGTTCTTCCATAGAGCATTGATCTTTATTTGTTTTTCGGAGTCCAACTCTGTAGGAGCTTTTCCTACTCCTTTCATGGAATACTGAAAGTCATCTCTAGCTTCACTTTATGAGGTGGAACCTTCTGAATGAACCTTCATACGGTAACTTTCTAGATGCCTTACATCTCTACCAAAACATTGTTAAGAGTGTGCACTACTCTCAACATGTCAGCAAAGAGGTTTCATTCTAGATAAGTAGCAATGGAATGTTGTACAGTACCATAGGCCACTTACCCATTACTTGCATATTAGTAGTATCTTGTTTATTAATGCAACTTTTCTAACATGCATAACACATATCCTAAATCTAGGAACATAAGTATGTACATGACTCAACAATATCATTTAAGTAATCACACATGCAAGAAATAACAATTCAAATACTTATCTTTGTGTGGTTGTTGGGTGGACTCCCTCTTGATATTTGCTATGTACATGACTCAACAATATCATTTAAGTAATCACACATGCAAGAAATAACAATTCAAATACTTATCTTTGTGTGGTTGTTGGGTGGACTCCCTCTTGATATTTGCTTCCTTGCCGGAGCTACTGGAGTGTGATCCCTCTTAATCCTTGCTTCCTTTCCGGAGCTACTGGAGTCTCTGATAGTGTACTCCTTTCTTCTGCACCTTAACCAATGCTAAGAGGTTCTTCCATAGAGCATTGATCTATATTTGTTTTCTAGAGTCCAACTCTGTAGGAGCTTCTCCTACTCCTTTCATGGAATACTGAAAGTCATCTCTAGCTTCACTTTATGAGGTGGAACCTTCTGAATGAACCCATGTAACTGGTTACCTTCATTACAATACATATTCTTCATCACTTGAAGAATCTTCACTTTCTTCTTTGGTTCTCTTTCTTGCAAATTCATCTTCCGCGATGTGAGCATGGTGTCTTTTCTTGTTGGTCTTCTTCTTGTTTGATCCACTTTTGTTTCTGGGACAATCTGTGGAGTAGTGTCCCTTCTCATCACATGTATAGCATCGAATGGTAGATACATCTCTTCGGGATCTTCTAAAGTTTTCCCTCTGATTCTAGTGGTGGTGTTTTTCCTTCTTACTGTGATGAGGATGCTCCCTCTTGGTGTTATTCTTCCTGGTGTGTGTTGTGAGAGCCTGGGCTTCATTATCCATCTTTTCTTCTCGAGTTACAAGTCGAGCTTCTTCTTGTGAGCATTCCTCCCACGGCCTATTGAATGTGATTAACTTCTTTCTAGCACAAATTCCTTGAATGAAGGAATCCCATGACCTAGGGAGACCATTCAAAGTGGTCATCACAATTTCTCCATTCTCTATGTTTTCTCCCATAGCTTCAAGTTACTCCTTGATTTGAGAGACCCTTGTAAAGTAAGAATGGATGGTCTCAGCATTTTGTATCTTCACGTTCTTCAACTGGTTTCGCAATGTCATCTTCCGATTTATATTTTTTCCTTCAAATAGCTTGGTCAAGGAATCAAACATCTCTTTAGGTGTCTTTAAGGAAGACACATGTGGTATAAGGTGATCCTTGATAGAATCAGCAATAATCCTCTTGGCCTTGACCAAGTTCTTCTTGTGTAAGTCTTTAGCCTCATCTCCCTCTGGAACTGGAACTTCTTCATTTATGTAGGTGTCCAATTCATTCTCTTTAAGGACTAGTGAAATCCTATACTTCCATGCTCGAAAATTATCAGCCCCTTCAAGCTTATCCTCAAGCTTGGTGTGGTGAGACATCTTTAAAGAGTACTTCAAATGGAAATTGAAAGGCTTTTAGGTCTTACCACTTGACTTGTTGAAGCTGGTTCTAGAGCTGGCTAGGGTTTGTCAGAGAAACCCTAAAATTTCAAACTTGGAATTTGAAACTTCTAATTGGACAGATAAATGTGCCTCCTCAAGGAGAGTTGTCCAATGTACTCACTTCCCTAAATCAGTGAACAGAAACCAAAAATATCTGATGCCCTAGTTTTCCTCCAACAGTAGTGACAGGCCGAAAAATGAAAATCCTCGAAATTGAATTCTGTTTTCACAAGAAGATTTGCATGGATGAGGCGAATATGCCAGTACACTTGGTTCCTGAAGATTCCAAAAAATGACCCCTGAAAATTGACTTGCGAATTTTGGATCTGCAGTTTCTGGCTTTTTCTGGTTTTCTGGTTTTTCTGGTCCAGAGTCAAACTAGGGTTTGACTTATCCTGGGGTTCTACCCAACCAAAAACTTCGATCTTGGTCTCAAAATTTCGATTTTGAGGAGGAGAACAATCCTATGTTGATTACACTCCAAAATTCTTCTTCTGTGAAAAGCCCTAATTTCCCGCAGTAGTGACAGGTCAAAAATTGAAAATGCTCGGAATCAAATTATGTTTCGATATAAAGATGCGCCCTCCTAAGGTGAGTTAGCCTAGACTCCTTTTGCTGATGATCTATGGAGAGAAACCCAAAAATTAAGAAGCCCTAGCTTTCGCAGCTGCACAATGTCTTCTTCTTAGGTTAGCTCTGATACCATGTTAGATTTTCACAATTTAATTCAAGATTATCTAGGATCTTATCTGAGAGAATAACATGCACAGCAATTCAACACAAGAGACAAGAGAGACAGAATTTCATCAGGGAAACCATAAAGTAGAAAACCCTGCAACTTCCTCAGAGATAGAATGAGCAACAATACAATAAACCCCAAAAGTAGAAATGGTCTTCAACAGCTTCTCTCTTCTCCACTTGTGCGAACTTGTCCTCCTACTCACTTATGTGAACTTGATGAGTGAGTGAATGATGAAATAGAGAGGAGCACCCTCTCTATTTATACTTTAACTTTCACTTGACCTTAACCCCAAATAGGTCGGCCCCTAAGTGTAACTGACTGGACCGACTTCTCTAGGAGAATCTAATAACCCATGATGACTCAACTCAGGGCCGACTTCTCTAGGAGAGTCTAATAACCCTTCAAGTACAATAATAACCTAATCGAAGGAATAAACCTGTGTGTCGGAAGTGCAATAATAACATATGAATATAATATAAAATATACAAGTGAATATCTTCCGAAGTTACAAATACATTAACAGGTCGCACTCACTAAGTCGCCCTAGGGGTCGCACCACATGATAAGTGACTAGGACAAGTGAATGAAGCACATGATGGAGCTAGGAGGTGACTATATCCTTCACCAGCATGGCCCCATGGCACAATGATAAATAATATGACCTTATGACATCATAAAGTGACCAAGTGACCAAATCGTGGCCCCCTTAAGAGCTATGTCACATGGTTCGGGTTCGAATTGGAGTTCGACAACCATGAAATTCGGGTTCGAACTAGGCTTTTCGAATGAGATTCGAAATGAGGTTCGACAATATATATAAATTTTTTAATAAACATATTATATTTTAATATATTTTGATTTATAATGTTTATTAAATTATTTTAATATGTAAAATATATATTTATAATGTTTTTATATAAAAACATTGTAAATATATATTTTACATATTAAAATAATTTAATAAACATTATAAATCAAAATATATTAAAATATTTACGACATATTGATATAACCTATGCAAATTTCAATGGTTATAATAATTTAACCTACATGTCAAAGTTTCAAGAGTTAAACATCATGGGCTACAAACTGTCCAATGTGTCGGACGGAAGCGTTGGTTCAGCTGCAGCTGTGTGGAGGTATGCCGAAAGTAAAGAGACCCGAAGCTGAGAGAAACCCGACTTCCGAAAGCAGAGACCCAACACTAGAGAAGAGACCCAATGCGAGCGATTTTGTGTTGCCGGGAGCAAAGTGACCCGAAGCAGAGAGATGTGACTTCCTCAAGAAGAGACCCGATGCGATAGAGGAGACCGGATGCAAGAGAACAGACCCAAGGGTGGAACCAGCGAACCTCACGGCCGAAACTGGCGAATTCAAAACCCTTAAACCAGCGTATAGCTCGCGAATTTGAAACTGGCGTATACCTGGCAAATTTAATGGTCGAACCTCAATGAATAAGAAAAAAAATTTGAGGTTCACCGAATTTCGAACCTCAAGGTTCAAAATCAGCGAACCCTATGACATAGCTCAAGAGTACAATAAAAAATCCAAATAATAGCCCGGAGTGTGTGTGGACCCCACTGAATGCTACAAGTTGTGCCGGAAGGTGTGGGATGCATCACAAAAGTCCTATGAACAAACCTCATGCTAATTTCTTGCCTCAATTTCCCAAATCGATTTCCCCAGTGACCATTTTATTCCATTTTTTATCCTCACAAAATCACCTGTAAAGTAACAAAATGCTTGTAGCTATCTTCCTGGTGCCTAGGGCACAAATCTGACTGTGTCAACATGTCTGGGGGCATGGTAAAATGATAATAACAAGTGGTTGGACCCCATACTCCCTCTGTAGCGCACTAAGAGAACCAAATAAATCTCGAACTGTGTTATCAGGCCATTTTATAATGGCAAATATGCAATAAAGTGATAATCTTACTATAATCTCATTTGAAAGTGCCTAAAATTGATATTTGAGTGTGCCAATGGACTCAGAAGGTCCAAATGTAGTAGAGTTGAGTACTCATACACCCTGTGACCACCTGGATAATCATCTGTAAGCTCAACCATGCCTGGACAAATAAAAATAATGGTCTGTAAATAATAATAATAATAATAAAAAGTCCATCAAACCATCATATGAAACCCGTGTTTGTTGCATGGAACCATCAAGTGGGCATCATAGGACCATAAATAATCAATCTCGAACATCATTGGTGCAACTCATCTCAGATCCTACGGTTGACTTGGTCAAACTAGGTTGACCAGGTCAAGATTGATCAAAATAATGACACAGGCTGAATTTGACTAATGCTGCAAGTGCAAATGGATAAGATATGCTCCTCTAATTATTCTAATAGAAAGTCTAAAGTATAAAGTGGCATTTCACTGGCGATTAGGCAATTAACACATCAAATATAAGTCCATATTTAAAACAATCAAATACTCAAAACAAACCCTCAAGAATATACTCATTTCATGGACATGACCATTTTGCTAGGAATGGGTGATGGTGAACAATGCAAGGTTAGGATAAGGGGATGACTTTACAATCTCAACACTGTGATACTTCGGATAGAAGGGGAAAAGGGAAACCACCTAAGCATATGTTGGACAAAAAACACACAAGGAATGGCAGTGTCTCACAAATGGAATGAGTTGATTTGAGGAGTGTTTATTCAACCTTTAGCAAATGTCTACAACTCACATCCAAGTTGGAACCAGCTCTGTGAGGATCTTTTCTAGAACCACCATGACTGGATGCACAACTAACCGTAACTTGGGGTTCTAGGGGACACTTAGAATTAGCTGTCCCTTACTCCATCTCACATCCCAACCTGTAGGATTCGTGAGGAATTAATCATTACATTTTATCTTTGGCCAGCAGTTCTTTAGATTTAGCATACAATTAACCATTGCTTTTTAGGCCTTATGACCCTATGGGATTTTGTATGTTCTTAGAAGCACAACTAATCGTAGCTTTCATCTAGGTTTCTTTTACATTTCATTTCATAGCCCTCTTTCATTGTGTTGAAAAGCACAGTTTTATTTTATTTTCATCGGCTTGCACATAAGATATAATAATAGTTCAAACATGCATGTAATGATGGTAGTACATTTTGCTTCAAGTCTAGCCAACACAACTTAGGAAACTAGGGGGATCATCCACAATCAGGACCAAACATCGGGGGAAACCGACCAGAGAGGTCAAGGCTTCAAATCCAACTCACCTAAGCTCATGAACCAACACCAGCGGGTTCTCCTAGCCTAGAAGGATCAAGGCTTCGGTAAGTTTTGTCGCACAACTCAGAGCCGAGACACAAAACAACAGGGAAACTATCCAACATAGAGGCAAAAGTGGGGAGGTCCTCCACATCACAGGCTGAGGTATAAGTCAAGGTAAAACCAATATGGAAGAGAACGGATGGATGGGGAAAGGGATAGGTGATTCCATAACTAGCAAGCCATAAAAGGTGGGAATGACCATGTCCATACTACTTGAGAGGGTAAAACCATGAGTATAAGCAATAATTTCTTATTCTGAGTAATTAGGCCACTTAGACTCTAGATAATCAACAAAACAACCATGTCCATATATATCGCCAAATCATGACCATTAAATACCTAGTCAAGCTACTAAGATAAGCAAAAGAGCAAGGCAAACATATCCAATGCACAACCATATACCTGCTGGGTCATATACCTATACTTGTCATCTGGATCATCAATCGTCACTGGCATACTGCTGTTGTAAAGCTCTGGGCACTGTCACACTACTCTGTATGGAAGAAGAATGGTCACCTCAATCATCAAATCTGAGGTTATGAGGCTCAGTCATGGCATAAGGTTCATCATATCTGATCTAGGGATGCTCTGATACATGAGTGATCATCAAAACTTAAAAGTACTGCTCATCATAGGTTGATCTCATCAAAAATGTGTAAAGGCCTGGCTCAAAAATATACAGGAAACTGCTCTGCAATCATGGTAGCCCGGCTACTATGGATGTGATAACAAGACCCTCAACATATTTTTATGCTAGTCCAATGTATACCAATGGATCCACCTAAGCAAGCCTCCTAGGCTAGTGCCCCCCTTCTTTTTGTGTCTATCCTAACCTTTAGATCCTCCTCGACTCATCTACACCCTTATATCAACTAACACCATCCTCTATCATGGAAAGCTTGCAAGTCGTACCCTTTATTTCCTCACACGTGTGGCCCTTTTCCCTCCTATCCTTTGTTTGGATCTTGTTTGACCTATTTGGACACTATCCTAAGTTGCAAGAGGCTTTAGAATCTTCTTTTGGCCCACATATGCCACAAAGCAACTAGAAGCTTCCTCTAAACCCCAAATCATCCCCCTCTTTTGGCCTATTCATCCCTTTTCAAGTAAGTCGTTTTCCCTCCTAGAGCTAGATCCCTCCCTTTGGGACTTGTATCAACTACCTTAAGGTATCTTTAGTATTATTTTACAATGTCAAAAGGGATTTGTTAGAGTTTTGATTCATTTAGTTAGAGTCTAGAGTCTTCTAGAATGAGAAGAGGTTGACTTTATAAAGCTATATAAAGAACACTCCTCTCTCATTTCATTTGTTGTTGTTGGTGTTACGAGAGCTATCTTTGCAAAAGAAATCATTCTATAATAAAAAAAATCTTGGCTTTGGAGGTTATACTTGGAACTTCTCATTGTTGATATTTCTAGGTTATGGTTCTTCTATTGGAGGTAACATTGTGCTAGCATTGTGTTCTATTTCTCTTGAGCTACTTTAAAGACAATATTGTCTAAGTAGATTGGATCTATGGTAAGGTTTTATTTTGGATTCAGTTGAAATTCTTGCATAGAGGGTGGTTGTTCAATGTAGGGTTCTTAATTTGAATGTTACTATTCTAACTCCTTCTAGTGTAGGGCTTCTTCTTGTGCAAGAAGTAGAGGAGTTTATCTTCCATTTGTGATTTGCATTTTATAGCTTTTAATACATCCATGAAGGGTTGGAAGCCTTTAGCACTTATTATTTCTAGCTGATCTTTGTGTGGAACAAGTCCATTGGGGAATTTCTTAGTTGACAACATAGCCCAAAAGTAAGGCACTTGTCTCTCTTATTTCTCTTATAACCATCCATAAAAAAACAAAATTAAACCTCTTTCCCTTTATTGTTTTGTAACTTGTTTAGTGAAATCTAAACCTAAAGGAAAAATTAAGAAATAATTTAGATTTCACTTAGATCTATTGGGTAATCTTGAAAATTTAACATAGATCTTTTATTTCTTAATTTTCTCTTCATAGAAAAAATGATTAAAATTCAGAAATTTGGTAATTGTTCCTTAGTTATTAGCTTAAATATTTTATTTTTGGAAAATCAGCCTAAAATAAAAATATGGACATTACATATATTGCTTTATCTTTATTTTTTAAATTTATTTCACAAAATAAATTTATAAAAAAAATCGTGCTTCATTGAAACTCATTAGATTCAGAAATTTTGGTATTTATCTCATAATTAGACAAGTTTACTAGTACTTTCTTCAGGTATTTACGAAATTTCTGCAATATGAAATTTTCCTAAAAAATAAGAAAAATTCCAAATTTAGTAATTCTAGAAAATTCATCGTTTTATCCTAGATTTAGAAAGAATTACTTTGTTCTAAATTTCCGTCATTTTCCAGCTAGACATTACTCACAAATTACAACAGCTAGGTTGGAAAATCTTGTAAGTTTAAGTGTTATTTTTAGTATTTTCCTAACCTATTTAATTCTAGAATTTTTTCTGCATTTTCTGCATATTTGGCAATTTCTAGAATTAGTTTTCCTTGTTTATGTCAAAGAATTTAATCATAGGACACAAGGAGGAAATTTCCAGTGGTATTAACCACTAAACCCTTCAAGCTCTAATTACTAAAATTCATAATCTAAGTGTTAAATTGTGGTTAATAGTTATTGATCTTTAAATTTGACATTTTGCTTTATATAACATAAGTGGTTATTGCCAGCTCTTCAAAATTAATTATTATTGTGCCTAATTAACAAGAATATAATTGGACAACTAAGACACATTGCTAATTGCTATATCTTAATTGTGGATTTTGTTTTTGGTCTTCTCTTATTGCTTCTTGTTTATATTAGATATCTTGTGAAGCATTGCTTATTGAGTTTAATATTTGCTATTGACTATCATAAGTAAATTCATTGACAAAGTTTGAACATCTATTGTGAATGATGGTTTTACATGTTGTTTAAGCTTTCTCTAAGTACATGAGCTAAATTTACATTCTATATAGTGCTTACCATAGTCTAGATTAACTCTAGTATTGTCATATCTTTCATTTAGACCTAAATAAACAATAACTCGAGATACCCCCTTAGACTTAGGTTTAAAGGAAAAGCCTAAAGTGAGAGATTGTGAGTTGAGGTGACGGTGATAGTGACGAGCAACCTTTGTTGCCACCCAAGTTATGCTAGTGGGTTGGGATCTTTTCCGCTTACATACAAATTGGGCGATAACAGTTCATGTTCTTCTCCTAATAAATATGTTTTCTTCTCCTTTACTCATAGCTCTTCTAATAAATGTAAGTGGGAAATGCATTGTAACACTCGCATCTTTTTATAAATAGAACTCTCTCCTATAAGTAACATTTCTCAAAGCAACTCACCCACTTTCTTCTATTTAGGTTCACTAGCTTATTAGCACTTTATTTTCTTCTACCTGACACTCTTATTAGTGACAAATGTTTCCCTCTATGCATGTCCTCACAAGGGACCACAAACTTAAAAAGAAATCTTTGAAGCAATTGTGTTGTGTAAGATTCATTTACATTAATATGTTACAACAATAGAGGTTTCAAATATTTAGTGAAACTCCAAGACAAATAATTCATGTGTTGTACAGGTAAGATAGAAAAACCTCTATCAAGCGATTAGAACCTAGACGAATCCGTTGCCCACTTGCAATGACACGGCTATTTACAGCAATTGGACGCTTCCCATGGTTCTCTAGATAAAATACTCCACCTTCCTTCATCCTTATCATAGCCTACATCCATTATGAAGCATCAACATTTTGGAGTGTCAATAGGTACTTAATTGTTATAAGTTTTAAATACCAAAAAATCATTCCTAGACATACAAAATGCACTTTACGATGAAGTATATTTTCAAATAAAATAACATCAGATATTAACTATGCAATATTAATAATAAACACGTTAAAGCAGCGTTTCCCAATATTGAAACTTAACAATTAATTCACAGACCAGTCTTCATTGTCATTAAGACACATTTTTCCAACTTGAAAGATGCTAAGCATGGAAACTAATGGACCCTTAATAAATGTGAGTTTAAAGCTAAAGCCTCCAAAAGAGAAGACTGATCATAGAACTAATTCAGACATAAATTTATGTAATAAACAAAATTCAAATCTGTTGGAAATTGAAAGGAATCATTACTTATGTGTGATAATATCAAACTGATCTTACTTCCAAACCTTGCAGAGCAGTCAGCAAAACGTATTATAACAACCATATGACCAAAAGGCAACAAAAGAACAAACCAAAACTTGTTGACTCCCAAACCTGCACTTAGATAATATTAAACTCTAAACAATAAAGTGCAACTCTAAGGAAACTTAGGAACTCTACCCATTGTCACCACAGCAGCCTTCCTCTCGCTTAGGCCAACCTTCCTCCAACACAAGGGGGGAATCCCTGTTAAAACCAGTGTTCCACCAAGTTTCCAGGACGCGGGAGCAAGGAAACGCACATTGGGTACGTGTAGAGACACCCCCAAATTTTGGGGAAATTTTGGGGGCAGGGGGGCGTCGGGGTCCTTAACATAGGGGGCCATGTCTCTAAAATTATTAAAAAATATGAATCCCAACATATTAACATATCAATTCCTCATCCCATCACCATTTGCATACTAAATTGAAATTCATTAGTGTGCAATGTAAACATGATATTCAATTCATAATGGCTATTTTAATTTTTTAATACATGCATGTCTTCCATTACAAGTTATAACTTTGAAATTTGAATCATAGACATAAATAGTAGATAAATTTAAAATCATAAATCATAAATTTGAATTATAGACATGTCAGATAAACACCTACAAATAAAGAGTGATGAGTCAAAGACTCAATCTGAGTTCATCAATGACAGTAAATAAAATTATAAAACTAAAAGTAGCAAAAAGAAATCATCAAAAGAGCATCAAGGAGATAGTTCCATGGACTGGTCCTGCTGATGCATCTGCTGCATGAAGTCACCATCTAAGATAGAGTCACTCTCACTCTCAGCCTCGAGACTGATTTATTTTTTAATTTTTTTTTGGTTTTTCATAAAATAATTTAAAAATTCAGGAGGGGGGAGCCCCTGGGCATCCCCCATTTTCGGGAGGGGGCATCTACAAGCCCCCCCCTACAGGAAACTCCTCCTAGTGCATTTCCCCAAGTTTTGCAGAAAAGGGGGCGCTGGGAAACGTTTCCCATGGAGCCTCCCAGCCCCGGGGGTGTGGGAAGCGCAGGGGGCGAGCCCCCGACCCTGAGAGACGCGTCCCTGTGGAACACTGGTTAAAACCAGTAATCTGTCCCTTAAAGTGCAGACCTGAAAATCAGATTGGTACAGTATGGTATTTTTAGGGTCTTGGGAGTCAAGAAAGACAAGTGCCTTGTCCTTTTGGGCTGTGGATTTGGGACAGCATTATCACGAAGAAGCTTAGTAATGAGATGGAGAAATCAGGAAAACCATCTAGCAAATAACCCTACTGATTAGGTCAACTGAATCAATGTGAAAAACTGAATGAAATGCTCATCAAGATACAATTTCACTTCCAATAAACATCAAGTATGCTATGCAATTATCAATGAAAAGAGAACAGCACGGCAAACTTACAATATAGAATAACAACCAGCAACTTATTCATTACTAAATTAGATTATATCAAGAGATTGAAGAGGAGCGAAAACATCTCACTCAATCATCCTCCTCTATGCCAAAACCATCAATGTGGGATGTGAGGCACCAAGATTTGTGGACAAAGAAGTGGAGGGTAAGATCCCACCCCACATCAGCAAGATTTTTAATGAGTCTTTATTAAATCCTTCTATAACAAAAAGATGCCTAAGGCATGACTCCTTAAAAGACCCAAACAAACCCAACATAAAAAATTTAGGAAGAAGAATATTCTAAGGCCCACCTAGCGACAAGGTGCAGTGGAAAGTCTCCACCTGACAAAAGATCCATCCAAGGAAGAGAGCCTTGACGAAGCACTGTCAATCCGGAGTAACTTGGATGAAGTTAGACCATGAATATATAGAATTTAAATGCAGGCCATATTTTACCTATAGGCATTGGGCAACATCTTATCCAAAATGCAGTGTTGAAATGGATTTACAAAAACCTTATGGTGGCAGTAGGAAGTGGAGAATTAAAAGGCCCACCTGGAAGCAAGGTGTGGAGGAACAACACCACCTAGTAGAAGCAGCAAATCCAAGGAAAAGAGTCATAAAGAAAAAGAAGAAATAAGCATCGGCTGTAATTTGGATGACATTTAATCAGCAATTGGCTCTCCAAACCAGAATTTACTGCCCCCTCCAAAGTGACATGGGCAGCGAAAATAAAGGAATCAGGACCTTCTAAATCAGAATAGTGAGAATCAATCAGACCCGACAGAGAACCCATCTGAATCAGGACCTTCTAAATCAGAATAGTGAGAATCAATCAGACCCGACAGAGAACCCATCTGAATCAGATGACAAAGAATGGACCAAGGAAAAGGAGAGAGCATAACAAAGATAGCGAGGCTATCTGTATGAATCTTCTATCAAGAAAATGAAAGGTTTGATGGTTTGATTTTCTATTGAACCATGATCTGCATTTATTTAGCGTTTTTGCATCTAAATGTATAAGAGGTCTCAACTATATAATATCGACCCAAATCTTGACAGTAATTGGGATACGCTTAGCTTGTTCAACATTAACCATCCTCAAGGATTACAGGGTAGGCTGAGACACCCCATTTGTATTGAATGCAATATTTACCACACCTTCTTGTATGCTAAATCATTTCTAACATATTATTTATCAAAAAATAGGGTGTTTAACCTTGGACAATGTAATGGCCCTTGTCACAATTCTTTGTCAGTGACAATGCTCATATGTCGCAGACATGCTTGCACTGTAAATAATTTTACAAGTTGTAAATGTAATTATTTCCTCTAAAAACATGATCACAACATAGCACTAAAACAAAATGGAGTATATCCACCTGCCGACGAGATACTTTATTAGCACGACTTTCCTTGCCTAGATCAATATCAACGATGTTCTCCTGTGTTGCCCTTCCAATCGACACCTACATAATTACAGATAAGCCTTGTGAGAGATCCATAAAAAAATAACCAATCATATATGCAAGCATTACTCCATATTTCATTTTAGGAATAAAACAAGTTCACAGGGTCATAGCATGTAATTATCTATGAATGCCAATTTAGAAAATATGAGCATGAAAAATGTCATAGATCGGAAGTAAATGAATAAAGATGTAGAAAGAGTGCTTGTAGCCTTGTAGCATATCTCAACATTCCAAATGAATGCCTAGTTACAATTCAAGATTAATCCAGCACTTGCTGCATGACCTGAAAAATAAAATAAATCCCAGATACATGAAAGAACCAGTGAATCATGAAGATACATAACATGGTAGTAATAGCAATTGATGTTTTTTCAAAATATGTGCAGCTCAGCTCCAGTGGGTAGCACACGTGCACATCAACAATTTAAGAAGCATTTTGAGGATCATGTTTCAGCAACATTGAAGATGTGGTTACTGGACTCTAGCATTTAGTTATTCAAGTATATAGACACCAGAACACCAAATTCCAAGGGAAGATGGCACTGTATATGCTAACAGAGTGGACTCTCAGCAACACCAAATGAATTAGCAAAAAAGTAAGCAAAGATTGATATTACAATATAAAACAAATAAAACAAGATGAAGAAGTTGGAAGTTTGAACACCAAACAACAATGGAGAAAATAGAGTGAGTCTTTTGAAATATTGAAGTCTACAAGAAAAGGAGTAGTTTAGCAAGTTCATGAAACTAATTTAGAAAAAAAATTGAAAGATATCGTCACCCAAAAGGGTTTTTTGTAGCGCCAATTGGCATAGGAAGCCTAACAAGTGCACGATTGAGAATAATACAAGACCGTTGAATATAAACAATATTGAATGCCCCCTGCAACTTAGAGGTCAAATAAAACTTCAACAGTTCTAGGGGTCTTTCTGATGGAGAAGTTATGGAGTTTATTAGTGCAACGAGTGCAAATGAAATAGCTATCCAACAAGACATGTCTATAATAGAATTATGGGGTATGTAAGTAACTTTATTTTCATTGGCATCATTGCAGAAGGATAAATAAATCTTACAATGTAATGAACACCTATCACAAAAGGATTCAACTTAAGGCACGTTAATCATATTAATTAAACTCCTAACTATAGTGCAGGGCTGCGTACTTTACAGTAGATGTGTCTCTTCTGACAAATATAAGACAATCTTCTTCACTGCCATCATCATTGGATCATTAATTTTATAAAACATGGTGGTATGAGATATACAAACTTCAAAGAGTACATGGAAAATTACCACGATAATGAAGGATGATGCCAGGGATGGTAGTGCACATGAATTGGAGAATGATACTGACGACAAGAATAACTTGTAAAGTAGCACACGATGGGGACTTTGTGGGGAAGAGTGAGTGTCACCTCCACAAGGACCCCTCTCCTAGATCTCCCCAAGCTGGTGAGGCAGAGTTTGATTGGGACAAAGAAGACTCTTACATTCTATCTGAGTTGGTAATATCACAATTTTGACATTTTGGATGTTTTAGGTCAAATTGTAAATAAGTGGGTATTGTTGACCACCAAGCCAACTAGGTGGGCAACCATGTACCATGTGCCATGAAGATGAATAAAGTGTACCTTACAAATTTTTCAAGCTCCAAAAGACATAGCAGGGCAAATTTTGCCCCTCTCTTCTCTTCTTCTTCTCCATGAAATTGCCACACCCCTAAGGAGGATTTTGTAAGGATATGTTAGCATGATGGTCAAGTTTTGTAAAAACTTAGTTGCCTAGGACTTTACCTTTAGGGAAGTCCTTTCATCGAGTGTTTTTTTCCTTTGATAATTGAATTTGCTCTTTAGCGATTTTAATTATCTAAGTTTTTCACTCAAAATTCCTCCAAAGTGGTGAAAGGCGTTCTAATGATCGAGCCCATGGGATGATTAAGGTCTAGAAGTGTTGTATATTACCATGCTAAACATTATCCAAAGTCTTGTGGAATTTCGTTAAGTCTTGCCTAGTTTTTTAATTATTTGTAATTAAAAAATTTCCCTAAGCTTAAAATGTTGTAATGTAAAAGAGGGATAAGTGGTCCTTAGTGATCATGTATAGGGGTATGGGTACTCAAAACAGACGGAATGAGACCCCCTATATCCTTGGAACAAGTTTTGAGTCAAGTCCTTAAGTTTTTATAGGGTTCTGGCCAAGTTTTCTTAAGTCAATCAAAAAATCAGGAAAATTTGTCTATAATTAAAAATGACAATTTTTTGTAAAGTGTCTAAAGTCACTTGGAAAGGGGGAATTATGTTTCCTAAAGTCATATTATGTACCAAGAGGGAAATCAAAGGCAAAAAAGGACCCCCCATGTAAATTTTAAAGAGTTTGAAGTTGTCTCCCTAAGGAGGGCGCCCTCTCTAACCATGGGGAGTGGGAAAAAATGAAATAAGCCAATGGGAGGGGTCCCACCTTCATTACCCCCGCCCTGGCCTAGCAAAGAGTTATAAAGCATGGGAGTGGGGTTTTCCCCGCCCTATTATTTGGATTTTTAACACAAGGAGGCACCCCCTCTAGGAAGTGACAAATGTCACTCATGCAAAGGGACTCTCCCCTCTCTCTTTTCTATAGAAGGAGATCTCCCCTCCTCATTTGCGTTAGATTCTTTCTACTCTCTCAAACTTTCATGCTCTCATGCTCCCTTGCTCTCATATTTTCCAAGAGATGTGAGCCATTGTAATTTCCAACCATTTTATTTTCAATAAGAAGAAATCTTTGGAGGAGATCTTGTGTGTGGCACATTGCAGATAACTTGCTCCCATTCTATTTTGCTTGCATATGCTATTGAGGCCAGGGAAGCAAACTTCTTTGCTTTGGTGAGATCTATTGCATTTTTGTTGTAGATTTTATGAGTTTGTCCTTTGTATTTGGGAAGTTCATGCATTTCTTTGTTGAATAGTGTGATTTCTCAAGTCATTTTGGTTAGAACTCACATTTCTTAGCTTTGTGTAGCAAATCTTTCAAGTTGCAGGTTGCCCAAGTTGGAGAGTGGATTTCCTTGGTAGGATACCCCACATCTTCAAGCATTTCGAACAGTAAAGAGCACGTTTTCTTCCCAAAACTTTATATTTTCTGCAATCTATATTCATCTACATTTACATATCTAAACCTTGCCCAAAATTTCATTTTCTAGTTTTATTTTGTGCTAGTTTACTTGTCTAAAATTGAAGAATTTTTTCATACATTATTTACCCTAACACTTATAGTGTCCCAAAGTGATTTTGGGCATTCTTTTACCATTTGTTTGCTTGCTGGTTTTTTACAAGTTTCTAACAATACAAGGGGAAACTCTGCCAAAATTGGGCCAGAACGAGGTACAAAGGGCACCCAAAGGAAACCATTTCAGGTCCTTTGCCAAAAAGGGTCAAATCTCCTCTTCCTTCTCTCTTTTCCTTCTCTTCTATAGTGCTAAACAGTGCTAAAAATTTCTCCATTGTAATAGGTCCAAGAGAGTCTCTTGGGCCTAGTTCTATTATTATTTCCAAGTTAAATTTGTATTTTCCATTTTAGCCATCCATTTCATGCAAAGGTAGTTGGGCTTAGCCCACCCTTGCATTGCAAAAGAAGAGGGGCTAGAACTTAGTTTGCTTTTTGTTATTTCCAGCATAAGTTTTACTTGTTTTGCCCCACTTCTTCCTTCTGGAAGAAGGAGTTGAGTGGCTAGATTAACAATTCATTTCATAATTTCATTTGTTAACTTGCTACCCACACCTTGCATGTGAAGTGGCTTTGCCCTCCTACAAAATTGTGCTGGCTAGTTTTGTTTTTTGTTGAGAAACAAACTTCATTATTTTTTTAAGTGAATAAACCTTGCCCCACTTTTGCCTCGTATTCACTCCCCTTGCCGGTTTATCTGATCCTGGGTGACAAGAAAGGGCAAAATATTGGTTGGTTAGTGTTATCACCTTATTTGTACCATAGTTGGATTATATGAGGAGCCGCCATATGATAAACATGATAAGCGTTTGTGTTCCAGTGTATCATATGATCCATCCTTTGTGCCTAGCAAGTTTTGGCTAGTCAGTTTTATTTTTCAGTCAAAATGACCATGGCCCCACGGGGTTTGTAATAAGTGTGCTAGTAGGATTTTTGAGTGGCTGGGTTCCCCATGACTTGATTAAGCAACTAAGGTATTCCGGGGAGTTTTTTCACTCTTGGATTATGCTTTGCCTTTGGCCGAGTAATAATTCTTGAGTTTTTCTCCCGCTTCCTCCAAAGCTGGAATGCCCGATTTTGAAAATCTGAGCCTTAGGGGGTTATTAGAATCCAACTAATGTGTATAAGCCTACTAGACACCATGTATGTCTTAGATGGTCATTTTATAGGGTCCCCATCCAATAAAAACACTGTCCGAAAAACTTTTACCGGACGCGTTGGATTTGAGTTTTTTTAATAAATTTTTCCATAGTTTAAATGAAAAAATTTCAATTTGTAATATGTCAATCATCCGGGGTCCGAATTCAGAGATTGAAGGCTCAAACCTTAAGCCAAAAATCATTCATGACCCCTGGACAAGCTTAGCCTAAGTTTCAAACAATTATTTGGCCTCATAATTAATATCTTCTCAAAAAATCAAAAAATGAGAAATATTAATTAAAATATTCAGAAAATAATAAATTGGAGATAATTTAAATCTCTCCAAAAAAGGCCAAATTAGATAAAGTAAAAATCTAAATGACATGGCAGAGAGCACTTAAGATGATTCTAATCAACTCCGAGTCATTTTATTCAAGTATCGGAGCACTGTCAGAGCATCTTCATGAAGAAATTCGCCCTCTCCTTTAGCTTGACGTTTTTGTGATGTGGAGGCTTGCTATTGGGATGGTGGAGTTAACAATGAAGGGTGGGGGGCACCTTGCCAAGGTGGAGGCCACCTCCCCATCCACATCACCTCCAAACTCGAGTTTATGGGTAGATATCACTCCAAGCTTGAAAATTTTGGAGTTTGTGATTGGAATTTGATTTTCTCAAAGTGCCATTTGTCTCTCTCAAGGCAAATTCGAATTAGGGTTTTAGTTGGCTAGTTTTTGTATATAATGAGGTGCTTGGCTCCTCATTTCTCATGGAGAATTTGTGCAAGTATACTCTGGAGAAATTTGTAATATCTTTTGAATTGGAATAAAGTTGAAGACTTTGGAGGTCAATGTGGAAGCTCTTTGTGTGCCATGCTTCATCTTGTATGAGGTGATACCATTTTTTGTTACTTGCTTTTGATTCTTAAGCATTTGATTTTGTGATTAGAAGGCTAACAATCTAGCACAATATTATACAATCTATGCTTTTCTCTTAAGCGTGTGGCATTCAAGTATTCTCCCAAGTGCAAGAGCTCTTGCTTGGTTTACACATTCATTCTGCAAGTTACCAAAGAAGTTTTTGCTTTAACAAATCGAGAAACAAAGGGCTTGCTTGCCTCATCCATCAAAACAAGTTATTTCAATCTTTCTTTTCGTTACATTGGTTACTAAAAGTGGATCTCTATTTTTCAAGGTTCTATTCTATCTCTTTTCCATTTTTTTTAGAAGTTATCAAGTCATTAAAATTTATATTGCAAGCTTGCTTGGCTTCTACTAAGTTAGATCTAGGCTTTCTAACATTAGATCTACTTTTTCAAAGTTAGATCTATCTTTTTAAAGGCCCACATTTAAAGATCTAGTTTCATTTTCCAAAGTTGTAAATCCATCTTCTTTTTCTGACCAAGTTTTGACTTGAGAAAGTAGCTTGGGATTTGATCCCAAGTGCCACATAATTTTGTGGCTACTTCTCTTTCCCCACTAGCATCCCTGCGTGCATCCAACTAGCTGGAAGGTTTTCGGGACTAGTGTTCTAGTGGTCACCTTGTTCCAAGGTTGATCCCACCTCATTGTTTGATTCTTCATTTTTGTTAACTTCTTTTTTGCCTTGCGAAACTTGCACTAGTTTTTCTTGAAAAACATGCATATTTTCACTTTTTGTTTGCTGGTTTTTTCTGTGTTTTTAGGCCTTTTTTCAATTCTGGAATTTCTTGAAAAATATTAAAAAATTTCAAAAAAATCATTTTTTCTCATTTTTCGTGTTTTTTCTCGAAAAAGCGTGCCACTTTAAGCTTGTTGTTTTTTGACTGATTTTTACAATTTTCTGCTAATTTTCAATTTTGGAAATTAGCTTGAAAATTTCAAAAAAAAATATTTTTTGACATTTTCTCGAAAAGCATGCAATCTTGTACTCGCTGATTTTTTACTGATTTCTGCTATTTTCCAGATTCTGGAAATTAGCTTAAAATATAAAAAAAATATTTAATTTTCGTTTCTAAAAAAATCTCAAGTCTTTTCGCTGAAAAACATGCATTTTACGTCAAAAACGGTGAGCTTGTCTTGTCTTTTTCCAAGGTCTGATTTTTGGTCTCATTTTACTGGTTTTGGCCTCTATCTCATCTCATTGGGCATTTATCTCGTTATTCACTTCATCATTTCGAATCATAAGTCAAAGTTTGGTTTCCTAACACTCTTACTAGTTGTTGTTTAGAGCTCTTATCCACAGGTGAACCAAAAGCAAAACCAAGCAAGAAGGAGCAAACATAACTAGATCCAAAGACAAGGATCCAAAACCAAAAAGAAACCATTATCCTTTATACAAACTCATGACAGTTTTCATTTTTACTTAAGTTATTTCTCAAAAGTCCTTCCAAGGGTTAAATTCTCAAGGCATTTGTACTTGATAAATAAAATAAGGCTAAGTGGGATAAGGCCTCCCACATTTTGGTTTTTCTTCCCCATTTGGGGAAGAGTGTTTTTGTTCTTAGCTTAGATTTATTTCAAGTACTTAGAATAATTTCATTTTGTACTTAAAATTTTAGTTATTATTTCAGTCTTGACCTGAGAAGTAGCTTGGGCTTTGATCCCAAGTGCCACATTGACCTTGCGTGCTACTTCTCTTTCCCCACTATGTACTGCGTACGACCAACTAGCTGAAATTTTCATGAACAGTGTGTAGAAGTCATTTTGACTTCATTCGCTAGATTAGCTTCTTGTTGTAGAACACTAGTTGCTTTTTATTTCATATTTGCAAGTTGTTTATTCATTTGCTATATCATTGTTTCATCTTTTAACTTTTGAGCTATCATATGTGTTCTTGTTTACAATCTGTTTGATATTCTAAAAGGAACCAAAGTCTCTTGAACTTGAAATAACCCAAGTCATGAGCACTCTCTATTGGAGAGCATTTCCACTGCATTTCCTTGCATCAAGCATATAGATTAGCTAAAGTCTCTTGAACTTCCGTCTTAAGACAAAGTCAAGAGCGCTCTCTGTCGGAGGGTTGAACTGTGTGCTCTTAATAATTTAAAACATTCCAACTCACATTCCCCCATTTAAAATTTACTTCGTTGCTATCCATCACTCAGTATGCTCTGCCGACCCTAAAAGGTTGGACTAGTACCCAAAAAGGTGATTGGATTTGTTAATCTTGCAAGTGATAACATAATAAAACTTTCACCCCACAACCAACGAACCAGCGTTGCTATTTCGAGAAATACTCAGGTAGTGGGCAAAGTTCCTAAACCTGGTGGGGCCAGAAATCACCGTTGTCATAGAGTTCTTGGTTGGTTAAATCATTGGACACCTAGCCGAAGAATACTAGACGGTCCGTCATACCACCAGAGAGGAAGCCACTGGAAGTATACTTTTCTGGTTGGACGCATGCCTTTCTTTTGCTAGCCTAATAATCAAGATCATTAAAACTTTCAATAAACCAAGATAATTTGCAAAACGTTCTCACAAACAGTTATTCTAAGACTTGTATCTTCAGCATCCCCAAGCACTACATAATTGTTGACTCCATAAGGCACTGGTCTATTTACACTTTCATTTTAATTGGAGCCATTTGTCCTTTTGTCTAAGATATTTATCAGTGGATGCTTTATTCTTGCAAGTCTTTATTATACTGTTAATCTATAATCTTGTATCGCAACGTGGATTGCTCTTTGATCTTGTGTTTGTCTCATTTATAAAAAGTTGTGATCTTTCATCATTAAAAAAAAACTCCTAAACAACACTCATCCGCATCACCATACACCAAAAACATTTTAAAAACACAAGAGCCATAGAAACTCTTTGTTAGGGACTACCCCCCTTGGCTTCGTTAGGAGTTAGCGTAAACGGAGGAGCAGGGATTCAGGTGACAGTACCTGGCTCATTGGTTGCCCCCAAGGCCACACTTCTCCCACTTGTAGTGAGGAGACAGCTTTCGAAAGATTTCTGCTACTGGTGTGCATCTCGATGGACAACAGCTAGTTTAATTAGGCACTCAACATCTTATTGTGAGGTTGAGAAAATAAAGTTTTGATTGGGAGGTAGAGGAGTAGAGGCTGTAGGGAACCTGTGGCACTTAGTGTCCTCCTATTGAGCACCGGACAAGTCTTTGGAGTTAATTTTTCAAGCTAGAAGGGAACCTTGTTATTCTTTTGTTGAGCACCCAACAGTTTCTCTCAGCCAAAGGATGAGGGTTAGAGGTAGTCACATTAGAGTTTTCTTTTCTTTTCTCAAACACCAATCCCCTAAGCTAAAGTGAGACATAAAATTTTACTAAAATTTACAAGACCATTGCAAAACTTTCAAGCATTTGTTTACTTTCAAGCACGTGTTCATTTTGATCTTAGCTTTCATATTTCATTGTATCTTCCAAATAAAGCTTATTCACTTACAGGCAAATTATTTCATTTTTTTTTGCAGTATGTTCCTTTTGTATTCTAATTTGGAAGTAAATTATTTCAGTTCTTTAATGTGTCTTGTTTAATTTGCTTTCATTGAGTAATTGGTCTTTTGATTCAAGTTATAATTTGAGCCCAATAGATAAGGCACTAGAATAGTAAATAAATGGTTGTTTCATTCATTCAGCATTGTTTGGTTGATTTTTAAGTAAAGTTTGACTGCCATTATTTTTTTTTTGCATATTGCATGATTGCTTGTCATTTAAACTTTAGATAAGTTTAATTTAAATTTAACTCCTAAAACAAAATCCTTGAAAACTTGGTAAATAGGGTCTACCCCCCTTGGCTCCTTTAGGAGTTGGGCCTAAACAGAGGAGTTAAGAATCGAGGTGACAGTGCATCCTCAACTCGTAGCTTTCCCCCAAGGACACACCGAGAGGTTGGAGACTTCTCCACATTTGGAGGTGTGTATTAGGTGGCTATTATCACATTCATAGTAGCTAGGGATACCATGTCTTCAGACCAGTTTTGAGCACATTTCAGAGCCAGTCCTTTTGCTGTGATATGCACGATATCAGCAGTTGACGAGCAGTTCTTTGATGATCACTCTTCTTATCAGCGGACCCAGAGCATATATTTTCATCCTTATGCCAAGACTAAGCATCATGACCCCAGATTTGATGACTGAGTTAGCCATTCCTCTTCCATACATAGCAGATACGATGGCAGTGCCCATGATTATTCAGTAGCAGTGTTCCAATGTCATTCAGTTGTTCAGATGGTGGATACAAGTATATGACCCAGCAGGTATATGGCTGTGCATTGGATATCTATATTGTGCTCTTTTACTTATCTTGGTAGCTTGTCTAGGTATAGGGTGGTCCTGATTTGGCAATATTCTTATGTGGTCCTCGTTGATTGTTTAGAATAGAAGTAATTCAGTTGCTTTGAAATAGAAATTCTTGGGTATACTCGTTGGTCATGCCCTCATAGTAGTATGGACTTGGTCATTCTCCCGATCATACTTTGCTAGTCATGGCATCATCTATCATTTCCCTCATCCTTTCGTTATCATCCATTTTAGTTTTATACTGACTTACATTTTATCCTGTGATATCGAAGACTTCCCCCACCTAGGCCTCTATGTTGGATAGACTCCTTGTTTATTTTGTGTCTCGGCTCTGGAGTGTGTGATTCTAGTCATAGTGATTGTTATCCTTTAGTCCTCGAAACCAAGTGTGCCTACCACCAGTGTTTTTAAACACTAAAGCACTGGAACTTAAATGTTATATCTAAAAGCATGCCAAGTTAGCAAAAACAATGTTTCTAAACACTAATGCAAATACATATATTAGCTAGTCAACGGCCAAGGGATGAGCACTCATCCTTTGTATGATGTAAGTTCATTTGCCTCTATAGGGAAACAGGGTGGTCACTCCATCGCACCTATGGAAGGTAGCGGGCGATGGAGGTCATACCGAGTCATTATCTGAGGCCTGCAAAGCTATTCAGGGAACGTGCTCTTGGAGGCTGGCTAGTGAAAATCTTTATAAATGAAATAAATGTTGAGTCTCAAAGTGCAAAGCTGACAATAAAGTAAATTGCTAAAAAGTTTGCTTGTCTAGAGTCTAATGGAAGCAGTCTCATCACTCTACCCATTTGTAACACACCACCATCCCCTATGTTTTCTCTATCCAGCATATGTGTAGGTGGTCTTCCCTTATTCCTTTATCCGAGAGGTCACAATGTTGAGGTTGTTAAGTCATTCCCCTTAGCCTCGCCATTTTTCTTCCACCTCCACCCATTTCTAGCAAAATGACCATGTCCATAAATGAGTATACACTTGAGGTTCATATTTTTAGTAATTGGTTTCTTTGATCTAGACTTATTATTAATATGTCGCTGTATAATCAACAAAATGCCACTTTACATTTTAGTCTCACTATCAATATATTTAAGGGAGCATATCTTATCCATTTGCATTTGCGGTATCAGTTATTTCTAGCCTGGGTCATCATTTTGATCAGCTTTGACCTGGTCAACCTAGTTTGACCAAGTCAACAGCAGGTTTCGGGTTGAGTTGGGCCGATGACGTTCGAGATGGATTATTCATGGTCCTTTGGTGCCCATTAGATGGTTCCATGCATCAGACAGTTGTTTCATGTGATGGTTTGTGAGATTTTTATTATTATCAGTATTTATTGTTAGTTTTTACTTGTTTACAATAATAACATTAAACAATCTATCACTGAAAGAAATACAAGCACAACAAAAACACAATGAACACAATATTTCTCTCAGGGAAACCACAAGGGAGAAAACCCCGGCAAAAATTCCTCCATATAGAATTCACAAAGTACAAAGATAAACCCCAAGACAAAATTAGCTTCTCCTTCACTTGTGCGAACTTCTCTCTCTCCTATGCGAACTTGTGAGAGTGAGTTGAGTGAATACAAATGAGAGACTCCTCTATTTATATTCTTCTATTGGGGTGACTTTTCCCCAACTGGGTCGGCTTCTCCTAACTAACTAGGCCGACTTGTCAAATGCAAAATATAATAATCTTTTTTGGGTTCTTCTAGGCCGACACAAGACCTAGGGTTTACATTGACTCTTTCAATGACTCTTTCATTATTAATTACATCAATGACATCTCCCGAAGGAGGAATACAATAATACAATAGACAAGTACAAATAGACTATCTTTCACATTTACATTTCTTTAACATTTACAAACCATTATTTTTATTGTTCGGGCATCGATGAGCTTATAGATGATTAGCCTGATGGTCACATGGTGTATGAGTACTCATTCCTACTTGATTGGACCTTCTAAGTCCAATGGGACACTCAGTTTTCAGTTTCGGACATTTTCAATTGATGATATGGTCAGTTTATCACTTCACAGCAGATTGCCATTAAAAAATGGCTTGTACAGTGTTACCTCCCATTTTGGCAGGGGTGTCCACAGATAAATTATTCAGAGGTTGAAGGCTCTGTAGGAGGCTGTGAAATCAGAGATTGACAAGAGTTAGCTTTGGCTGCATTACAGAGACAACTAAAATCTATGTTGCGAGGTTCTCACCCTTCTGGAATGAAATTATTAAAAGCCTCCATGAAGAAGATTACATTACCAATCGGGAAATGGAATTGCTTCTCATCCCAAGTAATTCTGGGAGCTTAAATTTAGTACAATGGCCACTTTTTCTTCTATCCAGTAAGATTTTTATGGCCATAAACTGGGCTGTGGAATGCAAAGGCGCACAAATGGAACTGAGCGACAGAATTTTGAAAGATGAGTATATGTACTATGTTGTTGTCGAATGCTACAACAATGTGGAGAAAATACTCAGATCATTGCTACTATTCTTGTTTAGCAGATATCTGCACATTCTAGAGCTTCCATTATTCAGAGCATGGCTATGATGATTGTATATTTTGTGATCACTCATGATCAGAGCAGTGTATTATTCAGACTTATGTTAGACCTTGTGTCAAGGTTGAGCCTTGAGAGTTCAGATTTGATGACCGATGTGACCCTTTATCCCATACAGTTTCAGTTCAGTGCTTAGAGATGTATTGCAGCAGTGTTTCAGATGGTATATGATGTTTATTACTATGATGATGTTGTATGATCTATGGATATGTTATCATTGACTGTGGATTATTATCTTGTTGATTTAGTCATGTTCACAGCATCTGCTTGGTATATTATTCCTGATGTGGCAAACTGTTTAAAATGAACTATAAATCATAAAATGGACAATTGCTTGCACATTTAGGTCATTTAACAAAACCCACTGGTTTTCCACCTTACATAGATATGGTCTTTCCTGACACCAGTTGTCTGCTAGTGTAGGCTCCATATTCACTTGACTCCATCCATACATGACTTTCCTATTTGACTTTAAACCTTGACCTGTCTCATTTGACTTTCTGATACTGAGGACTTCCCCATTTTTCTACCTCTGTGTTTGGAGCGCACCCCTGTATGTTCAGTGTCTCGACTCTAAGTTGGTGACAAAACTTGCCTTTGGTGAGTTGGATTGTAGGCCTAAATCATTCTGGTCGGTTGTCCCGATGTTTGGCATTGGCTCGAACTGCCCCTAGTCACTTGAGATGTTGGCTAAAACTGAAAGCTCATGTTCTACTTATGGAAACTTATAAATTTGCCCATGGAAACTAAAAAGGGCAAGAGCAATGAATAGCTAAAAATACTCCTCGAACAGTATAAGAAAGGTCCAAAAAGCAATGGTCCTTAAAAGCTATATCTAAACAATTGTTGACCTTATATGTATATGAAAACATGCCCTAGATGCAAGCTGCAACTAGATGTGCTTTTCAGCACACCTGAGATCCGAAGGGTTATGTAGGCCAAAAAGGCCATGAAATGAAATTGAATGATCCTAATGAACCTGGATCAACTTGATGTAGACATGATGCCTAAGTTGAATAAGCACTCTCTAAACAACTTATCCATTTGTGACGCACAGCCATTCCCCGTGCTATTTTGTCTAAGCAAAGAGTTTGTAGCTTCCCCCTTCTCCCAGTCCAAAGTATTTTTGAGTTAAGTTAGACAAGTCAACCCCTTGGCCCAACCTTGTTCCTAGCCTTCATCCTTCACTAGCAGTTTGACCATGTCCAATGGGTGAGTTTGTCATTTGAACTATTGTGCAAGTAATTTTATATAACAAAGGAATATGCTAACTTGATTAATGCCACTGAATGGATGTTATACTTTGAGCTTGGCTGTGAGAATGATTAGAGAAGCATGTCTTAGTCTACTGATGTGATTTATCCTTGGTTGTATATTATTGGGATCCGTGATGATGTGGGCCATATATATATACCTATTGATGATGATTGATGGTCCCACATACTTGATGATGATATCATATGATGGACATATGGTTCAGATGATGATTGATGCAGTTCAGCAGGTTTTATTATTACTTCAAATCATTAGATTATGCACTGTCCATATATGGTGGACCCTACAGTTGGCCCATTAGGGCAACCCATGGTGTATGAGTACACATTCCTAGTGGATTTGGACCTTCTGGATCCAATGAGACACTTATCTTTCAGTTCTGGGCACTTCTGACAGTGATTGATGCAGTTTTACACTTGTTGACCAGATTTGGGGCTGATTTCCCAGCCTGAGCAGCAGGGGCCATGAGAGGCCAGTTCACCTAGGGCGCTGCATGAGGAGGGGGTGGTCCAGGCACTTGCTTTTACCATTTACCCCCCCCTTCTGGAGAGCCTGGTGGGCTCAGTTGGACAACGCAGATGCCCTGGGAGGTAGTTTTGGCACTTTCACAGTTACCGAGGCAGTAAAAAAATGGGATAAAGAGGTCACTGAGGAATTCGATTTGGGCAATTGAGGCAAGGTTTTGGCATTTAGTTTTCACAGAGGTCTTCCAGGGTGATCCCACTATCTTCCAGCCAGTTTTCACCATGTGGGTAGGCCCACAGCGATCACAGGAGGTCTTTTACTGCTTGTCTGTCACAGATTTTGAGGACAGATTTGATCATTTATATTATCTTGGACATATTTTATTATTTTATTGTGCCTTGGGGATGAGCTAGTAAGGATTGATGCTTACTAGCCCCACCATGTGCTTCTTATGTTATGTCCTAGTCATTATGAGGTGGATTTTTGTACTTTTACCCCTCTAGTGGATGACATCATCCTCACTTTGTACCATTTAGTTAGGGCGTCATCATTATATTGGGTGATCCATGTGATACATTGTTATGATTCATTATTAGCCATTGATCATGTATTGAGATCTTTTAATCTCAACCACTCATTTGATGTAGTATTGTAGAGTGGTATAGGGTTTTGGTGTTTATTATCCTATATAAGGAGGAGACCCCCTATTGTATAGCTCACCTTTGGAGCTCTGGAATATTGGAATAGAACACTTTTTTGTGGAGCTTATCTCTCTTGTCTTGTGGATTCTCTTGCATCTTGAATATACAGTATCTCTTCTATGTATCATTGTGGGTTTTGGTGCTACTTCTAGTTTTTTTGCAAGGAAGTCGAATTGGTGGAGAGGAGGGCGATTTCTTGAGGGTTATTGTTGGAGGGATCCACATATTCTCTCTTGGGTTGATCTTGTGACAGGGAGTATCATTATTGTATCTTCGTGACATAGTTGATGCTTTCTATTACATCTTTCTATCATTTTCATAATCATCTTACTTGACTTGTTTCCATTGATATTGTCTTGTAGGAGGAGGACAATTTGGCTTCTTGAGGAGGACGATTTGGCTTGGAGAATCAAAATTGCACTCTTGAATATACACATAGGAGAATGCTATCAATTTGCAAGGTGGCCACAAGCAATTGAGGTAAGATCTACAAGGTATGTGCCTCTTTCCATCCATTCTCTCTTCATTGGTCACAAACCCTAATTAATCAAAACCCTCATTTTGGCTTTTCTTAGATCTACTTAGATCTAGCCTTTGCTTTTGAAAAGATCTTAAAAACCCACCTCTATAGCATCCACCCCTAGTTGGATCTATAGTTTGGTGGTGATTGGGTTAAAATTGACACACTTTTCAAGGCAATATAGCCCTCTTGAACCAAATCGCACTTCCTTGGAGAGGCTTGTTGGGTTAGATATAGCATGTGGGTAGGTGAGATCCCACTTGATTTGCAATCTACACATTTGATAACCTACCCCTAGACTTTTACTAGGGTGATTTCTACCTTGTGGGCATCATTCCACATTTTAAGGGATTAAAACCCCCTTTTGAACTACTTGGCACCTTAAAACTCAGATCTAGTAAGATCTAACCCTTGGATTGACTTGATTTTCAAGATCCATATAGATCATTGCATAAACCACTTGGATCTACAATTTGGTGGCCATTGGACTTGATTTGACACACCTTACCCACCTTTTAGCCCTCCTTGAGCAAGGTCGCACTTCCTTGGGTGACTGAGTTTACCCACTTCTAGGACCTGGGTGGTTGAGATTTCAGTGGATTTGGAACGGGCGTACCTTGAAACCTATATCTAGAGTATCATTTTGTGACGATCTGCCTTGGGGGTAGCATTCCTTGTTTTAAGGGATTGTGGTCCACTTGGGTCATTTCATGAAATTCTAGATCTAGCAAGATCCAACCACTTTATCTCAATTAGCCCACTTGATTTGACTTCTAGGTGTCCCGATCTACACTTTGACATATCTTTTGACTCCATTAACCCATCCAACAAGGCACTAGTCTTCCTTAGGCAAGTCGCACTCCTTGGGAATTGTGTCTAACCTTAGATCAGTAAATGGGTACTCCTATTTTCAACTTAGATCCACAGATCTACTCATTACATATCCTCTAGTATCAATTGCATCCCCTAATTTCACCTTGTGGGTCCTATTTGAACCATTCACATATCCCAAGAAAGTAGGTCCCACTTGTGCAACACATGGTACTAGATCTTGTTATTGTAACTCATCATGTGGCCTAAATCATACATTGGTTGAAACACTAATCATCTCTCAAACCACCTTCAACCATACTTTAATTTCTAGGTCCACTCTTCCTTGCATTGGTTTCCGTAACTTACCATTTACTCATCCCTATGAACCTTTGTCTGGGTCCAATCATCTTTGATTGGTTATAGGGTCTCCCCCTAGGTCTTGATTCACCTTGACTTAAAGTGAAGAGTGCCTCGATTGACGTGACTCCCACCTTGCATTGGGAACCGTGGCATCTCTTGGGTCACCTCTTTAGTTGTCCATCTCCTCTACCGTCCCGGATGGGATACCACTAGGGACAACTACAAGTTGTGTGATAACAGGGTTGAAAGATTGTATCATGATGTAAATGATAGTATACAAGATGGATCTGTTCTTGTCAAATTCCAAATAGATAAGCTGCCTCTTCTGCTATCAAGAATGACAACACTGACAGGCCATCTTTGACTGAAGTTTATGGAAATTCCATTGTTCAAAGACTATTAAAATCGCAACCTTTCTCACCTCAGCTACTTTCAGCCCATTTAAAATTAGTTTTATCTACACAGTGGGTTTCCCGTACCAATGATATGGGGAATAGTCCCTTGGTTTCATGGGATTATGGTCCAGGTTCTAAACATAAAAGTCCATCTCCTGATTGGCTTCACTTATTCTGGAAAGAAAGAAGGAAATTATGAACTGGCGGGGTCTAAATATGAAAAGGTGCTAAAGGATTTCAATCATGTCAATCCACCGGATGATGATGAGGGGAAGATATTTACGCAAATAAGGAGCAGCTTTTGTCAATACAAAGGTAGAAAAGACTGACAGCAATAAGACCTTTTCATCAACCTTCAAAATCGATCCTGTAGCAGCTCAAGCTAAAAAGTATTACTATTTTTAGCTAAGTCTTGCACCCACTCGAATTAAGGAGTATTATGCATGGGCGAGGTAATGTGCAGCAACAGATCTGGAAATTTTAATGGTTATGAGTAAAATCGGAGCCACTGTTTCGAGTAGAGACAGGCCGAGCGTGAGCATAGACAAATGAAGCCGCCATTGTGGCCACGGATCACTCGTATCGGATAGTTAAAACTGGAGTTCGACGCCCTGAGAGGTAGCCACGCAAATGCCATGTCTATATAGTTGATCTCTGTTGTCGAGGCTGGAATCATCAAGTGAGCCGAAGAGAGTTCATTGATTCCTCGTGGCGTGAGCCACCCGATATTTAACGAAAAAAAAGGAGGGTCGGCATGAGCAGACCCATCGACATTCGCAGGCGATTGATTAGCACAGAGCCGATTACAGGTTATACTGGCAGCCAGTTACATCAAATACGCAGTCTTTGGGAGAATCAACTCAGCGGTGGGTCGTCATGTGGCAACAGTTCTTCACTTCGATCCTCGATTTCCACGACAGCCAGTTACAAGTGGAGTTTCACACGTTTCAGATTAGCTGTGGCGAATTAACTTGGTGTATTTCCACTGCTACGTGGAGTTTTGGAGCAATAGGCTTATCATTCGGTCAACCACCTGTGCTTGTCTTCGTTATCTACCGACTCCAGATTTGGGCTGGGTTGGTCATAGTTTTAAAATATTTAGCCAACTGAGTGTTCACTTAAACGAAGAAGGTATCTCTAATACGCTTGGATAGTTGAATGAAGAGCTGAGTATTAGTTATGCACTAATTTATCTTTGGCATAAGTTGAGAAAAAGGTGGATCTTGGATCTCACCTTTTCCTTTTATTATTTTATGTTTCTTTTCGAAAAAAAAGGGTATGAGAGGCTTTTTGGTCTTTTTAAGGGGCTAGCCTTCTCCATTGTAAACATGGAAAATTTTGGGGAGTTTCATTCCCATTGAGCTTAATGAAAAATCATGTTGGGTTTTTAGGACAGATTGAGCATCTCTTTCATAGCTGCGTGTTTCATTATAAGCTGTAGAATAAATCTAGCATAGAAAGCTATAATCTAGTCCATTGGACAAGCATTTGCAGTTGTCAAGTTGTTTGTTGACGTTATGTTTTCAAAAGATCATAGGAGTTGTTATCAACTGATTTGTACAATAGTTGAAACCTTATTGAGCCGCCAGTGTTGGGACACATCAGTGTTCACTTCCAGAGTATCTGGGTTTCATATTTTTGGGTCTAGCCAGTTTTGGCTAGCCAGTTTTGTTTTTTGAGTCGACATGACCATGGCCCCATGGGGGTTTGTAACAAAGTGTGCTAGTAGGGTCTGAGTGGCTCGGTTCCCCATGACTGGATTAAACAACTAAGGTATTCCAGGGAGTTTTTTCACCGTCAGATTATACTTTGCTTCAGGCGAGATATAATCTCTTGGTTTTTCTCCCGCTTCCTCCAAAGCTGGAATGCCCGATTTTGGAAATTTTTGCCATGGGGGGTTATTAGAGTCCAACTATAATGTATAAACCTACTAGACACTATTAGAATAGGTTCTGGTCATGTCCTAAGTCTCTAGGACCCCCAGAAAAAATTTCAAAAAAATTTTACCGAACGTGTCGGAATTGGGGTTTTTAATTTTTTAATTATTTTTAAATTTTAATTAAATTTCTCTATAGTTTAAATAGAGAAATTTGAGTCTGTAATATGTCAGTCATCCTGGGTCCGAATTTAGTGTTTGATGGCTCGTTTCATAAGCCAAAAATCACACATGACCCATGGATCAACTAAACCCAACTTTCGGATGTTAATTCAGCCTCATAATTAATATTTTCTCTAAAAAGTCATTTACAGAGAAATTATTAATTAAATTAATATTTTTGAATATTTTGGAGAAATCCAAAACTCTCCAAAATAATCAGAAAAGATTTAAATAAAAGGCTAAATGACATGGCAATAGACATTTATGAAGATTCCAATCAACTCCAAGTGGCTTAAGTCAACTATCCAGTCACCAGAAGATTATCCACTTGAACCAATTTGCCCTTCTTCATGCAAAAATCGATTTAGTGTGTTGTCAAAAGGTAAATGGGTTGGTTGATATGCATTTATGTTTGTGGTAGGCGCCCTCATGACTCACCATAGCTTGGCTCCTTTACTAATTCGAATTAGCACCTACTTCCATTCCACTTGTCTTCCCACCAACCAACTCGCCATCCTTCATCTAGATCACGCACCTACCTCTAGCTCACGTCAATCCTAGTTGGAGTTTGTTTATTCGTTGGGTGATACTTCCCATGCCTCCATGAAGTCGAGTTGTGCCACCTATCTATTTCACCTACCAACTAAGGCGAGTTGTCATTTGAGTTAGCTCCAAAGCTTGGTGTTTATTGGAATTCGAACTACATGTCTATGCCAATTCGACCTAGGGTTTTGGCTTCTAGTTTTACTATAAAGAGAGGCCCTTTGGGGTTATTATCTCATGCAGAATTTTGTGCAAACTTACTCTACCAAATTGTATATGTGTTATAGCTTTTGCTAATTGAAATAAAGTGGCTTTGGAGGTCCATATGGTGTGTTGATCTTGTTCATGGGAATTGCTTCAAATTAATCAAGGTGATATTGCTTCATGTTTTTGCTTACATGTTCCTTGTTTTGGTCAAATTTTAAAGCTTAGAAGACTTTTTTAAAGTCCATAGGATGGGCATTTGAGTTCAATTTGTCCATTGATGTTGGGTTGCTTGTGATTTGGAAGTAATGAATTGTAGTCGGAAATACTAACACTCTTCTTGTCTCTTTCAACTTTGCATACTATATTTGATCAAACTTGTTTGTAAGTGATACATTTTGCAGATCTCAAACTTGTTTGTGGAAACCATTTCTAGATCTTGATCCAAAGTTGGTTGTTTGTCTTTTCAAGCCATAGATTAGTTTGCCATAAGGTTGAAGTTCCTTCAACCTTGGGGAATAGCTTGGGATTTGTTCCCTTGTGCTCTCTTCAACACTTGTTGTCGGCGTATCACCGGTTAACCGGAGGATTTCCAAGACAGTGTTTCAAAACCTTCAAGTGTTCCACTTGAAAACCCCTTGCTTGTTTTGCTAGAACCTCGCCTCCTTGCCCTAGCCATCCCTCCTCTTGCTATCTCCTTGCATTCGTCCTACCTTGATCTAGCTCTCGTCCCTCCCTTCCTTCCCATCTTTTTCATCCTCTCTTCTCCATTCGTCCATCCCTTTTGGCTTACTTCTCTTCCTCTCGTCTTACCTTACCCTCTCCTTCTCTTCATCCCATTCGCCATTCCCTTCTCTTAGCTCTCATCCCTCTCTTTAGGTCTCCTCTCGTCCACCCTAGTTTCTCTTTTCTTTCTGCCCTATCTCCCTCTTCTCGTCCCATTCTAGTCTATACTCTTTCATTCCATTTGCCCTATCTTTTTCCCTCTCATCCCACTCTAGTCCATCCCCTCTTCATACCATCTCCCATACCTTATTTTCCCATTTGTTTTTGCTCCTCTTCCCTCCTCGTCCACTTCCACATTAGCCCTAAAACACACAAAAAACAAAACTACAAAAGTGTTAGAAGTAGTTAGTATTAGATCTCATACTTAGTTAGTTGGTAGGTAGTTTGTTTAAATTTTAATAGTTAGTTTACATTGTTGCAAAGTCATTATTGTAGATCTCATGCTTTGTCATTATCTAGTTTCATTTTCCAAGTGTTAGATCTAGTTCGAATTTCAAGTTTTGTTTTATTTCCTAACGTCTAATGGGTATTGGAGTTATTTGTTTGTGATAGATCTTTTCTTGTGAAAGAAGGAGACTTCTAATACAAGAAGCCATCAAGAAACAAAGGGACAAATCAAAACAAAGAGATTAGTATTATCCTTTGTAATAGTTCTTAGGATTTTATTTTAAATAGTTTCCAAGTTATTTATTTCAAAGTCCCTACAAGGGTTTCATTCCCAAGGGCAATTGTACTCTCATAATAAAAGTTGCAAGTGGGGTTTTTAAGCCCCCACACCCACTTCCCCCATTTGGGGAAGTCTTGTAGTCTTCATTTGAGTGGTTTGATTTTCTAGTTTAGATCCATTATATGCTCTTAGATTAGTTTTCATTTCATTAAGTTACTTTTGTTATATTTTCCTATTCACTTACCCCCATGCTCTCTCGAGTACGGTCTTTGACCTGAAAGAGACTCTTGGGTAGATTAGATTTATTTTCCGTTTAATATTATCTTGTTTTTTCTCTTCCAAACGTTGACTAGAGAATAGCTAACTTTGGGATTGTATCCCAAAGGCCACATAGTCTTGTAGTAGCTTCTCGTTCCCCCATCAGCTTCTTGTGGACATCCAGCTAGCTGGAAGGTTTCCAGGACTGGTGGCTTCTAGTGGTTGATCTTGTTAGGAGATTGATCCCACTTTTAGATTAAAATTTGTCTTGTAGAACACTAAAGTTTCCTGTTTTATTTTATTGGTAGTATTGTTAGCAGTATTTCACATATTTCAAATCTATCACATTGTTTAATCATTTTAAAAGTTGATTTATTGCTTTTACAACACAACTACTATCTGCTTCTTAAAAAGAACCAAAGTCTCTTGAACTTGGCCAAATCCAAGTCAAGAGCACCCTCTATTGGAGGGCATTTTAGTATTGCATCATTCCCTGCATTAGGCATTTGTTAAATAGCAAGTCTCTCGAACTGTGGTCATAAGATCAAGTCAAGAGCGCTCTCTGTCGGAGAGTTGAACAAAGTGCTCTAATAATAAAACTCTTCAACCCATAATCCCCTTTAATTAATTTATCTTGGTTTCTGTCTTACACCTGTATGCTCTGCCAACCGGAAACGGTTGGGCTAGTACTCAGAAAGGTGTAAGATTTGTTAATTCACAAGTGATAACTTTAATTAAAACTTTACCCACAACCCCAACCAAGACAAAATCACTGAGTTCTTCCTACAAGAGGTGGTGTCGGGAATCCACTGTCAGACTCGAGGGCGGTCAAGCCGCAAGCACACTTGCCCTCTTTGCAATCTGGGTGCTCCTGACCTGTCACCTAAGGTTGCCAGTGTTTTTCTTGGATAAGGTTCAACTCCTTTTGATACCTTTGTTCCTAGCCATAATAATCAAGACTACTAAAATATTAAATTTACCAAGATAAGCTGCAAAACGTTCTCACAAGCTCTTATTTCAAACACTTGTATCAAGCATTTTTACAATCACTTTTATATTTGACTCCATAAGGCACTGGTCCTTTATCATATACTTTATTTGCTTAAATATCAATATTGGAGTATTTGTTCTAATTTGCATAAAGAGTGATTTATTTCTTGTTCAAGTATATCTCTTATCTTCTGTTTCAACGTGGATTGCGTTATTTTGGTCTCATTTAAAGTATTTAGTGTCTTTCATTCTCAAAAAACTCCTAAACAACACCCATCTGCATCACAACACCAAAAAACACTATAAATACTAGAGCCTTAGTGAAACTCTTTTATAGGGACTACCCCCCTTGGCTTCGTTAGGAGTTTGCCTAAACGGAGGAGCTAGGATTCAGGTGACAGTACCTGGCTCATTGCTTGCCCCCAAGGCCACACCTCTCTCACTTGTAGTGAAGAGACAGCTTTCGAAAGATTTCCGCTGCTGGTGTGCAGTTTAGCGGACAACAGGAGTAATAGACTGTAGTCAGTTATACTTATATTCTTCTCATCTTTGATTATGGAACGTACTAGACTAATCTCACTTGTATGAAGCACAAGGCCCCCTTGAGTCCTCTTTTGACTCCATTCTCCCTTCTGGTACTGGCACTAGCCTTTCTTCGAGGACTGATCCTCCCGTCTTTCCCATCACTCAATCAAAATACCTTTTTTGTTACAATTGTTTCTCTAAGGCAGCCTCTTCAGTTCACCTTGCCCTCCGTTGCACCTGCCTTAGCGATCCTACCTTAGGGATACCCCCCTTGAGTTGGAAAAGAGCCAACCTGAAGCGAGGAAGAGAGGAGTGTGGTGGCATTGGCTTCTCTCTTGAGAGTTGTCATCGAGCTGGTGTGCTTATTTTTGGGCTTCAGCACACGCATGTCAGTTTTGGGTGACAACATACAGCACTTTCAGAGATCATTTTGTTTCTCCTAGGGTGCTACAGAGAGGATATGTGGTCCAGCCACTTGTTATTACCATATTCCCCTATACCCAAACATTTTGGTGTAGTCAGTTTAGTGCCCGGAGCACTTGGCAGAGAGTTACAAGCATTTTTATCTTTTACATGTAATATTCCGGCAGTTAAAAATGGAAGAAATGGCTAGCAAGGAAATCAATTTGGCTTAGTGAGGGAAGGAAATGGCATGGGGTTTGATCAGAGACTTATTGTGATGCATTCTACACCTTCTGACATAGTCTTCAGCTTCAGTGGGGTCCACAAGTCCTCCCAGTCATCTCATGAGGGCATCTTATTATGTATTGGGGACACACGTCCTAGTGACTTTAGTAACTTATTGATGTATTTTGTATTTGATGTACTTGGGGCTTGGTCTAGTGAAGATGTTATTACCTCCTAGACACCCCCAACATGATGTTATGTTGTGTTCCTGGTCACATGTATGTCATACATCCCCCCTAGGGTGTCATTGAGGGAACACGTCCCCATTCTTTTGAGTGATCCATGTATATTATTGCTGGCCCTTATTAGAGTTGATCTCATTGTATTATCTTATAATCTCAACCACTCATCTAAAAAGTGGTTAGGGTTTTGGTCTCTCCCGATTCTATTTAAAGGAGAGAACCCCCTCATTGTAAAAGGACTTTGGCTCTTGGATTTTTCATAATAAAGAGATATTTGCATAAATTCTTGGATCTTCTTTGTGGGATGTTCTTGTATTGTGATCGTAAAGTCTATTGCTCTTAGCATTTGAGATATTGTTTGTGGATCCAAAATATTTTGTGGAGATAGTGTTTAACTGCAGCAGGGCGACTTCAACTTGGGCCTTTTGCAGGTGTTCCTCAACTCATTCTCTTGAAGTCATTTTGTGTCAGGGGGTTTTCAATAGCATCTTTGATCTTTGATATTTATCATGCTTTTACAGTCTATTTCTTCTGAGCATCAAATCTCACTTTGGTAGTTTGTTTGTGCAAGAGAGAGGGGCGCACTACCTTCCTTGGGAAAATTGATTTCACTTGGATACACCATCAAATCGTCTCAAATTGATCGAGAAGGGATAGATCATCACTTGCAAGGAATCTACAAGATTTTTGGGGTAAGATCTACTCTTAATCTTTTGTTTTGAATTTCCAAACCATTGGCCATTTAATTTTACTATTGAAACCCTAACTGTCGTAACTTATAAAAATTCTCTAGCTCGAACAACTTAAAATCTTGGTGAAAGATTCTGGGTTTTTACCTTCAGACTTAGCCCTAAGTGGGTCTCCTAGGGCATCACCCCTAAGGGACTACTTCTTGCCCAATTCCCTAGGCACTGATCACTTACCCTTGCGCCTTCTTTGATTTTTCCCATTTTCTGAGTTGTTTGATGCTCCGTCTTTGCTTGTGAACCTAGATACTGTTAAATTTGTTATCAAGCAATGTTAGAAATACCTAATCCTTTCAGATCTACATCCTTGGACCATTTTCCAATGATATTAGTTCATGTTTCCCAAGGCAGTGTGATTTGATCATTTGTCCTAGCACCAATATCCTAGATCCACTTCTAATCTAAGAGTTACTGTAATTAAAGCAATTCAAGATAATATCCCATCTTCCCGAAGCCTCTGTAGTGACTTCATCCCTTAAATCTAGGGTTTTCCATCCTTCACCCTATGTATTCTGGTTTACAGTCTGATCTTGTGATTGGATTAGATCTCTCTTATCGGGAGTAGATCAGGGTCTCCCTCTTTGTTGTATGGGGCTTGGATAGCATAAAGTTAAGAGTGTCTCAATTGGCATGAAAACCAATCCATCTGGGGATCAAGGCCTTCTCAAATCACCTCTTTAGTTGCATATCTCCTCTACCATCCTGTATAGGATCATCTTTTGGGGCAACTACAAGTTGTGTGATAACAGCGGCAACAGGGTATAACGGTAGAAGTCCAATGATCTGAACTCCTATGTGTAAATGATGTAAATTCTTGTATGAACTCCTAGTGCGGAGCTCGAGGGTAAGGCCCGACTAGTGAATGTCTAGGCATGCATTTCAATAAATATGTTTTTTCTATACAATAAGGTGGGCTTTCCATCATATATCCAAGATAAGTAAATATTACTTTGAAATTTAATATAATGATCCAAGGTTGGCTGGTAAGAGCACTGTAGTCTATTACCCGTTGACAAATAGGGGTGAATTGATGATCGATGCCTTGTGATTTTATTCACATCTATCAGTTCCATAAATGAGATCTATGGTTCACCCATGGATATTTGTCAAAGACACTTCCAGCTTGCTAGATCACCACTCTTGTGCCAAACATGCCTGTGGCCTTTTTCCAATTGATGCTAGTGTTGTGACACATGCTGGACATATTAACACATGGGGATTGCTTTCTTGTATATTGGATCTGACCATGAGTGGTCAAATGGTTTTACTCTATAGTGGATCTTGTACCTTTAATTGTTGTTTTATAACTTGGATGTACCATGATGTGGTCATAATTTCATTAGATAAGTGTGTCACTTAATGGGTCAAGTGTATCCTTGGGAATTTGAGTAGATGTAACATTCATTTCATGTCATTTCACACTTTTACCTAGCCATTTTTCATGCCATGACATTTCACTAGCTATTTCATTCATTTTCATCAAGTCAATTTTTGGTAATTGACTTACCATATGTTATGTTCTACGTTCTCTATGTTATTCCCATGTATGAATGCCTAAATCAAATTAAAAGAGTCAAAGTACTCAAGGATGAAGCAGCTAAATAACAAATGCTATAAATGTGAGTAATACCCCGTTGCAAAAAGCCATGTTCCCTATGTCCTAAGTTATCAAACAAAGCTAAATCTAAAGCAAAGGGATTAAGCCAATGAAAAGGCTTTTAAAAAATAAAAATAAAGGGATTGCAAAAAAGAGGTGCAAGGAAAGGGTAGTGTTACCACCAAAGTTGCACTTGGATGGACTTGGAGTTAAGCCGCCAGAGTGTGAACAAGTTACTTGGTCATTATCAGAGTTCATAAGTCCAGCAAGCCATTTTTTTGGCCCAATTTTCTCTTTTTCGCATGTTCATACCCCATGGGGAATTGTAATAAATGATGTAGCATGATGGATTTTTGTAAACAGCTTGGCTTTCCTAGGACTTGGTCATAAATCCAATTACTCTAAAGTGTTTTTCATATTAATTATATATCGCTTTTTAACGACTTATAATTTCCGAGTTTTTCACTCAATCCTCCAAAGCTGGAAAAATTGTCTTGGTGGTTAGGCCTTAGGGGGTTATTAAAGCTTAGCGCCAATGTAGATTACCATGCTAGTCATTATTTTTGAGTCTTATGAACATGCACTAAGTCTCCCCTAGGTTTTTTTAATTTTCCGTTAAATAAAAAATTTCCTGCAAAAACGGGTGTTTGAATTGTAAAAATTCGTTGTCTCATAAAAGTGGTACTAGGAAGTGAAATTTGCCATGGGGGGTGCTCAATTTCTAGCTCTGAGCACCCGTTTTACCCATGTACCCACTTTGAGAGTAAAATTAGTGATTATTTATCAATTACTTTCATTTTTCTCTCGAAAAGTGAATTGATAAAGCCAAAAAAGACAAAATAATGGGAAAATCAGAATCCCATAAATAAGGAAACATGTTTGAGACATGTTTTCAGTCATCTGCAATGGTGGCAATCTAGTTTCTAGTTAAGGAAGGGTTAAAAGGGAGCCGAAATGGTTGATCAAAGATTGGGTTGAAATCTCTCTCAAAGGGGGCACATTCATCCATGAGGGAGAGCGCATTTCATCTAGCAATATGGCATCTGAAGAATGGGATGGTGGCCAACCTCTTGAGAGGAGGCACCAACCCTCCTTGAAGCAATCCCACTCACTCCTAGCTTAACTCAAGCGCCCCAGTTAACTCAAACTTGTTTCCTCCATGTAGCAAGGCACCCCTCCTTGGGAAATGTGCCCCATTAAATATTTAAGCAAGCATTCTCTTATTCATTCGACATGGTCAAAGGCCTGAAAGGCTACTTAAGCTCTGTTGTAATTTTGTTATCATCTTTTGTAATAAAAGGCTTTGGAGGCAAACCTCTGGTGTAGTGCATCAATATGTGTGTGGATGATCGTTGTTGTTGTATGAGGTAAACCTCTATTAGTTTCATGTTGCTTTCCTTTGTTGTTAAAACCAACCTTTGTAGGATTATTCTTAATCAGTAGAAGAGAATAGGCAAGTTTGTTTACCTTAATCTTTTATTTATCTATGCATAGAAATATTGGATTTGTATGTTTTATTTGTTTATATGCATACTATTCTGATATTTGGTGTAGGTTATACCGAATGTGGCATTTTGGTTGTAGTATTGTTTAAGCTGTGTAGGTGATCTCGCTTGAAGGAGTGGTTGATCTAGGTTGACTCTTCCATTTCTTCAAGCTTTTTTGGAATAACATGTTATCAACTAAGTTGCACTTATGTGATTTCAAGAGAGCCTGTGAAGATAGAACAAGTTTACTTGTTCATAATCAGAAGACCAAAAGTCCTAGCAAGCCAACATGGCCCATTTTTTTTTTTAAATCACATGTCCATGCCCTGCGGGGAAATTATAAAAAATGTCATAGCATGATGATTTTGTAAAGGACTCGGATTTCCTAAGACAGTTATCAGTCTGACTAGCCCAGAGTGTTTTTTCCCTTGTCAATTATATGCTAAGTCACCTGACACGGGGACACAGGACATGAAAATACGAGAGTCCGACACGGACACGGTGACCCCCGGAATCAGGACACGTTTTATATATATATCTATTTTTTTTTTAAATATATTAAAATTTAAAAATATAGACATAGAGATCCAAAAATCTTTAGAAACTAGAACATTTACAAATATTCAATGGAAATTAGAATAAAAACACATTAATGATTACACATTGTCATTCACAAATCACGATTCAGTATTCACGAATCACTCACTCTCAACCAATTGCTTCCTTGCAAATGACAAAAAGAAAGCCAAAATTTTGTTTTAAAGCAAACCCGGATGCCTTGTTCCGCGATTTACATGTCCTGTTTTCTCAGTTCGTGTCCAACAGTCGGGACACGCTTGCATTTCGAGTCCGATTCATTCTCCCATCGTGTCCTGAAAACGGATTCACTCAAAGTTCGAATCGGACACGAATTCAGATCAAATCGTGTCCGATTCGATCCCAACGCGACATGCTGAGGATTTTGAGCGAATCCAGTTTCTTAGATTATATGTTGTTGAATAAACGACTTATAATTTTCGAGTTTTTCACTCACACCTCCAAAGTTGGGATGGTCGACATGATTTCTCGATCTTAGGAGGTTATTAGATTCCAAGTGTCAATGTATATTACCATGCTAGATATTAAAATTGAGTCGTATGGACATGTGCTAGGTCCCCCTAAGTTTTTTTTAATTTCAGAGAAAAATAATTTTTTCTGCAAAATTAGACCATTTTTTAATGGTTTAATTGGAAAATTTCAAATTGTAATAAAAGTGTGGTCTGGAGGTGGATTTTGGCGTGGGGATGCTTGTTTTCACGCTCAGAGCATCCTCTTTACCCTAGGACCCACTTTCCCTATGTTTTGGGTGGCTACATCGTCTTTGGGGGCATTATTCCTTAAAGATGCGACAAATTGGCAAATAAATGCTAAACAAGCACAAACTGACCCAAAATAAAATTTAAAAAAAATGATAAAAAGTGAGTGGGCGTGTGCCCGGAGTGTGCCATATGAGTTGGCATCTCTTCCTACATGGAGGTCGACTTCATCAAAGTGAATAAAAGGTTAGATAAAGTGTGATTTTATGAGGTGGCATTTCGCTAAAGATAAGGGATGCGCCATCCCTCTCGCTTGGGCGATCTCTTGTATGTGGAAGCCGTTTATTGTATGGTGATGAAACCAAAGAGAGGGTCGCCTACCTCATGAGAGGTGGCACACCCTCCTTTGACATGAATCCAAACCATATCAATCACCACGATTCACTTGATACGTTTTCCCTAAATTGTGGTAAGGCACTCCTCTTGGTTGAATGCAATGTTACAAACATCACCGATATATCGGCAACATCGCGATATATCGCGATGCCCACCCTCCGGCGATATATCGGCCGGCCGATATTTTCCCCGATTTTTTGCCCTTTTTTTCCCGATTTTATCGCAATTTTTTTTAATATATCGCGATTTTTTGCCTTTTTTTTGCTCATTTGCCGTGTTTTGGAAGAAAAAAAATTGTCATGCCCATAAAAAATATTACCTTATTCATTAGTAATTGGTCATATTAAATGGTAATATTAAATTCTTAAAGTAAAAGTGACATTCTCCTTATCTTTCATTTTCTATCATTTTACTTAAATTTTTAACATTACCATTAATTGTTTCAGGATGTTTGAGAGTGGTTCCAACCTCATCGGACTTCATATGCAAAAAGTAGAGTTTTAGATCCCATTCAAAATTCAACAGACTTAATAGTTTTTCAGGAGTTTAGGATTACAATGTTTCCACTGGATTTTATCATGTATGAGGGTATGGGATTGGCATTTAATCAAGCACATAAACCCCTCAATGTACCTTGATGTTGGTCGTGTTGATTGTTGAACTCCTTTGTCATGACCTTAATAAAAATTTACTCTTCACTCAAGCAAAATCACTTATTAGGCATGGGAAGTTTTTTCTACTTTATTTTAACGATTGGATTAGGAAGTTTCATCAAAATTGTAAGGTGTTGAGTTGTTGACTAATGTCCTTGGAGGATCAACTTTGAGATTTAAGGTAGAGGCAAGGACTAGAGCCCATAGGAGGGAGGCATATGGTGTTATTGATGAATAGGATCCCAATATAGACAATGATTCGCCGACATGTATTATTTATGGTTTATGTTTCACATTCATTTTTTTAAATGTCCTTGCTCATTTATTAATTAAAAATATGCATATACGTACATAGCCATTTAAAATATACATAGAGTCCACTACAACCCCCATGACTGCTAAGGCCTTCTAGCTCTAGAGGCAAAGCCATTACTAGAGCAATTACCTTTGCTTGTAAAAGGGGTGGAGGGAATCAATTGTTTATTTACTTGATTTCATTGTATATAAGAATCTAAGATACATTGATTGTATTTTTTTGGTGATTCAATAGTCGGGGACTCAGGATCCAGGACACGATTCATTTTTATGTGTGATCTATCACTAGATGTCTTATACATCTTATATATCGGTTTTCTTTCCATATTCATGTGGTAATGTGTTTATTTGATGTTCTTGTTGCTTTGGATGTTTACAAAATTGAAAAAAAATGAATTTTTTGTATTTTTTTTAAGTTTGCCGATATATTGCCAATGTTTGCCGACACTTTCGCCGATAAATCCGATAATTTCTTTTTGGACCCTCGACGATATATTCGCCGACACGATATTTGTAACACTGGTTGAATGCGCCCCTCCCTCTTGCCTTTGCTATATAACCAAGCCTCCTCTTCTCCTTCATGCTAGTTAGAGTCAAGGAGAGAAATGCTTGCCCATTGTAATGTTGTATTATTTCATTTGCTCAATAAAGAGAAGCTTTGGAGGCTAAGTGTGTCGTGCCATTGTGTTGGACGAACATTGTCATGGTTTTATACTGAGGTAACTTGTGAATTTTTTACATTTCTTGTGTATGTATATTGTGAATCCGATCTTGATAGGGTTGTTATCAGTTGATAGAAAAGAGATAGTTAGTAAGCTTACTTTCTATATCTTCTTAGATATATGTGATTAGAGATCTATATTTTACATGCTTATAAGTTTATATGCATGTTCATTTGTTCTCTTTTCTATATACTATCGGATCTCACGGGTATGTGTTCAAGTGTATGATTAGATTGCAGGTAACCTAAGCTTGGAAGAAGAGATGATCTAGCTTGCTTCTTCTCATCTCCAAGTACTCTTTAGACATAGTCCTTCGACATCCCACCAAGAAGCCTCTTGGTTAATCTTTTTGGCAACAAGCAAAACTTCTCATCTCTTCATCCTTCAAACTTCAAAGAACTTCCTTTTTTCAATATTTTTTTAAGCAAGCATTCAAATCTATAGCTTAGATCTATATCATAATTAGATTTGATGTGAGTTTCTAGATCTAAATCTTCAACAAAAAGTTTCATTTTACAAGTTAGATCTAGTATTGAGTAGTTTTCCTTCTTGCAAGTCATTCTATCAAAAAAATTTTAAGGCTTGAAGTAGAAGTTAATTTGTGCTTTTAAAAGTTTATTTGGCAAAGGTTAAAAGTGTTTCATTGGCTGCCCTCAAAAGCAAGCCAAGATCCTCAAAAGGACTTGTCCTTTTGAGTCATTTTCATTCAATTTTTGCAAGTAGTTTAGCTTAGAAATTTTTCCATAAATATTTTTAGTCATCCAAATCACTTTTAAAGTGATTTTGGGCATTTTTAAGTACAAATTAGCTCGCTGTCCTGTTTTACTTTTTAGCAAGTTTTGGCACTTTTTAGTCAAAAATTTCAAGTTTGGGCCATTCCGGAGCTTCCCGGGGCATCCCAGCTTCATCTGGCATTTACCCTTTGCATTTTTGTAAGCCTTTTGGATCTAGATCTGTAAAGATCCACGGTATTTTTTGCTTTAAAAAATTCATTGTAAATCATAAATTAAAAAAGAGCAAGTGGGCTACCGGGCTACCCAGCACCCACACCCATCCCCCCTGGGCGGATTCGCAATTTTTTATGGCGTGAATTTTTCTAACAGACTTTATCTCCTGTTTAAATAAACCAATCTGGTACTAAAATTTAACGTTTGAAGTGCCTGTTCCAAATATCGGCCTTCAAACTCACTTAGGATGTAGGAACACTTAATTTCTATTTTTTGCAGGCAGTATACTTTACATATCAAGCAAGTTTATTTTTTTAAAGTATTTTTGCCAAGAAAATCAATACTAACCCACTAAGCTCTACCGAAGTACCAAAAGGGAAAAGATATTTGTGGTGTAGTAATTAGTCCAACAATTTACTTTCAGTCTTTGATTTTCTTAAAGTAACGAACTTGGCATTGCTCTCCCGAAGTATGCTCTCGTTATAACATAAAGGGCTTTGCCTGAGTACGTGATTGGATCATCAGAAAAGAGACTCCTTGCCTGTAGTAATTAGTATAAGACTTTACTTCAGTTATTTACCTTTTGCAATCAAACGGAATAAACATTTAGTTCCAACTCAAAGTATGCTCTTTCTCCTTGCGGACATTTTTCTGGACTTGTGCGAAATCAGAAAAAGTTGTAACTAGTCTTTAATTCTTCACATCTAAAACAATTTGCTCAAGGAGAGCATAACCATGGTTTGAGATCTCAATAATGAGGGGGCAAATATCTCTTTTAATGTTTCTAACCTTATTGCTATGTCAAATGGGGGGAAACCATCCAAGTGGGACCCCTCCCATTGACTTTAACTCACCCCACCAATCAAAGAGAGGAGGGTGCACTTGCTAGAGTGGGCACTTCATAACTTATTATATGCTTGCTTGGGGGGCCCTTTGGATCTTAATTTTGTCTTAGGAACATAATATAAGCTTTAGAACCTTTACTTGGCCACCCCAGGTGACTATAGTCACTTTTACAAAATTTGACTCACTAATTAAATGCCCAATTTCTTGATTTCCTTGACTAACCTAGGAAAAAGTGACCAAAACCATAGTAATACTCGTCTGAATGACTTCAAACTTGGCCCAAGGGTGTAGGGAGTCTCATGCCATTTACTATGAGTACCCATACCCCTATACAACATCAAAATGGACCAAGTAACCCTCTTTTACATTACAACAAATTGTCCTGAGTAACAATTTTTAATGACCAAAAATTTAAAAATCCTATGTTAAACTTAATGAAATTCCGCAAGACTCTGGATAATGTCTAGCATGGTAATATAGAACATTCCTAGGCCCCAATCACTCCATGGAATCGATCACTAGAACACCTTTCACCACTTTGGAGGTATTTTTTAGTGGAAAACTCAAATAATTAAAATCTCTAAAAAAAAAATTTAATTATCCCAGTGAAAAAACACTCGATGAAAGGTGTTAACACTTGAAAAGTGCTCACTAGCTCATTCCCTTATTCACATAACCCATTTGTCCACTTTTCCACCATCTGAGCCTCTGAAACCAACAAAAGGTCACCAAAAGACCTTAGTACACCCCTTTTTCCCACTCAAAAAGATTATTTTTCCTGAAAAGCATAAAAACCCCTCAAAAAGGGTCCAAATTCCCAAAAATATTAAAAAGGGAATTAAAATATTAATTTTATTCAAAAAAGGAAAAAGGAGGGAAAAGCACCTAAACCATGTTGGTCAATACCATTTGGTTTCCACAAAACCACAAATGGTATTCCTCACCACCAAAACCTATAAAAAGGTGGTAAGGGCTCCTCATTTCATATCCATCCATTATCTCATCCTCATGCTGCCGAAATCTCCCTTGAGCATTTTGGCCATTATAAGCAACCTTGGAGAAGGAGACCTCTTGGAACTTGGAGCTACTTATCTTGGGAGTTGCTCTACATCAACCTTCACCATTGAAGGTATTACTATTGCAAGCATTAGCTTGCCCCATTTTTAAATACAAATTTATTCTTTCATATTTTCTTGTTCTTGTTTTTAAAATATTTCCATTATTTGCTTATATTCTTGCATAGATCCATGATTAGTTTTGTTTAGATTAGTTTCTTGTTTAATTCTATTGAAACTGCTGCTACTAGTTAGCAGGTGCCCATAGCACTAAGCCAGGCTTAGTGCTATGGGCACCTGCTAACTAGTAGCAGCAGTTTCAATAGAATTAAACAAGAAGGGCTTAGTGCTATGGGCACCTGCTAACTAGTAGCAGCAGTTTCAATAGAATTAAACAAGAAACTAATCTAAACAAAACTAATCATGGATCTATGCAAGAATATAAGCAAATAATGGAAATATTTTAAAAACAAGAACAAGAAAATATGAAAGAATAAATTTGTATTTAAAAATGGGGCAAGCTAATGCTTGCAATAGTAATACCTTCAATGGTGAAGGTTGATGTAGAGCAACTCCCAAGATAAGTAGCTCCAAGCTCCAAGAGGTCTCCTTCTCCAAGGTTGCTTATAATGGCCAAAATGCTCAAGGGAGATTTCGGCAGCATGAGGATGAGATAATGGATGGATATGAAATGAGGAGCCCCTACCACCTTTTTATAGGTTTTGGTGGTGGGGAATACCATTTGTGGTTTTGTGGAAACCAAATGGTATTGACCAACATGGTTTAGGTGCTTTTCCCTCCTTTTTCCTTTTTTGAATAAAATTAATATTTTAATTCCCTTTTTAATATTTTTGGGAATTTGGACCCTTTTTGAGGGGTTTTTATGCTTTTCAGGAAAAATAATCTTTTTGAGTGGGAAAAAGGGGTGTACTAAGGTCTTTTGGTGACCTTTTGTTGGTTTCAGAGGCTCAGATGGTGGAAAAGTGGACAAATGGGTCATGTGAATAAGGGAATGAGCTAGTGAGCACTTTTCAGGTGTTAACAGATTGCCCCCTGATGTGTGAGGGCAGAAGCTCATCGTATGGCCGATAGACATCATAGTTCTTTTGTCTTTTTTTTAGGGAGAGAAGAGACCGGTTGGAGACTGGAGCCACGGCCCTTGGAAGCTGCAAAAACAAAAAATATTACATGGCCTCAATATGAATGAGGTATAATCTCTGATAATGGACGAGGCGGGCATTCCCATGCTCGTATCAAGACATATACATAACAATTAGTCCCAAGAAGGGGGATCTAATACTTTAAGAATCTACTGGTACATCATAATGGTCCAGGGGGGGACATTATTTTGGGATATACTCCTGATCATAACTGATCTCAATAACTGATACACTGGAATAACTGATGAACTGTTGGAACTGAAGGTGTCCAACATCTATAGGGACGTAATGACTGTGAGCCATCTCTGGGAAGTATCTGTAACTGTATACTCGAGGGAGTATAAAACTGGGGTACATCTGAATACTGTCGCCATACGCAACCCGGATATCTATAGGAACAGTGTAACTGGTTGTATCCATAGGTAGACTCTCAAATGTGGAGGAGTCAGAAGGTATCCGGGGTCTTCGACTAATAAGTGAACGAACCGATGCCCTGTGCGAGTCTCAACGATGCGATCAAGGTGTTGAAGTCGAGCATGCGAGAAACAACCATTTGGAGAGGCACTGAGGACTCTTCTCGAAATGATTCGTAGGCACTCATCATAAATGGTGATGAGTCCAAGACACAGGGACCTCTAGGTCTATCCTCTGGAATAAATTTGGTTGTCATCGACAGAGGGAGACCAGCAACTAACAAGGCAATGATGTTTCCTTGATAGGAGAGCGAGGTGTAGAACTGAAGTGTGGTAGTACTGATGGTAGGACTGACATACTTGTGGGGATGGGAAGTAACTGGGGTCATATAGTGGGTAGACTCGAACTTCCTTTGTTTAGAGCATGATGATATGGTTGACCTGGCAGCGTAGGGAACTGACTTGTAGGTGAGGGAATCATTGCTTTGATTGACTAAATGGTATATAATGACTCTGGGGGGGAGGACGAGCTGATAGGTGCTGTCGAGGGATTTTCAAGGTGACGTATTGCAAAATACTCTGAACAAAGGCGACCAATCATGGGGAAGCTGTCATATGAGTAGATGTGATCTGTCGTGGTGCCAAGAGGCACCATTGGGTCCTTCTTCGTAGTTTTAATGAGCTCCAAGAAGGGATAAAAGTGTGCTCTGAGATGGTACTGTCCTGTGGATTTGTGAGCCCAGGACTGTTCATGCTCATTGGTGCTTTCATTTTTAAGGAGTCTGAAAGCGATAAGAAGACTCTGCAGTGGTTATGACTACTGTCCTGTTGGTTTTACGAGCCCAGGATGGTGATTGCTCGTGGTCGCTTTCATGTTTAGAGAATCTGAAAGCAGTAAGGGGACTCCATTGGTGTTCTTTTTCGTAGGTTTAGTCTCCAAAGCTCGAAAAAGCATAAAATGATGCGGATGGAGAACTCTTCTAGCCGATGTGACTAGAGTATACATTTTTCGTAATTAGTCTACGAAGTCCGGAAAAGGGGTAAACTTATACCAGGTAGACGCCCTTTCAGATACTTTTAGCGAGCATGAAAGGAAGCAAGATTGCTCGGCGATCTTTTCATTGTTTTAGGAGTCAAAAAAGAGCTTAACAGAAACTCCCTAAGTGCCTTTTTCGTAAAAGGGATTGGCTCGGTCCGAAAAAGGGATAAAATTATACCGAACAAAAAGGGATTGATGAGAGCGAGAAAAGGTCTCAAGCATCATCATGAGTGCGGGATACTGGATCCGGTGACATAAAGGTTGTCTAAAGGGGGCTGCGGCCGTTATGGCACGCAAATCGAGGCAATGAGAGGGCATTTTGAAAAAATGGCCGAAAAGTATGGGCGTGAGAGTGAGAAATGATCTCAAGCATCATCACAAGCGCGGGAAATTGAATTCGGCGATATAAGACTCACTAGAAACGGACGACGGCCGATGTGGCACGCAAACCGAGGCGACGAGGGGGCATGGAAAAATGCCCTAAAAATCTGGAGGCGAGAGCGAGAAATGATCTCAAGCATCATCACGAACGCTGAAAACTGGATCCGGCGATATAAGGTTCGTCAAAAACAGACGACAACCAATGTGGCACGCAAACCGGGGCGACAAGGGGGCATGGAAAAAATGCCCGAAAAATCTAGGCGTGAGAGCGAGAAATGATCTCAAGCATCATCACGAGTGCGGAAATATGAATCCGACAGTGCAAATGGTGTGAAAAACGGAGGTCATAAGAACTCCGGAATGGTCAAAGCAAATAACTAGGTTAAAAAATTGCTACAGATAAAGGTGAGCCCACCAAGCCAATGATGCAGTGGTGGGGAGAAATGATGACCCGCGGGGGGAAATACTATCTGCATAAAATAAACTCAAATATACAAGTGACACGTGACCTCAAAAATGGTTGAGATCACGAATATGAAAAAGTGAGCAGGGTTAATGACCTGCCCCCATGCTATGTGCATGGGGTTTGTGATTGTGGATCACATATGTGTTGGTTTGAATGATGGGCTCATTGAGGTGTTGAGATAGAGATGATGGGGAAGGTTCAAAATGATTGATCATGCCCCCTATCCCGGGGTCGAGGTAATCTATTATGCCCCCTAACTCAGAGGTGTCAATGTGGTGCAGATGTTGTCTCAGAGAGAGATCAATAGGGCATTGAGCAATTGCTGGCGGGGTGTTATACCATGAGGCTGTGGGCTGTGGTGGCATACTGAAGTGATGATATGATGATGGGGGATTCCCTTTGTGGGGTGGATGCCCCCAGTATCTCTGACGAGAATCACGATGATGATGAGTAAGCAAGGTTTTGGGCCTGCCCCCATGTTGTGGACATGTGGTTTCCTGGTCGATTTGAAAGGGTTGAACCTGTGTGTCAAAGGGATCAATGGAAGGGGCCGACCGGACAGAGGGGTATCCAGTGGAAATCGTGTAAATGGTGTGGTCAAGGCCAGGAATTTCGGTATCTGACCAAGTAAAGACATCAATGAATTCTTGGAACAGTCGTTGATATTCTCCGATCTCATGCTCACTGTGGGAGGCTCCTAATGTAATGGTATGAAGGGCACCAAGTGGGTCAGAGATGTCAATGTGGATGACGGGAGAAATATCGGCCATGGGATCCATTAGCCAGTCGACTTTAGTAGGAAGGAAATCTTTGGACTCAACCACGGATTGGGTAGCGGTGGTGGATGAAGTCTCTTCCGGGAGGAAGTATGGACGATGGTGCATGTCTTCCCAAGGATGATTAAGGGCAGTAGGAGCCTCTAGAATTTCTTCATCATTGCGGGAGCTTTGAGTTGTCAAATCAAGTGATGAGGTAGTGGTAGTCGAAGAGATCATGTAGATGGTGTTAATCTCTCCGGATGAGGATGATGCGGGAGGGTAGATCTCCTCGATAGTAGGGGGTGCCGTCTCAAGGTCCAAATTGTTCATCTCGTAGAGGGGGCTGCTCTATAATCTAGGATGTCAGGACAGTGATGGGAGTAGTGGCCGTAAATACCGCATATCGCACATGGGTGGTTGGTACGCAGTGATTTATCACGAGGCATGGGGTTTGGATCGAGTTTGACAACTGGGATGTTGGGGTCGTCGTCCAGCATTTGCATGTGTTCCTACAATGCAGGTAACTGTGGACACTGATGAGTTGGATGGCCTAACTCATCACACAACGAGCATTTGGGAGGAGCACGAAACACGGGGGGAGGTTTAACTGCCTTGGGTGGGGGTACCGCAGTGTATGGTTGCAGGCCTCTGCCCCCAGTGGGCTTGACAAGAGGAGGAGGATTTGTTGACGAAGAAGGGATATTGAGACCAGGAGGAGGTTTCGTTGACGCCGAAGGGATTGTGACACCAGGAGGAGGCTGAGTAGTGGTAACAATAGGTTGTACCGGTTGGAGGATGACATTTGGTGTCGGCGGTGGAACGGAAGGCGAAATATACCACACGGGTAATCCCAATGTTAACCCGGGTAGACTAAGGGTAGCCATAACCGGGGCGCTTACTACACCCGAAGGAGGAAATAGAAAGGGGATGGTGTGGATTGGTGTAACACCAATGTGACTAGGGACCAATGGTGGTTGACTACTGGGTGCTTGTGTATTCTGTGAAAGAGTACAGAGGTTTGCGACGTGGGTCTCCGGTGACGGTGGTGGAATGGCCTGGAATGTAGAAGTCATTGGTGTATCTGAGTAAAGTCCGGGTCCCACAGAAGAAACAAAGGAAGTAGTTGCACTAGAAGCGGGTTGTTCAACCATGGGGAAAACATTTTCGGGTGCTGCAGGGGCATTGGGATCATAGTAGGTGAGTTGGTCGATTTTGACCACGCGTCCCTCGTGGGGGAACATCATGGTACGAAAAACGGATGAGGCAACCGCTTTCATGGCGTACATATAACTGCGGCCAAGTAAAAGGTTATAATCGAGTTGTGCATTAATGACCTCTATGTCGATGAGCACAGTTTTCCCACCCAATTGGATGGGGACATTGGGTAGTAGACCTTGAGGTTGAGCTGACCGGCCGTCGTAGGCCCGTAATGCAGTGGTGGATTGCTGGAGAGTAGGGGATCCCAACTTTTGCCAAACGAATGTGGACATGACGCATGTAGAGGCACCCTCATCGATGATACATCGATGGATGACAAGATTCCGAATAGAAACAGAAACTTGGACTGCTATGGTGGAAGGCAGACGTGGTTCGGAATGGTCCAAATCAAAGGTCATCAATTTCGAATCATTTGGGTCAATCGCCCCAATGGCAGAAAGTAAAGTCTTGCGCTGCGTAGGACAGTTTTTCAAGACTTCTAACGCAGACATGGCTGCGGGAGATTGAGCTAAGTCATCTACGATGTTGTAATTTGACGCAGCCCGTGCATTGGGGTTGTTGTTGATACGGAGGAGTGGGAAACGAGGTGCTTTAGAGGCGCCATCGAGTGGAAGCGGTGGTATACGTAACGTCTGATCAGTGGGATGAGCGTTAGTATCCTTATCGACAGGGGGGGCTTCGGAGGTAGGGCCATACTGGTTCCGACGTGTCTGGATGTTGACATCGGCAGTGGACATCATCAATAAGTGGTGAGTGCCTGATTCAAACATTGGTTGATCAGGAGCGGCGTAAGTGATTTGTTGTGGTGGCACGTTGCCCTGTGGGGGAGCTAACGGCTGAGTGTTCACCACCCCTTGTGTTGGAAAAGGGTTTTGTAGTACCAGAGGTTGTTGTTGAGGTGGTGGAGGGTTGGGTGGCGGCTGAGGAGCCGCCTGCCCTTGACGATGGGAGTCATCTGTCCATAGTTGCCGAGCTCACTCCAGATGTGGGCAAGCGTGGGTATAGTGGCCATAGACCCCGCAAATAGAACAAGGATGGTTTGTTCGTAAATTAGCATTTTTGGCTTGCTTAGGTGGCCGATCAGGATTCTGATGAGCAGGCGCCGCGTTATTATTTTGTGGCGGGTGGGGAGGTTGTGGACCTTGGTTTTGGTGTTGGTTGTTACCACGGTTACGTCCTCTTCCACGATTTGATTGCCCACCCTGGTTGCGTTGGTTATTTTGGTATTGGGGCTGTTGTTATTGTGCGTACACATGCCCTTGAGCATTGGGGGGATTCTGGGGAGCCGCAGTTGCAGGAGCAGGTTGCGGTGGGTAATATGCAGGTGGAGCTGGCGGTGGTCCAGTTGCCTGTTGGGGTTGTTGGTACCCCTGAGCTATTGGATGTGTTGAATTAGCTGGTGCACCTTGCTGTGGGTACTGCATCGGTTGTGGCGGGAACTGTATGGAGTTCTGTGTAGCAGATTGGTTATAATATGTAGGAGGTACATATGCTGATGGCGCTTGCCCATAGCAATGTTGTGGACAAGAGGGTCCATGAATGTGATGTGTCTGGTTTGTTGGAGCATAAGAAGTTGTCGCTCCGGAACCGGATGTAGCCCTAGAGAGGTCTGGGGCAGGCATGGTGCTCACCATGCTGAAAGGTTTAGCTTGCGGTGCGATTTGGCCAATAATGCCATCAGCGGCATGTGATCCCCCCGGTGTGTCACCGCGTGAACATTCGCCGCGTGGGGCGTCTGGTATGATTGTGTATAGATAACCCGACTAGGTGTAACTGAGATCAAACTGTTGGGCTTTGACGATGGCCTCTTCCTCAGACTTGGGTCTTTCGGATGCCACATCCTTCGCAATGAGAGGGAGAAGGAATTTTAGAAACCAATCTAGGAAGATACGGTCGTCTAATTTTATTTTGCAGAGGCTTTGGCGTCGACGCCACTCATGAATGTGGTCAGTGATGTGGGTGGCCGTGTTCTGTCTGCAAGACAGTAGGATCTCGACGCCCGCATCATAGCGGACAAGTAACTGAAAGAACTGCAGAAAGGTCGAGGCAAGGGAGGTAAAGGTGGTGTTGTCCGCCAATATGCACACCAGCAGCGGAAATCTTTCGAAAGCTGTCTCTTCACTACAAGTGAGAGAGGTGTGGCCTTGGGGGCAAGCAATGAGCCAGGTACTGTCACCTGAATCCCAGCTCCTCCGTTTAGGCAAAACTCCTAACGAAGCCAAAGGGGGTAGTCCCTAAAAAATAGTTGTCTAAGGCTCTTTGTGTATTTGAGTGTTTGTAATGTAGTGATGCGGATGGGTGTTTTTTAGGAGTTTTTTTGAGATGAGAGACAATGTAAAACTTTAATGTGACACAAGATAGCGCAATCCACGTTGCAACAGGAAATAAAGGATGCACTTGAACAAATAAATGAATCACTTTTCACACAGATTAAGCTGAATACTCCAGTCTAGATATTTAAGCATACAAGGATATATGATGAAGGACCAGTGCCTTATGGAGTCAAAAATAAAAGCGATTGTAAAAAACTTGATACAAATGCTTGAAATAGATAGTTTGTGAGAACGTTGTGCAGCTTATCTTGGTAAATTTCAAAGTTTTAGTTGTCTTGATTATTAGGGCTAAGACCAAAAGGTATCAAAAGATGGTGGAACCCTACCCAAGAAAGATACTGGCAACCCTAAGTGACCTGTCGGAAGCACCCAGATTCAATAAGGATTGGTGTCCAATGTTTGAACCGCCCCTGAGTCTGACAGTGATTTCCCGGCGTCACCTCTCGTGGGAAGAACAGTATTTTGCCTTGGTTGAGGTTTTGGGTAAAAAATTTTAATTAAGTTTATCGATCGTAATTATCAAATCTTCCACCTTTCTGAGTACTAGCCCAACCGCTTCCGGTTGGCAGAGCATACGGGTGTATGACAAACCAAGATAAATTAATTAGGGTGTGTGAGTGAAAATTTTTATTATTAAGAAACCTTGTTCAACTCTCCGACAGAGAGCGCTCTTGACTCGGTCTTATGACCACAGTTCAAAAGACTTGCTAGATTAACAATGTCTAATGCAGGGAAATGCAAGAAACTAAAATGCCCTCCGATAGAGGGTGCTCTTGACTTGGATTATGGCCAAGTTCAAGAGATTTTGGTTTATTTTAAAGAAACAGAAATTGTAATAGCAGTATATTTAACTTGAAACAGATTTGACAATAGTGTTGATCGACAAGATAAAAATTACTACTAACAATAATGCTTGCAAGATAAAGAAATCTAGTGTTCTACCACACAAGTTCTAAACTACTAGGTGGGATTGATCTCCGAACAAGACCAACCACTAGAACCGCCTGCACTTGAGAACTTCCAGCTAGCTGAAAGCTCTGCCAAGGAAACCGACGGGGATGGAAGAGTAACCACAAATTATGTGGTCCTGTCCTTGAGACGAAATCTCAAGGATACAACTTCCGGCTGAGGACTTTGGAAGAGAAGCAAGATGCAAAAAATAAAACTGAACTACCCAAGAATCTCTTTCAGGTCAAAGACCCTACTCGGGAAAGCAAGGGGGTAAGTGAATATGGAAGATAAGCAAAAATGATTTACTTGAAGCAAATTTTAAACTAAGAGCATGAAAATGTAAATCTAAGCTAAAACCAACCACAAGACCCAACACTCTTCCCCAAATGGGGAAGAAGACCCAAAAAGTGGAGACCCCCTCCACTTGAGACTTTTTATTAAGCGGTTACAAATGCCTTGGGTTTCCAACCCTTTGAAGGACTTTGAGAGATGTAACTTGCAAAAATACTTGAAACCAGCTTCTAAGAGCTATTACAAAAGGATAAATGCTAGTCCTTTGGTTTGGATCGTCTCTTTTGTCTTCTTAATAGCTTCTTGTACTAGAAGCTCCTCTCTTCTATTTGCTTCAAATCTTCTCAAAGTTCTTCCTTCCCAAGGAAAGATCTATCACAAATGAGCAACTCAAATACCCATTAGATGTTAGATAACCAAAACAAATTTGAGATTACCTTAGATCTACAAATCAAACAAAACTAAGGAGATACAGGTTTATTGAATTTTTAAATGAGTTTTAACATAAGCTACCAAATTCCCAAGTGCAAGATCCAAACTAGCAACAAAGTAGAAGTAAGACTAACTATGATAACAAAGAGACTAGATCCTAAAATTGTAAATGGCTAAGTACTTCAAAGACAATGCAAGTTTTTTACCCTTTTCAATGAGATCTATAATGCAAAGGTAGCTAACTAACTATTTCTCAAAGTGTGAGAAATGACCACCAACTAGTGCCTAACAATGTTCAAAATAGCAACTACCAGATTTAAGGACAGTCACAAGTGTTGATACTTAATTGGCAGCCAATGTAAATGCACCTCATGACCCAAACAGTCCACCAAGGTTTCAACGTGGCAGCCAACAATATTTATGATAGTCTTTTAACAGTTTAAAATGGGTAGCTAACAGTCCTCTAACACGCTATATGGCAGCCAACATAAGTTAATAAAAACAGTCCTCTAATAGTTCGTATGGCAGCCAATCATAAGTTAGGACAGTCAACCATGGTTTATAAAGGTAGCCAACCAAATAACAAGATATAAAATGAACTATAAAATTTGACTAACAATGCGAGTCTAAATTCAAAGATGAAACCTATGGAGTAATTGAAACTAGCAATGAGGTGTAACAGGACTGGATCCTAACTAAGACAATGCTAAGTATGAGACTGAAACAATGCCTATGTATTAACCTTTTCCTTTTATATGAGATCTGAATGCAACTGTTTACTCTTCAAAAAAAAAAAAAAAGGATGTAATTCCCAGCAATGGAAAGAAACCTAACAACTACCAACTGTTACTTAACAGAATTTTGTGTTTTTTATGGTATTTTTCAAGGTACCAAAAGGTGTGAACGAAAGGAGGGAAATGGGGCAGAAAGATAGAGGAAGAAGACTGATTTTTCCAGGGCAACAGAGATTGAGCTTGATGGTCACTTTCTTCAGACAGTGAATGGTGAGGGAAATGGCCTAAGGTGAGCACAAAAAAGACAAACAATCAGAGCTGGGAGGTGGTACCAAAAAATCAGACCGGTATAGTGAATGGGAAATGATCAAAATAATGACTTAACAATGCAGCTGACTGTCAACTAAATGGGCAGCGGCTAGTAGGAGGATATGGTAAGGGAATGGGGAAACGAGAAGGAGAAGAAGCTAGGTGAAGATGGCTAGAGGAATGTGGACTAGCAAGTCAATGAAGAATAACTTCAAGGAGAAAAAGAGAGCTGAAGATAAGGCTTGAAGAGAGAGCCTTTTAGGGCTAAGGTAACCAATATTTAAGGATTTTGTTGAAGACGTTTGATGGAACGAAACACGAAAAACTCCTAGTTCTTAACTTTTCAAAACAAGACTTCTTTGATAGCTTTGTGGGATGAAGATATTACCAAACAAGAACCCTTGTACTCGGAATAATACCTGAAAGTCACACACTTAAGAGAAAAGCATAGATCTATAATATTTGTGCTAGATTGTTAGCCCTCTAAATCATAAAATCAAATGCTTAAGAATCCAAAATGCATAGACAAAACATGATATCACCTCATACAAGATGAAGCATGGCACATCAAGAGCTCCCACTTTGACCTCCAAAGTCTCACTTTATTTCAATATTCAACAAATTACAAATTTCTTCAGAGTTTTGGTGCTTAAAGAATCCATGTTTGAAAGAGGAGGAGTTCCTCTCTTTAAATAACAAAATAAGACAACCAAAAGCCAAAAACGAATTGGCATCAAGGAGAGCCAATCTTCCAATCGAATCATGGCTTGGAGTTGAGATCCAATTACTAACTCGAGCTGCTGGTAGGTGAATGGGGAGGTGGCCTCCATTCCAACTTTGGAAGCTCCTCCATTCCAATACGTGAGTGCCATGTAGGATTGACGTGGGCCATCAAGGAATGCGTGAGCTATAGCTTGGAGTTTGACATAATTACTAACTCGCTCTTGTGGTAGGTGTGAGTGGGGATGTGGCAACTCCCTCCTTGGGAACCAACGCCCACCCAATGAACTATTCACCAACCAAATCAAGCGAGAGAGCCTGCCGTGTGGTCAGACCTTGGAACAATTATCACGCTCACGTCACACTCCTTTTGATAATTTGTAATCCAAACCTTGGTTGCGGTGTATGCTTGGTTAATTAAACAAGGTGGGCCACGATATGGAGTATTCGCCCAATTCAAAGGTCAACACACCCACCATATTTGCTAACCCGTGAGCCAATCCACATGAAGAGGCCCCACGTGAGGAAAACCGTACACTCATTCTAATTCAATTTTTTGATTTTGACTTTTGGCATTAAGCTCATCATTCCTTAAAGTGCGTCGTACATCTCATTAAAACAATATGTCACCCCTTCCATACTTTAAAATAATCAATTTTGACTTAGTTGATTTATTGGCTATGGTGCATTTTGTCATTTTTTGGCAATTAAATGCCAAAATGATGCATTTTTAGCCAAAACTGCTCCTGGGGTGACGTAACTGCCCGGAAACTGAAGAATTAAGGTGCCAAGGTGAAGAGGATGCTCTGAGCATCAAAACGAGCCTCCCCACGCCCAATTCCGCCTCCGGATGAGGTTTTTATCATTTTTTGAAATTTTTTAATTAAACCATTAAAAAATGGTCTAATTTTATGAAAAAATTATTTTTGTCGGAATGGAACGAAACTCCTAGGGGACCTAGTGCATGTTCATACGACTCAATCGATGTGGCTAACACGTAAAAAATCCTAGACACAAGACTCTAATAACCACCTTAGGTTTTGACCACCATGGGAAATACTCCAGCTTTGGAGGTTTGAGTGAAAAACTCAGAGATTATACACCACTGATGAGTAGCGCATAATTCCTAAGGAAAAAACACTCTAGAGTATCCCCCAAATGGCTAGACCTACGGATAGCCGAGTCTTTTATAAAAGGACCCCGTTTAGACCAACATTTTACAAAATCCCCATGGGGGTATGAACATGCAGTTATTACAAAAGGGGCAAAATTGCCCTGAAATTGACTTCTGAACTTCTGAATGCTGATGATGAACATGAATCATGTTCAATAAACTGGCGGCTCATCGAAAGTTCAACTATTTGTACAAAATAGGTGATAACATCTGGCTCCAACTGCGGGACGTGTGCTCGTTTGATCTATGGTTCAAAAAGAGTATTCGAGAACCCCAGAATATCAGTTTCCTGCACAGAAACGGAAGTGTCTTAGTAACACATCTCCATGATAAATAATGCCAAAATGAAATACCAACTTAAACATTTTTTTTTTAATTTTTCAAAAGCATACGAAAATAAAATCTTTTTCTTTTTCAGCATATATATGAAATATGAAAAACTAACATATGAAACTATGATACATCAATATGGTACAAAAGAAAAAATTGCATAATTTGAAAAAGATAAGGTTTAGGAATCTCCTGAGATGACCCCCTGGTCATCTTGAATGTTGTTCCGATAAAATGGTTTCAAATGTTGCCCGTTTCTGGGCAATGGTATCATCTCCCCATCCATGGTGTTCAGAAAGAAAGAATGTGTTCCGGCCTGGCAACGTATGATAAAAGGACCTTTCCAAAGGCTATCAAATTTTCCATGCTTCCCTAGCTTTTCTCCTCTCTTGTCCCATAAAAGAACAGTGTCACCTACTTGGAAATCTCTAGGCTTGGCTGACTTATCGAAAGTAGTCTTCATGCTTTCCTGATGTCTTAACATTTTGTCCAATGATGTCCTTCTGCTTTCATCAAGTTCAATGATTTGGTTTGCTCTGTCATCTAACTCTAGTCTTTCGGTACCATAATCAGTCAACATTTTGTAAATGGGTATTTGCATGTTGAAAGGCAAAGCGGCTGTGATGCCATAAACAAGTTCAAAAGGAGTCTTTCCAGTGGAATTCTTCTTGGTGATCCTGTTTTATCACACTCTTCTGATTATTATCCCCAGGGCAATGGACTTGCAGAGTCCTCAAACAAAAATTTAATGACCATCCTTAAGAAAACTGTGGGTGATAACAAGAGGTCTTGGGATAGCAAAATCAAGTATGCATTGTGGGCAGATAGGATCACCAAGAAGAATTCCACTGGAAAGACTCCTTTTGAACTTGTTTATGGCATCACAGTCGCTTTGCCTTTCAACATGCAAATACCCATTTACAAAATGTTGACTGATTATGGTACCGAAAGACTAGAGTTAGATGACAGAGCAAACCAAATCATTGAACTTGATGAAAGCAGAAGGACATCATTGGACAAAATGTTAAGACATCAGGAAAGCATGAAGACTACTTTCGATAAGTCAGCCAAGCCTAGATATTTCCAAGTAGGTGACACTGTTCTTTTATGGGACAAGAGAGGAGAAAAGCCAGGGAAGCATGGAAAATTTGATAGCCTTTGGAAAGGTCCTTTTATCATACGTTGCCAGGCCGGAACACATTCTTTCTTTCTGAACACCATGGATGGGGAGATGATACCATTGCCCAGAAACGGGCAACATTTGAAACCATTTTATCGGAACAACATTCAAGATGACCAGGGGGTCATCTCAGGAGATTCCTAAACCTAAACCATATTGATGTATCATAGTTTCATATGTTAGTTTTTCATATTTCATATATATGCTGAAAAAGAAAAAGATTTTATTTTCGTATGCTTTTGAAAAATAAAAATAAAAATGTTTAAGTTGGTATTTCATTTTGGCATTATTTATCATGGAGATGTGTTACTAAGACACTTCCGTTTCTTTGCAGGAAACTGATATTCTGGGGTTCTCGAATACTCTTTTTGAACCATAGATCAAACGAGCACACGTCCTGCAGTTGGAGCCAGATGTTATCACCTATTTTGTACAAATAGTTGAACTTTCGATGAGCCGCCAGTTTATTGAACATGATTCATGTTCATCATCAGCATTCAGAAGTTCAGAAGTCAATTTCAGGGCAATTTTGCCCCTTTTGTAATAACTGCATGTTCATACCCCCGTGGGGATTTTGTAAAATGTTGGTCTAAACGGGGGTCCTTTTATAAAAGACTCGGCTATCCATAGGTTTAGCCATTTGGGGGATACTCTAGAGTGTTTTTTCCTTAGGAATTATGCGCTACTCATCAGTGGCGTATAATCCCTGAGTTTTTCACTCAACCCTCCAAAGCTGGAGTATTTCCCATGGTGGTCAAAACCTAAGGTGGTTATTAGAGTCTTGTGTCTAGGATTTTTTACGTGTTAGCCACATCGATTGAGTCGTATGAACATGCACTAGGTCCCCTAGGAGTTTCGTTCCATTCCGACAAAAATAATTTTTTCATAAAACTAGACCATTTTTTAATGGTTTAATTAAAAAATTTCAAAAAATGATAAAAACCTCATCCGGAGGCGGAATTGGGCGTGGGAGGCTCGTTTTGATGCTCAGAGCCTCCTCTTCACCTTGGCACCTTAATTCTTCAGTTTCCGGGCAGTTACGTCACCCCAGGAGCAGTTTTGGCTAAAAATGCATCATTTTGGCATTTAATTGACAAAAAATGACAAAATGCACCATAGCCAATAAATCAACTAAGTCAAAATTGATTATTTTAAAGTATGGAAGGGGTGACATATTGTTTTAATGACATGTACGACCCACTTTAAGGAATGATGAGCTTAATGCCAAAAGTCAAAATCAAAAAATTGAATTAGAATGAGTGTACGGTTTTCCTCACGTGGGGCCTCTTCATGTGGATTGGCTCACGGGTTAGCAAATATGGTGGGTGTGTTGACCTTTGAATTGGGCGAATACTCCATATCGTGGCCCACCTTGTTTAATTAACCAAGCATACACCGCAACCAAGGTTTGGATTACAAATTATCAAAAGGAGTGTGACGTGAGCGTGATAATTGTTCCAAGGTCTGACCACACGGCAGGCTCTCTCGCTTGATTTGGTTGGTGAATAGTTCATTGGGTGGGCGTTGGTTCCCAAGGAGGGAGTTGCCACATCCCCACTCACACCTACCACAAGAGCGAGTTAGTAATTATGTCAAACTCCAAGCTATAGCTCACGCATTCCTTGATGGCCCACGTCAATCCTACATGGCACTCACGTATTGGAATGGAGGAGCTTCCAAAGTTGGAATGGAGGCCACCTCCCCATTCACCTACCAGCAGCTCGAGTTAGTAATTGGATCTCAACTCCAAGCCATGATTCGATTGGAAGATTGGCTCTCCTTGATGCCAATTCGTTTTTGGCTTTTGGTTGTCTTATTTTGTTATTTAAAGAGAGGAACTCCTCCTCTTTCAAACATGGATTCTTTAAGCACCAAAACTCTGAAGAAATTTGTAATTTGTTGAATATTGAAATAAAGTGAGACTTTGGAGGTCAAAGTGGGAGCTCTTGATGTGCCATGCTTCATCTTGTATGAGGTGATATCATGTTTTGTCTATGCATTTTGGATTCTTAAGCATTTGATTTTATGATTTAGAGGGCTAACAATCTAGCACAAATATTATAGATCTATGCTTTCCTCTTAAGTGTGTGACTTTCAGGTATTATTCCGAGTACAAGGGTTCTTGTTTGGTAATATCTTCATCCCACAAAGCTATCAAAGAAGTCTTGTTTTGAAAAGTTAAGAACTAGGAGTTTTTCGTGTTTCGTTCCATCAAACGTCTTCAACAAAATCCTTAAATATTGGTTACCTTAGCCCTAAAAGGCTCTCTCTTCAAGCCTTATCTTCAACTCTCTTTTTCTCCTTGAAGTTATTCTTCATTGACTTGCTAGTCCACATTCCTCTAGCCATCTTCACCTAGCTTCTTCTCCTTCTCGTTTCCCCATTCCCTTACCATATCCTCCTACTAGCCGCTGCCCATTTAGTTGACAGTCAGCTGCATTGTTAAGTCATTATTTTGATCATTTCCCATTCACTATACCGGTCTGATTTTTTTGGTACCACCTCCTAGCTCTGATTGTTTGTCTTTCTTGTGCTCACCTTAGGCCATTTCCCTCACCATTCACTGTCTGAAGAAAGTGACCAGCAAGCTCAATCTCTGTTGCCCTGGAAAAATCAGTCTTCTTCCTCTATCTTTCTGCCCCATTTCCCTCCTTTCATTCACACCTTTTGGTACCTTGAAAAATACCATAAAAAACACAAAATTCTGTTAAGTAACAGTTGGTAGTTGTTAGGTTTCTTTCCATTGCTGGTAATTACATCCTTTTTTTTTTTTTTTGAAGAGTAAACAGTTGCATTCAGATCTCATATAAAAGGAAAAGGTTAATACATAGGCATTGTTTCAGTCTCATACTTAGCATTGTCTTAGTTAGGATCCAGTCCTGTTACACCTCATTGCTAGTTTCAATTACTACATAGGTTTCATCTTTGAATTTAGACTCGCATTGTTAGTCAAATTTTATAGTTCATTTTATATCTTGTTATTTGGTTGGCTGCCTTTATAAACCATGGTTGACTGTCCTAACTTATGATTGGCTGCCATACGAACTATTAGAGGACTGTTTTTATTAACTTATGTTGGCTGCCATATAGCGTGTTAGAGGACTGTTAGCTGCCCATTTTAAACTGTTAAAAGACTATCATAAATATTGTTGGCTGCCACGTTGAAACCTTGGTGGACTGTTTGGGTCATGAGGTGCATTTACATTGGCTGCCAATTAAGTATCAACACTTGTGACTGTCCTTAAATCTGGTAGTTGCTATTTTGAACATTGTTAGGCACTAGTTGGTGGTCATTTCTCACACTTTGAGAAATAGTTAGTTAGCTACCTTTGCATTATAGATCTCATTGAAAAGGGTAAAAAACTTGCATTGTCTTGGAAGTACTTAGCCATTTACAATTTTAGGATCTAGTCTCTTTGTTATCATAGTTAGTCTTACTTCTACTTTGTTGCTAGTTTGGATCTTGCACTTGGCAATTTGGTAGCTTATGTTAAAACTCATTTAAAAATTCAATAAACCTATATCTCCTTAGTTTTGTTTGATTTGTAGATCTAAGGTAATCTCAAATTTGTTTTGGTTATCTAACATCTAATGGGTATTTGAGTTGCTCATTTGTGATAGATCTTTCCTTGGGAAGGAAGAACTTTGAGAAGATTTGAAGCAAATAGAAGAGAGGAGCTTCTAGTACAAGAAGCTATTAAGAAGACAAAAGAGACGATCCAAACCAAAGGACTAGCATTTATCCTTTTGTAATAGCTCTTAGAAGCTGGTTTCAAGTATTTTTGCAAGTTACATCTCTCAAAGTCCTTCAAAGGGTTGGAAACCCAAGGCATTTGTAACCGCTTAATAAAAAGTCTCAAGTGGAGGGGGTCTCCACTTTTTGGGTCTTCTTCCCCATTTGGGGAAGAGTGTTGGGTCTTGTGGTTGGTTTTAGCTTAGATTTACATTTTCATGCTCTTAGTTTAAAATTTGCTTCAAGTAAATCATTTTTGCTTATCTTCCATATTCACTTACCCCCTTGCTTTCCCGAGTAGGGTCTTTGACCTGAAAGAGATTCTTGGGTAGTTCAGTTTTATTTTTTGCATCTTGCTTCTCTTCCAAAGCCCTCAGCCGGAAGTTGTATCCTTGAGATTTCGTCTCAAGGGCAGGACCACATAATTTGTGGTTACTCTTCCATCCCCGTCGGTTTCCTTGGCAGAGCTTTCAGCTAGCTGGAAGTTCTCAAGTGCAGGCGGTTCTAGTGGTTGGTCTTGTTCGGAGATCAATCCCACCTAGTAGTTTAGAACTTGTGTGGTAGAACACTAGATTTCTTTATCTTGCAAGCATTATTGTTAGTAGTAATTTTTATCTTGTCGATCAACACTATTGTCAAATCTGTTTCAAGTTAAATATACTGCTATTACAATTTCTGTTTCTTTAAAATAAACCAAAGTCTCTTGAACTTGGCCATAATCCAAGTCAAGAGCACCCTCTATCGGAGGGCATTTTAGTTTCTTGCATTTCCCTGCATTAGACATTGTTAATCTAGCAAGTCTCTTGAACTGTGGTCATAAGACCGAGTCAAGAGCGCTCTCTGTCGGAGAGTTGAACAAGGTTTCTTAATAATAAAAAATTTCACTCACACACCCTAATTAATTTATCTTGGTTTGTCCTACACCCGTATGCTCTGCCAACCGGAAACGGTTGGGCTAGTACTCAGAAAGGTGGAAGACTTGATAATTACGATCGATAAACTTAATTAAAATTTTTTACCCAAAACCTCAACCAAGGCAAAATACTGTTCTTCCCACGAGAGGTGACGCCGGGAAATCACTGTCAGACTCAGGGGCGGTTCAAACATTGGACACCAATCCTTATTGAATCTGGGTGCTTCCGACAGGTCACTTAGGGTTGCCAGTATCTTTCTTGGGTAGGGTTCCACCATCTTTTGATACCTTTTGGTCTTAGCCCTAATAATCAAGACAACTAAAACTTTGAAATTTACCAAGATAAGCTGCACAACGTTCTCACAAACTATCTATTTCAAGCATTTGTATCAAGTTTTTTACAATCGCTTTTATTTTGACTCCATAAGGCACTGGTCCTTCATCATATATCTTTGTATGCTTAAATATCTACACTGGAGTATTCAGCTTAATCTGTGTGAAAAGTGATTCATTTATTTGTTCAAGTGCATCCTTTATTTCCTGTTGCAACGTGGATTGCGCTATCTTGTGTCACATTAAAGTTTTACATTGTCTCTCATCTCAAAAAAACTCCTAAAAAACACCCATCCACATCACTACATTATAAACACTCAAATACACAAAGAGCCTTAGACAACTCTTTTTTAGGGACTACCCCCCTTGGCTTCGTTAGGAGTTTTGCCTAAACGGAGGAGCTGGGATTCAGGTGACAGTACCTGGCTCATTGCTTGCCCCCAAGGCCACACCTCTCTCACTTGTAGTGAAGAGACAGCTTTCGAAAGATTTCCGCTGCTGGTGTGCATATTGGCGGACAACAGGTGGCATGCGTCCCATGGGGCTGCTCGATATACCACTTGGCTGCAGAGCCAGTGAAGGTGCGCTGTAACAGACGGAGGCGGACAGAGTCGTCCACTATGGAGTTGGAGGAACACCATAGATGGAAGGACATGATATGGTTCCGGGGGTCCTCACCTGCCTTACCCTCAAACTTAGGGATGTCGGAGGGGAGTTTGGTGGGCATGTGAGGCCACGCAGAATCATGTCTGATAGGGTCATTGGTGAGCCTGGCTAAATCTGGCAAGTTCAGACTTGCCATATATGGTAAGCTAGCAGATGTAGTGACTGGGACTGGGACATGTCTAGTCATGGTGGTATGGGGTCCAGCAGCACCTAAAGGTATGCTAGGTATTGAAGGTATATGTCCTCCAATAGGTGTGGTCTGGTAAGGGCCAGCGCTTCCTAGTGCAACATGGGTTACACTAGGGTTCAGAATAGTAGTGGTGATTCCTGGGATAGGGTTTGTGGAAACCAGATGGGGTGTGACCCCTATGTTGGGCATACCCATAACAGGTGGTAGCCCTGTGTTGGGAATTCCTATAACAGGAGGTGGCCCTGTGTTGGGCATTCCTAAATGTGGAGTGTTGCCCATATTGGGCATACCCAAGGGGGTGGTTGTTGCCATGGACGGCACTGCAGTAGAAGGGTCTGTAGACGTCTCTCCTATGGTGCTGGTAAATAGTGAATCAAATGGTGTTCCAGACATAATGTTGGTTGGGAATAACGCAGTGGGATTTTCGGATTCTGCCTCAGAATCAGAAGTGAAGTGAGGCGTGTCAGAATCGGATGACTGTCTAGTTGACCGACGATGTGTCGAGTCAAGGGATAAGGCTCGACGTCGGTGACGTGGCGAGCCAAGTAGACTGAACTCTGGGGGTTCGCCCTGTAGACGACGAGAGCGTCTAAAATTCTCAATGGTGAGAAAAGAAGTTTTTGTGGAAAAAATCTGTTTAAGTATCAGGTGGTGATATATATATAAAAAACTCAAAACCCTAATGCAACCAAGGGTGCAAGAAGGGGAGTGAAAATGAAGGCTCTCAGGCCAAAAAATCAATCTCAAAAAAGGCACTTATTCTAGCAGCTGTGCTACAATAAGTGGAGGGATGCAACAAATGGTCAGAATACCAACATGCAAACAGCTCCTAGAAAAAATAGGTGTAACTAGACCAAAGGTGGGCTGAATCATGCAAACACCTAACTAAAAGTATTGTGACTCAACAAACGATATCCTCTGCAAGGTGATGAAATCCAAGTCAGACAATATGAGTGTTGAGACAACGGCTAGATATCCCCCTACCGAGAGGGACACCGAGTAATCAATCCTAAAGAAAGGCTACTAGGATACTCCGTTCATGACGCGTCGAGAAAAGGTAAATCTGCCGTTTGGTCCTTTGATCGCAATATCCCAATACAGGGATATCCCGAGAACTACGAATGGTAGCCCTTCGGTTACTGAATGGATTTCGGTATTCCACTCAGGCTTCCGGAACCATCCTCGCGACTTCAACCCTCCTAGGGGAGAGGCCTTCCCACAAACCGGTTGTGACCGCGCCAATAAATACTAAGAGGTTTTAGCTCCCTAAAGGACAACAACTATGTCTCAGATGTAATAACTGAGGGGTGTTATTGGAACACCTATCCCCCCAATACTACCTAGCTACAAAGTTCTTTTAGTGTTCCTCAAGTGAGGTTAAAAATGTGTTGAAATTAGGGTAAGTTTTAAGGCTCAATTTAAAATTAGTGTTCGATTGGGTGCACGTGTGGTATTTTAAACTGAAAATTGAAAAAAGTAAATGCTTTATAGGAAATTTTCAAAAAATAAAGGATCTTTCAAAAATAAAAACAAATTTGATGACTTTTTCAATAAAAGGAAATTAAATGCTTTTCAACTATTCGAAAAAACAGAGGATTTTTCAAACAAGAAAGTAAATAATATACCTTGTTTCGAAATAAATGGATTTCGTTTTCTTTAATTGCTATGGGAAAAATTTTATTTTTTTTAAAGAAGCAAAATGCAAGTCTAGATAAAATGCAAAAATGTATCTTTCTTTCAATTGATGAAAAATTTTTAAAAAGACTTCTTTCACATGTGCATTCTAAATAATAAAAAAAAATTTGATGGCTGTAAAATAAGCAGGATTTCTAATACTGGAAAATGTGCTATATGGGAAAAAAGTACAATAAGAAATTAATTTTTTGAATTGGAATGGCCGAATGAAAAAATTAGCAGCGCGGCTTTTGACAGAAAAGCCGCGATGGACCGCGCGGGTTTCTGTCGCACAGTCGCGATGGACCGCGCGGGATTTAGGCGCACTGTCGCGATGTGCAGCGCGGAAAATGTCCGCGATGTGCAGCGCGCAAATAGGCCACGAGGCCGCGGGGATCCGCGCGGAAAATGGCCGCGCAGCCGCGATGTGCAGCGCGGTAAATGACCACGAAGCCGCGATGTGCAGCGCGGAAACAGGCCGCAAAGCCGCGGTGAACCGCGCAGAAAAAAGCCGAAAAGTCGCGATGGACCGCGCGACTGTCAGGCTAAAAACCGCGAGGCGAAAGCCGTGCACGGAAGCCGAAAAACGAACCCGAAAATTGAGAATTCCGAGCTGTTAATGGCAATAGATGGGGCCAAAAACTAGAACAGCAATGGATCTGCTGTCTAGAATGGCAGATCTATGGATCTAAAGGCTAAAAACTAATAAAAAATTAAGATTGAAAGCAAAACTTGAGATCTATTGTTCAAAGCCAGCGGAGTCGCCAAACACTGTTGGCCCGGTTTTGCAACCAGGCTTAGTGCTATGGGCACCTGCTAACTAGTAGCAGCAGTTTCAATAGAATTAAACAAGAAACTAATCTAAACAAAACTAATCATGGATCTATGCAAGAATATAAGCAAATAATGGAAATATTTTAAAAACAAGAACAAGAAAATATGAAAGAATAAATTTGTATTTAAAAATGGGGCAAGCTAATGCTTGCAATAGTAATACCTTCAATGGTGAAGGTTGATGTAGAGCAACTCCCAAGATAAGTAGCTCCAAGCTCCAAGAGGTCTCCTTCTCCAAGGTTGCTTATAATGGCCAAAATGCTCAAGGGAGATTTCGGCAGCATGAGGATGAGATAATGGATGGATATGAAATGAGGAGCCCCTACCACCTTTTTATAGGTTTTGGTGGTGGGGAATACCATTTGTGGTTTTGTGGAAACCAAATGGTATTGACCAACATGGTTTAGGTACTTTTCCCTCCTTTTTCCTTTTTTGAATAAAATTAATATTTTAATTCCCTTTTTAATATTTTTGGGAATTTGGACCCTTTTTGAGGGGTTTTTATGCTTTTCAGGAAAAATAATCTTTTTGAGTGGGAAAAAGGGGTGTACTAAGGTCTTTTGGTGACCTTTTGTTGGTTTCAGAGGCTCAGATGGTGGAAAAGTGGACAAATGGGTCATGTGAATAAGGGAATGAGCTAGTGAGCACTTTTCAGGTGTTAACAAAAGGACTTCCCTAATGATAAAGTCCTAGGTGACTAAGTTACACAAAACTAGACCCTCATGCTAACATATCCTTACAAAATCCCCCGCGGGGGTGCGGAAATTTCATGGGAAGAAGAAAAGAAGAAGAGTTGCCTCGCTTGATATAATCACTAAGTAATTCTTTCTCATCTTCAAGGCACATTCAACATGTGCATGGTACAACGTTGTCCACCAAGTCGGTTTTGGTGGTAACCATTCTGGCTCCAACTGTGGGACGTGTGCTCGATCTGGTCTTCAGCCAAGGAGAGGATACGAGAACTCCAGAATCTCTGGTTCTTATAATCTGTAAAAACATTTCAGCTTGACAAGAAAACCTTAGTAGCACAAGTTTCATTAAAAAGCCGATGAACCATAAGTTGCTTTAGCTAACAAAAATAAATGCAAAAAGTAAATGCTCATTTTAAGGAGCTTAAGTAAAATCAAATATCCAATGCAACCTGTTATCAACTGATTTGTACAATAGTTGAAACCTTATTGAGCCGCCAGTGTTGGAACACATCAGTGTTCACTTCCAGAGTATCTGGGTTTCATATTTTTGGGTCTAGCCAGTTTTGGCTAGCCAGTTTTGTTTTTGAGTCAACATGACCATGGCCCCATGGGGGTTTGTATCAAAGTGTGCTAGTAGGGTCTGAGTGGCTCGGTTCCCCATGACTGGATTAAACAACTAAGGTATTCCAGGGAGTTTTTTCACCGTCAGATTATACTTTGCTTCAGGCGAAATATAATCTCTTGGTTTTTCTCCCCGCTTCCTCCAAAGCTGGAATGCCCGATTTTGGAAATTTGGCCATGGGGGGTTATTAGGGGCCAACTATAATGTATAAACCTACTAGACACTATTAGAATAGGTTTTGGTCATGTCCTAGGTCTCTAGGACCCCCCAAAAAAAAAAAATTCGAAAAAATTTTACCGGACGCGTCGAAATTGGGGTTTTTAATTTTTAATTATTTTTTAAATTTTAATTAAATTTCTCTATAGTTTAAATAGAGAAATTTGGGTCTGTAATTATGTCAGTCATCCGGGGTCCGAACTTAGTGTTTGATGGCTCGTTTCATAAGCCAAAAATCACACATGACCCATGGAGCAGCTAAACCCAACTTTCGGATGTCGATTTAGCCTCATAATTAATATTTTCTCTGAAAAGTCATTTACAGAGAAATTATTAATTAAAATAATAAAATTGAATATTTTGGAGATAATCCAAATCTCTCCAAAATTAATCAATTTGATTAAAATAAAAGGCTAAATGATATGGCAATGAGCATTTAGGAAGATTCCAATCAACTCCAAGCCCATCCAGTCATCCATCCAGTCACTAGATTATTATCCTCTCAAGTAAATTCGCCCTCCTTCATGAGAAAATCGATTTAATGATGTGTCAATTCGTGGTTGGGTTGGTGGCTTGCATTTAAAGCTTGAAGTAGGCGCCCTCATGACTCACCTTATCCACCATAGCTTGGATCCCTTTGTGATTCGAGTTACACCTACCATCTACATGTGTCTCCCTCACAAACTACTCGCACCTCCTACCAAGCTCACGTCAATCTTCATGGAACTCGAGTTTAAGCTTTGTTGTAATGTGGTGATTGGTGTCCAAGCTCCACCCATGCGAGTTAGTACCTACCCAATGCCACATACCATTTCCATGTTAACTCGCCCCTCCACTTGTCTCCACACAACCCACTCGCATATCTACTAGATGCTCACGTCAATCCTCTTGTGCCCTCACGTGGAGCTTAGTTAGGGTGTGTTTATTGGTCACATATCATTGATTGACTTGGCTCCCATCTAAAATTCGAGTTAGTGCCTACCTTTGGCCACTTGCCATCCTTTAAACTAACTCGCAACTCCTCAACTCGTGTATCTCCACATGGATCACGCCCTTACCTACCTCAAACTCGACTCTATCTTGTGCCAAGCCACTAATTGATTGGAATTCAACCTCCATGATCATTGCTAATTCGACCTAGGGTTAGCTTTTAGTTTTGTTATAAAGAGAGGCCCATTTGGGTTGTTATCTCATGGATTTTTGGATGTAAAGTTACTCTGCCATTTTGTGATTACAAGCTATTGGCTTAAGGAAATAAAGTTAGACTTTGGAGGTCCATGTGATTTGTGCAACATTGATGAATGTTTCTCTTGTGAGGTGATCTCTTTCCATGCTTTCAATTTAAATGCTTATGTGATTGATCAAATAACTGGCTTTAGAAGTCTATATTCTAGAACATAAGATCTACCATTTGTGGTTTGCAATTTGGTTTATTATGCAATGTTTATCAATGAGTTATATGAATAGGATGTATTCGGTTGTACTAGCATTTATATAACCTTGGTTTTCGTAGCATACTAGTCATATATTTGATCTCACTTTGGCATTGAGTTGTTTGTCTTTGGATAGGTTTCTCCAGGTGTAGGGGGGTGTGAGCTCGGTTGCATCTAGCTCATCTTCACCATCGCAAGTAATTCTTAATATTGTTGTCTTTCCAGGATCTATATAAGGTTGAGGTTGTTTTGAGAAGAAGCACAAAGGGTTTTGCTCTAAGATCCATCCATTTATATTCTTAAAAATATTGGTTACCTTGGTCCTAAAAGGCTCTCTCTTCAAGCCTTATCATTTGCTCCTTGATCTCTTTTTCCCATTGATTTGCTAAGCCTATCCTCCCAATAGTTTTTCCTACCCTATTCCCATTCTCCCTACTCCTTTCATTCGTCCTCCTTGTCCTAGTTTTGCCTCGCTTCCATTTATCTTTATCTTTTTGCCTCTCCCTCCATTCGCCCTTCTTCCTTGTGCATTCGTTTTTGCCCTACTTTCCCCCTCTCGTCTCATCCCACTTCCTCTCTCTTTTCCCTCTCCTACTTCCTCTCCTCTTTCCATTCGTCCTACTCCATCCTTTGGCCCTTTATCCCTCTTGCAATTCGTCCCTCTCTCCTCTTGTTTTACCCCTTCCTTCCTTCATCCATCTCGCTTTTCCCCTTAGTTTTGTTCCATCTCTCTCTCCTCGTCCATCCCTTCTTTGGCCCTAAAACACAACAAAACCAACAAAAAATTGTTAAGATATTGGTTAGTGATTAGTTACTTTTTACACTCTAGATCTCATTGTTTGGTTAACATAGCTCATACTCAGTTTAAGTTTATGTCATCTTCCAAAAGATAGAAAATTTGCACAAAAAATATTTGAAATTTTTTATACTTTAGATCTCATTTCTAGGACTTTTTGAGAGTTTGTTGTTCGCTGGTCCGTTTTATCATAGTTAATATTTCATGTTAAAATTTCATGCATTTCACATTTTAGAGTTAAAATTTTGAATCTAGACTTAACTAGTTTCAAATTTTGGTTTCGTTTTTTGCTAATGGTTAACGGGTGCCTTGTTGAGATGTTATGATCTTGTGTAGGTCATTTGAGAGAAAGACATTTGATCAATCTTGAAGTAGGGAAATCTAAGCAGTACTACAAGAACGCCATAAGGAGTGATCAAAATTACAAAATCTTGTTATCCTTTGTAATAAGCTTATAAGAGCTAGCCTTGTATTTCCATCTTTACTTCTTTCTCGAAAGACCTTGCAAGGTTTCAAACCCAAGGCATTTTGTAACCGTTTAATAAAAGTTTCAAGTGGAGGAGGCCTCCACTTCTTTGGTCTTCTTCCCCATTTGGGGGGGAAGAGTGTTGGGTTTTGTGGATTTGGTTTAGTTTAGATTTATGATTTCATGCTTTTAGATTAGTATTTTGCTTCAATAAGTCATTCAAAGTTGTCTTGCATATTTACTTACCCCCATGCTCTCCCGAGTAGGGTCTTTGACCTGAAAGAGATTCTTGGGTAGTTTAGTTTTATTTCTTGCATTTATTGTTATCTTGCTTCTCTTCCAAAGCCTTCAGCCGGAAGTTGTATCCTTGAGATTTCGTCTCAAGGGCAGGACCACATAATTTGTGGTTACTCTTCCTTCCCCGTCGGTTTCCTTGGCAGAGCTTTCAGCTAGCTGGAAGTTCTCAAGTGCAGGCGGTTCTAGTGGTTGATCTTGTTCGGAGATCAATCCCACCTAGTAGATTAAAACTTGTGTGGTAGAACACTAGATTTACTTATTTCCATTTTATCTTGCAAGTAATATTGTTAGTAGTAATTCATATCTTGTCGATCAACGTTATTGTTTAAATCTGTTTCAAGTTAAGATATACTACTACTACAGTCTTTCTGTTTCTTTAAAATAAACCAAAGTCTCTTGAACTTGGCCATAATCCAAGTCAAGAGCACCCTTTGTCGGAGGGCATTTTAGTTTTTTCATCATCCCTGCATTAGGCATTTTAAGTTTAGCAAGTCTCTTGAACTGTGGTCATAAGACCGAGTCAAGAGCGCTCTTTGTCGGAGAGTTGAACAAGGTTCTTTAATAATAAAATTTTCCACTCATACACCCCTTAATTAATTTATCTTGGTTTCTGTCCTACACCCGTATGCTCTGCCAACCGGAAAAGGTTGGGCTAGTACTCAGAAAGGTGGAAGACTTGTTAATTTACAAGTGAAAATCTAATTAAAACTTTCACCCCCATAACCGACGAACCGGCGTTGACATAAAGTATTTTAATCAGTTCCCATGGGAGGCGCCGGACCGCCCAATCTGCGACACGGTGGCTGGTTAGCATTGCACGCCTCGCCGTGATTCCAGACAGGCCCCGACAGGTCTCTTAAAGGAGCTGCTTAAAACTACTTTCCGGACACTCTTTGAACATCCTTGGTTTTAGCCCTAATAATCAAGACAATTAAAACTTTGAATTTACCAAGATAAGCTGCATAACGTTCTCACAAATTTTCCATTTCAAGCACTTGTGTCAAGTTTACAATCACTTCTATTTTATGACTTCATAAGGCACTGGTCCTTCATATTATATTTTGCTTGCTTAAGTATCAACATTGGGGTATTTGCTTATATTTACGTGAAGTGATCTGTTTATTGCCCAAGTGTATCTTTCATCTTGTATTTGCAACGTGGATTGCGTTATCTTGTCTTATATTTAATTTTTATAATTGTCCCTCATTTAAAAACTCCTAAAAAACACCCATCCGCATCACTACATCAAAAACACTATAAAAACAAGAGCCTTAGTAAAACTCTCTTTTAGGGACTACCCCCCTTGGCTTCGTTAGGAGTTTGCCTAAACGGAGGAGCTGGGATTCAGGTGACAGTACCTGGCTCATTGCTTGCCCCCAAGGCCACACCTCTCTCACTTGTAGTGAAGAGACAGCTTTCGAAAGATTTCCGCTGCTGGTGTGCGTATTGGCGGACAACACAACCACTTAAGCATTTTATCAACTTTAAAGTTGTTTTCCTTGTCTTTGGTTACCAGCCAAAGCAAGGACATATTTATCAAGAAATGCAAACTTGCACGATGATCCAGAGTGGGCGGGCTGGATGGGGAATCATATGCGTGAATAATGTTATCAAACTGCTTCCCAAACTGATAAGTGCTCACACAGGATTCTTCTATCCAAGCTTGGATAGGACTAATAGATACATGTGCACAATGAGGTTGATCAACCACTTCAACATAATGCTCCAAAGGGCTCTCATGATGATAACTTTGTGTAGAAGACCCAAGATGCTCTTGATCATAAGGAACCTCTGTTTTTTAAAATGATGGTTGAGGAAGATCTTCATTTAACTGAACCCCATCTGACTCTTCATCACTGATACTGACATATGGCTCAGACCGATCACAAATACCAATTGAATGCTCTTCCTTCATACAAAGATTTCCTAAGGCCTCAAGATCCATGCTCTCTTCTTTAAAAACCTCATAGATAGAATCTTCAATAAAACCATCAAGAGACTCAACACTCCCTCCTTCTGATATGTTACAGACGGGATGAGTAAATAAACCTTCAAAAGATTTTGGTTCATCATTTTCCTCATCAGACATGTCATAGATTGGATCTTGCATGAACATCCAAGAATCCTCATGAATAACCTTATCAGACATAAGGGAGTCCTCATCACTTGCTTTATGCCCCAGACTATACTTGTCCTCATCCTGATCACTATCACCTTCTTCAAAAAAAAGGTCACAAGGCAGTAAACCTTCCAAACTATCATCATTATATGGAGAACAGGTAGAAATGTCATCATGCACATTGCAAATTTCATCATAAGTTTCATTACAAGCTTCTGTAATGGTTTCTTCTTGAGGAAGATCTGGGGTACAAGTGTGATCATCATCACTGAAATAATCATGAAAGCACCCCAATCTTCAATGTCTTATGTTATGGGGACATGAGGAGAATCCTCAGTAACGTTTGGACTTTGATAAATTTGTTCTGTTAGATCATTATTAATAGTGGGAATCATGGCTTCTCTTAGCCTCTCTAGCTGGTCGAGACCTCTTCCTATTGCAGTTGCAATATCTTCTTCACCATCATGCCACCTCTCAAAAAAAATAACAAAGAATTTTTCAAGGGAAGTGATGCATTTGTCAAGAAGACCATCGTACCACAATGCAGCACCCCTCCGTAGAGTTATGACAAATATCCGCATCATGTTATCTTGATGAAGCACATTAAGATCATTCGTCACTAATGAAAGAAAATGTATGATGTGCCAAACAGCTGAATCACCATTTCCAAAAAACATGGGAAGATCAACATATCCCTTCCCTGAAAGATAAGGCTCGTGGTTAGGAAAGCCCGAGATGCCTGAGAAATCAATGGGAGGATATGTATTGGAAATTTCATCTCCGGACTCTTCATCATCCATAGTGGCTACCAGCAGTTATACTTTGAATCAATCATGCATGTTGTACTGAAAAATGAGCTTTAAAAACTTTACAATGTTGCATTGGCTCATCTACACCCAATCAGTCTCAACAATTTTGTATGAGTAACAGGGTTTTATCCCTTCAGTGGAGTCGCCAAGTGAGAAGAAGAATTTGATTAAAAAAAATTCTCACTAAAAACTTTTTTTTTCTTTGTAAATTACAAAATACTAAAATTAAGTGGAGTCGCCAGATGAAGAATAAAGATCTACTCTAATCAATCATCAAACAGAGCAAAAACAAAAAATGAGAAAACAAAAGGTGATTAACCAAGGACAAGAGACTTGTCCCGAGCAACGACACCAAAAATGTTGCCGCCTAAAACACACTTGGACACTGGTAAGAACCCAACTATGAGTTAAGAACCCAATGTCACCTCGGTCCTAAACTCCTCCGTTTAGACCACAACTCCTAAAGGCCAAGGGGGGTAGTCCCTACTTACTAAGTTTTCTTTTTAAGTGTTCGTTTTCGGGAGTCGTAAATTATCAAATATTAAAATGACAAGCAAACGTGCAGATACGCAACAGTTCAATGACAATCAAAACCTTTTAAGACTAAGTCAAATATGATGCAAGAGAGAAACAATCAATCAATCAAAACCAGTGTCGTCTCTACTCGGGCTATGGAATCACAATAATCAACTTTAAACAAATACTTTCCCAAAGTATTAACTCATTCACCTTAACAGATACAATATTTACATGGTTCACTCTTTTAACCTTTAACATTAGTGTTTACTAACGTAAAGTTAAGATAATATAAAAGATGCATTACAAAGTTGGAGATTGATGTTTGCTCCTCCAACAAGAATGAGCACAATTTTTAAGGTATCATAGTTATTAATTTAAAAAAAAGATATTATCATGCTGCAAGAAATTTCTGCATGCAAGGTACAATCATCTGAAATGCCTTAAGACTAGACTACAAGAAAGTTACATCAATTTGATGGTTTGATCCTTCAAAAGCAGATCAGCATACCTCATTCTTTCTGATAAAATATTTTAAATGGCGCCCATATAAGATTGCAAAGGCTCCTTTGGAAACAAGAGATCTTTGCATGGCAGAATTTGCACTGTATTCTAACCTGACAAGTAACCTCTTATGATGCTTGTACAAGCGCTTGGATTCTACAGGACAAAATGACAACTCATAAACAAAGAGGACTTTATAGCCTTAGCAAAACTCAGAATAATTCAACAGGAGTGGAAAAGAAAACACTTTTAAAATATTACAATAAACTTTCAAAATCTACAGTAGAAGCTGAATTTGAAATGGAGAAAACAGTAAGGTTTTAGGGAGCCAGATGTTATAGCAAGCTAGCAGTCTTGGTAAATTTTAACCATTTAGATGAGTGAAAACATGCAAGAGGCCTTATCAACATGTAAAGGTAACATTTTTGGCACGAGTGTAGAGCTGGAAGATAAGCCCAATGTTGATGGGAAAGTTGGGAATAAAGGCCAATGTACTATATGAATATATTAACAGTGCAAATGGTATATTTATGTATCCAAAAGAGTATATAGTATAGCTAAAAAAGGTTTTCCTTGTCTTGCTGACAAAACAATTCTAAGCTATTGAACATGCACAAAATTCAAATAGCAGTTCACCACAATCCCAAGATGTCTGACTCAAAAGGAAGAGCAGAAAACATTCTTAAGGAGCAACCTACATATGGATTTTGCAAGGCCCCCATTCTTTATTTCAATTAAATTTGTTCAAGCCAGGACTATTCTTGAAATTACCTTCATAAATTCTTCAAATGAACACAATTTACATTACATAATCGATGGATTCTTACACTCTGGTATTTTGATAACTATCTCCATTTCCTCAAATCTATTGCCAGGAATTCAACTGCTTATGTAGCTGCTTGCAGGGAACAAAAAAAGTGTCCTCTTAGAAATTTTCTTAGTCAGGAATGAAGACAGATCCCTCTTGACTGGGACAAGCAGAGGTGCCAGTCATAAAGACCTATGAAGGTTATATGACAAAGGTCATAATAGGTCCTCCCTGATACTACTGCTCCTAGATAAGATAAGATAAGATAATTTTATTAATGTCCAACAAATGACCACAGAAGTAGGTCAATGGGACTGTGTGGTAACATAATGTCAATACAAAGTGGGAGCACTAAGGTGGCTCCTATATAAAGCAAGATGTGAAACTCAATCCTAAAGCCAAAGAGAGCTAACTCCAAAGATGGAGAGCCAACCTAGAAGAGATAAGTACAAAGAGAGCCGTTACAAAAGAAAAATGTACAAGAAGAGTGGATGTGAGAACTGTGATACAAAAATGGAGAATATGTCATGGGACAATGGAAGCACTGGAAACGTCTCTCCTAACATCCGAAGCCGAATGAAGAAATTTCAAGATAGTAATTTGTCTGGAAGAAAAACTGGACGAACTGGAAGAAGATCTATAATAATGGGTAGTGTGTTGCTGCCAAGGATGGGGAGCCTTCTGCTGTGATCTGGATGTAGTAGACCAGCTCCTGTGAGGGGTCAAGGCCGGCCACGTCGCTGGAGTATCGGGGGATGGAATAAATTGTGTCTTTCAAGCCCTACCATGACACGTTCTTCAAAAGGGTAAGCAAAAGGGTAAGCAAAAGAAATGGCCTGCCCTCACATATATTATAGTCATTCAAGATATTACAAGCATCACTACCTGATGTAGATCCTCCGGATACATGCTCCAGTGTAGTTTTCAGATTCTCATGCACTCCTACAATGGCAGAAACGACCTGAATTATATGCAGAATGAAAACTTATTGCATCCCTGTTTGAAGGCTCCAGAGGCATTACTACCCCGACCCAAACAGTTCAAACTCTTTTGACAGAGGTTGGTACAAAAATTTTGAAGACCTCTCATCATGCATTGGTTTGTCCCTATTTTCATAGTTTATGGCACCTTTTTTCTTCTCTCTCTAATGTGTTGCAGCCTCTAAGTGATATCAAGAGGGGTTTATCTTTGTAGCTGATGTGCTTCTAGAATCAGAAAAGTATATTTCCACACCCATGATTCTGTAAAGAGATTTTCAGTGTCTTATTGTATGTACCCGGCAGTGTCTATCATACAACAGAAGCATATTTAGCATTATGGCACAAACTAATCGGTATCCACAAGAATTGAACTGATGGCCATTATTCATGAAAACCACATTAAACAAATAGTAATAGCCATTTCTCAAACAATTGCCAAAATACATTAAATTTGTACTTATACTTTCTTTCTCCAAAATTCAAAATCATCTTCACAGATTTCTGTCATTGTTAAGATTATCATATGGTTATAGATATTGATGTGGGAACTTACTTTTAAATAAAGTTTGAAAAAAAAGTACTATCTACAAATTTATATTTTGTTATTTACTGCATTTTTTAAAATATTCAAGTGCAAAACTCTGTTACTATTTTTGTCTCCACTTAAAAGGGAACAAACCAAATATGATCTCTAATGTTAATATGTTCATAGCCTACAATATGATGGATTCCATGATTTGAAATTTTTTCATACACCAAAGAAAAATAGCTCACCTGCTATTGCAGAAAATGACTCATCCTCCCCGGGATCCAAGTCCATATCCAAAATCTTTGCTCATCCAACCAAGATGATAAAACAAAATTAAGTCAGGAGCATAATGAACTCTAGAGGAGTTTAGATAGGGTTTTGATGCAAAAAGTCAAACTGTGACCAGTACCAAGTAAGCATCTATAAAAAAGTATGAAATAGAACATTTAATCATTCAACCAATGTAAATTGTGACTACTGGAACTCACCATAGCTTCAACATCAGAAAAATGTGGCAAATCTTCATCACTATCTGAAATCTGAACCTCTAGATTCCCTGGAAATTGATGTGCTGCTGCCTCTTCAGAGTTAATTACTTGAGAATCCTGTAATCCAGCCTCAATGGGAGCAAGGGACTCAGCTTGACAGATTTGCACTGAATTATCTTGAATAGCAGGCAATGCAATTTCAAATTGTAAAGGTCTCATAAAGTCTACAGAGCCATCATGTACAGCACCTTGGTTTGAATCATGTGAGTGGAACAAATCAAACTTATCGCCAGAACTGTTTTCTAATACCAAAGGTGCGGTCATATTCCCTTCTTGTAAAGCACTTGTGGCAAGAGATGTTGAAACTATAGAAGATGGAATCCCAGCATTGCAATCATCCTTCTTTGCAACCTCTTCTTGACAAACTACAGATGGTGCAGTGAACTCAAACACCTCCAATTTTCCTCCATTATAATCTGTACAAGACTTGTTACTCTCCTCATCTTTGGAGGCATCTTGCCGCAATTCAGTATCTGCTTCCATAAGCTTTTCTAATGTTATGGGCTCTTTCTTTACTCCACCTAATCCCGAATAAAGAGGCCTTTGGTTACCTGGCGTGCCTTTAGTTGTCAGGGACCCTCCATCATTAATTTGCTCGGCATAACTGGACTGAACAGCGGCTGATATAGATGAGAGCTCCTGATACACTAGTGGAACAAAGTCATCATTGCAAGGCACATCAGAGTCCTCTGTGTTCAACGTACAAACCATGGGCCCATGAACAAACAATAGAAGTGGCTGACAGTTCTCATGAAAAGTGAATGATGCCACTCCCAACTTAGCCACATCATTCTTACAATCTTGACCAACCTGTGTAGGTATAGGTGGCATGTGTGTAGATGCAGACACCATGTCAAGATTTTGTGATTGCTCACAGACTGATCTTTCTAAAACAGAATTGTTAAAACATCCCACAGATCTAATGTGCAGACATTCTGAAGGTTCAGGTTGTGCCTCAACTTTTACAGGAGTAACTGCGATATTATAGCCTATATTCAAGCATTCTTCCTTATCTAACATGTCATGCCCATCTCCTGACCCATATACATGGGCTCTTTCACAACTGGCAGACAAAATATGAGAAGCTGGTTGTTCAAGGGATTCATGATGCAACCTCATAACTAGGGATTGGTTCAATCCTTCACTTGGAAGATCAATGTCCTCTTTAGTAGTGAATGAGTTCGACATTAAACATCCATCTCTCTGGGATTCTTTAAGTCCACTGCTGTCTGCTTTGTCATCAGCAACAACAAACTGTTCATCAGCATTTTCCTTCGTACCAGCAGATATGGAAGGCATTAAAAACACATCATCAGAATCCCAATTTCTGACGCTTGGTTGCGACAACATACCTAAAGTTGAAAAGTTTTCTCTTGAAGCTTCTTGCATAAGTCCAAATCTCGTCTCAATAGTCTTACAATCACCAGAATCCCTGTCAAACACTGGCAGTGGGTTCACAATAGATTCATTGTCAATAGTTAAAGCACTCCTTATCACATCCAAGGACAGGCTAGATTCTACAATATATGGCATGTGATGGATAGAAGATGTATTCTCCCCGATGGCTTGAGGCATATCTTCTGCCAAATGATGAACATTTTCTGCAGAAATATACTCATTGCCACTACCTAAAGCTGTGGAGCTAAGCATAATAGAAGGATCATGCCTTGAAAAGCCATAACAGCCATTAGGCATAGTACTCACAGCAGCAGAATTGACTTCCAGTGTGTCCATACTATTAGTTGTAAAAGCACTTCCAACAGCTTCAACTTCCCTGGCAGCTAAAAAACTATCCATCTGAGAAAAGGTTCCATCTTCTATATCGAGACTTGAGACTGAAAGCCCAAAAGTTGGGGCAACAGCTGTTCCTTCGATCTCAACTATGACAGGAAGTGCTGGATGACTTGTTGCAGCTGCTTCCTGAAAACCTTCATTTGAAATCCCAATGCAAGCAACCGCACTGTCATTTCCAAAAATATAATCCTCATCTAGAGACAGAATTCTTTCTGCGTCAATTCTCTTTCTCATCTGATAGTAACAATTGCGTACACTATCAGGCCTTTGTTTTCGAACAACCTCTTCATTACTCTTCAACTTGCTCGATCGAGTTTGTTTTGAAAGTCCCATCTGAGACAATTCAAACTCGACCATACGAGCAGCAGCCATTGCTGAGATCTCCGGAGTATAAAGGAGAGCATGCCACCGTTCACGCAGTTCTTTGACTGTAAAGCGACGAGAAAAGCGTACAGCACCTTTTGCAAGAGCCTCCAAAGCTGCACCAGCCTGCAGTCTGCTTGTCAGAATTAATTGTGGAACTATCAACATGTAGCTTATACAATCAATCATACAACACAAATACCCAAAAAATCTTATCAATTTAAGAAGGCCCACAGAATATGCAGTATGCAATTCATCAAAACTACAATCTTATTAAATGCAGTAACATATACACCACATAAATATAGATTGTATCAGTTCAAATTGAAAGAATACATAGATACTAGAAACATTTGGATATAAATACGATATCCAGTCAAATAAATATGCCCGAGCTGCTGGCTCTATTGTATACAATACATACAATCGCTTCCCTGAAACTCTAATCATTACACCCTTAATAGAACAAGACCCAAGTGAATTTAACTTGTGGGAAAACCTACAACTTAGTCATATTCATATTTTAGCCTTGTTCTAAGTTAAATGAGCTGTTCATTATAAAGTCACTTACATATATTTAGACTATCGTCCCCGTCTATAACACAATCTTTACAAACTTAAACCTTAAATAACAATATTTATAACCTTAAATATTTCGAAGCGAAAGGAATAATCGATTGACGACACATTCAATGAATATAGAAATAAAAATCTTAACAAGATAATAATACATTTAACTAGATTTATGAAAGTGATTGCCTTAAAAGTGTTGTCCACAAGTCTGCATTCCACAGGGCAGGTAACTTCATTCAGTGTGTATGGCAGGGCAAAGATCTGACAGCTATGAGTTTCAATAAGGTTTTACAATTGTTAAGACACCAGTAAATTGTGTCAGTGTACAATAGATCTGAATGTTCACCCTCTTTTGCTTCAATAAATCCAAAGTAAATGCATAACCATGTCTATGTAGAATAGGAGAGGAATGTAACAATCATTTGCAGATAAAACACATCTTATCTTCCACCTAACATGTATCTGTTTTGGTGACTCGCCTCACTAGGGCGCATCTTTCTGTAAAAGCAGAATTCAATTCCAAGAACTTTCATTTTTGGGTCCACCGCTGCAGCCCGGAGAACTAGGGCATCAAGTTTTTGGAAGATCTACTCACAGATATGGGAGAAAGAGTACAATACTCAACTCGCCTTGAGGAGGTGCATCTTTTCCTCCAGTCATTTTTCCAAGATCCTGAAATTGGAAAATTAGGGTTTCCCTGTCAAACCCTAAGTCAAGGTAGAAGCAATTTTTCAAAAGGACAACTTTACTGGTAAGTACTATATCCATTATAGTTCCATTTGAGATTCTCATATTATCAAAATGACAAGCACTACCAAGCTTGATGAGAAGCTTGAAGGAGCTGAGAACTTCAGGGCATGGAAATATATAGTCATGCTCATTCTTGAAGAACATGACCTAGAAGGCTTTGTAAAGGAAGAAGTTGCAGAACCAGAAGGAGATGAGGCCAAAGCAAGACACAAAAAGAATATGATCAAGGCTAAGAGGATCATAGCTGACTCTATCAAAGATCACTTGATTCCTCAAGTGTCCTCAAAGAAGACTCCAAAAGAAATGTTTGATGCTTTGCCCAGTCTGTTTGAAGGAAAGAACATTAATAGGAAGATGACCTTGAGAAATCAACTCAAGGGTGTGAAGGTTCAGAAGTCAGAGACTATGCAGTCATATTTCACTAGAGTATCTCAGATCAAAGAACAATTAGAAGCTATTGGAGACATGATAGAAGAAGCAAAAGTTGTGATGACCACCTTGAATGGTCTTCCAAGAGATTGGGAAACTTTTGTTCGTGGCATATGCTCTAGGAAGAGATTGATCAAGTTCAGAAAACTATGGGAAGAGTGTGTGCAAGAAGAAGAAAGGATAACAGTAAGAGAAGAGAAACTAAATGATAATGAAGATCAAGCTTTGGCAACCCATGCCAAAGGAAGAAACAAAAGAAAGAATAATGTACGTCCTCATGACCACTCTCCCGGAAGATCTCAAAGATCTCAAAGGAACAAAAGGGTCAAGAGGGACTTCTCCTCCTTTGAATGTTTCTCTTGTCACAAGATAGGACACATTGCAAGAAATTGTCCTCTCAGAGCTAAACAATTCAAGAAGCAGAAGAGAAGATTCCATGCCCATGCAGCCAAGGACGATGAACATGATGATGAAATCAAGACCAGAGAAGACGAAGATTCCAGTGAAGAATATGTTCTAATTTCAGCTCTCACTGGTTCAGTATCTCATGGAAGTGACACTTGGTTAGTAGACAATGGAGCTTCCAAACACATGACAGGATACAAAGACTCTCTTTCACATCTTGTGCAGAAAGACTTTCCACACAAAGTAAAGCTTGGAGATGATTACCAATATCCTATCAAAGGAATGGGAGAGGCTTCTTACAAGTTGGACTCTGGAAAGTCCATGAAGATGAAGGAAATCCTGTATGTTCCAGGTTTGAAAAAGAACCTTCTTTCTATCTCAGGCTCTCAGCATTAGATAAGAAAGGTCTTAAAGTAGCATTTGTAGATGGTGAAGATCTTATGTGGCCAAAGGGGAAGACAATAAATGATGTAGTTGTTATTGGAGTTGAAGAAGGGGGACTCTATAAACTCAAGGGACATGCAGATTCAGCACTAATGACTAGTACCATGAGTCCTTGTGAATTATGGCATAGAAGACTAGCTCATAGCATTACCAATAATGAGTCAAGTGGTGATTGGATTACCAGAAATCGAGGTTGATCATGAAGGAGTGTGCAAAGGATGTGCACAAGGAAAAAGTACAAAGAACCCATTTCCAAGCAATGATAGCTGTTGTCCGCCAAACTGCACACCAGCAACGGAAATCTTTCAAAAGCTGTCTCTTCACTACAAGTGAGAGAGGTGTGGCCTTGTGGGCAAGCAATGAGCCAGGTACTATCACCTGAATCCCAGCTCCTCCGTTTAGGCTAACTCCTAACGAAGCCAAGGGGGGTAGTCCCTACAAAGAGTTGTCTAAGGCTCTTGTGTTTTAAAATGTTTTTAAGTGTGGGGTGATGCGGATGACTGTTGTTTAGGAGTTTTTGTATAATGATGAGAACACAATTAAACACGCAATCCACATTGCAAATTCCACAAGATACAATTTAGAAGATGAACAATATACTTTGACTTAGAATTAAAACAAAGCATCCACAAGATAAAGATCAAACAAATGACAAGGACATATGGTCCAGATTCAGAAGATATATAAGAGTTTTTAAAGACCAGTGCCAAATGGAGTCAAAGGCAATGCTTGTGATGCTGAAAAATGTAAGTCAAAAGTAGCTGTTTGTGAGATCGTTTTGAAATTGTTCTTGGTAAATTTTAAGTGTTTTAGATGTTCTTGATTATTATGGCTAAAACCAAGGATATCAAAAGAGTGTCCGGAAAGACATTCTAAGCAGCTCCTTTAAGAGACATGTCGGACCTGTCTGGAATCACAACGAGGCGCACAATGCTAACCAGCCACTGTGTCACAGATTGGGCAACCCAGCGCCTCCCCTGAGAACTGCTTTGAATACTTTTTGAACAACGCCGGTTCGTTGGTTATGGGGGTGAAAGTTTTAATTAATTATCACTTATGAGCTTATCAAGTCCTTCACCTTTCTGAGTACTAGTCCAACCGTTTCCGGTTGGCAAAGCATACGGGTGTTGGACAAACGACCAAGATAAATTAAAGGGGGAAATGTGGGTTGAAATGTTTTATTATTAGGAGCACTTGTTCAACTCTCCGACAGAGAGCGCTGTTGACTTAGTCTGAAGACCACAGTTCAAGAGACTTCCTACTTTAAAATGCCTAATGCAAGGGGAAAGTGCAAATCTATATGCTCTCTGACAGAGAGTGCTCTTGACTTGGATTTGGCCAAGTTCAAGAGGCTTTGTTCGTTTTATTGCAAGAAATGAAGCGATTGTGAAACTTAAAGAAGTAAATGAAACTAAAAATGACTAAAAATATAAGGACAACCACAAGAAAGGTTTTGAAGATAATAGAAAACAAAATCTAGTGTTCTACCAAGCAGATTTATTCTAAAGTGGGATCAACCTCCGAACAAGGCTAATCACTAGAACCGTCAGTCTTGGAAACCTTCCAGCTAACTGGATGTCCACAAGATGCTAACGGAGGAACGAGAAGCTACCACAAAACTATGTGGCCTTTGGGACACAATCCCAAAGTTAGCTTACTCTGGTCAAAACTTGAAAGAGAAGCGACAAGATGAAAATAAAATACTGATTTAAAGTATGAAATGAAAAAATTAAACTAAGAACTTGAAAAGCTGAGATCTAAGCTAAGCAAACCCAACACTCTTCCCCAAATGGGGAAGAAACCCAAAAAGTGGAGGACCTCTCCACTTAACTTCTTTATTGAATGATTACAAATGCCTTTGGGATCCAGATCCTTAAAAGGTCTTTTGAGAAAAGTAAACTTTGGAAAGAAATGAGAAAACTCTTATGAGTTTGTACAAAGGATAATAGCTTGTTTCAAAAGACATTCATGGTTTCAAGGTTTGTTTTCAAGCTCCTTCTTGGTTTTGCAATTTTCCTTCTCTTTACTTGATTTTGCTCTTCTTCCACTTCGAGCTCTCTTTTGAATTTAACTTTTTCTCACACCTACACACAACAAAGATTCAAGCTACAAGTACCCTTTAGCATTAGTTGAAAAAATTAAGACTTGAAGCTACTTGAACTTAGAATTGAAAAATGAAGCCCTAAATGCAATGTGCATGAGATTTTGAATTAAAATTTGCAATTTAAATAAAACAGACCAGCAAGCTAAAGTGCTCCAAAAAATGATGGAAATGAGGTTGGAACCACAAGTTTTTTGAACTAGCTTGTATGCAAACTTTCCTATCTTTAAATGAGACTACAAATCTTAAGACAAAAGATAAAAATGCAAGCCCTAAATGATTTTTTTAAAGATGCCTAAACTTAACTTTTCAAAAAATAAAACCACTAACTACTTCAAACCTCTTTTGTTTGCTTTGCTTCCTTTGTAGGATGGATGGAAAGAAGATGGAAGGGAAAGGGCAAAAGACAAAGGAAAAAAAAGAGGTCAAAAGGGCAAAAACGAAAGGATGAGAGGAGCCTGTGGATGGGGAAAAATGAATGGCTAAGGATGGATGAGAGGATGGGAAAAGAGAGTAAGAAAATGGCTTGGGATGGACTAGATGAAGGAGAAGAGGGGAGCTAGGAGGAGAAACCTAGGGTAAGATTTGAATGAATGAAAAAAAGAGGTAAAAACGAATGGGTAATGGAGAGGGAAAAATCAAGTGAAACACTTGATGGGTGAAACACTATCCAAGAAATCCTTCCAGCTAGCTGGATGATATGCATGCGATAGTGTTGAAGAGAGCACAAGGGAACAAATCTCGAGTTATTCCCCAAGGTTGAAGGAACTTCAACCTTATGGCAAACTAAATCTAAGCTTTAAAAAGTAAAGAACTTCAACTTTGGATTTAGATCTAGAAAGGGTTTTCCACAAGAAGAAGGTGGGTCCAAGTAACAAGTAACCAAGAAGAGGGAAATTGTGTTGATGGAAGAGGAAACCCTCTCTGCTTTGATGCCAATTTTTAGATCTTGCTCCTTGGAAGTATCCTGCAAACACACTATTAGTAAAAGCTTTTTGTTGGTGGAGAAAAGGGAGATACAACCGAGTTCATCTAATCTCAACCATTTTGAAGATCTGCAAATGCACAAAGAACTTACACAAACAAAGCTTGATCAAATATAGAGAGTTAGACAAAAACGCATGAAGAGACAAGGTAGTAAAACCGATTACAATTTGCACTCTTTATACTATTCAAGCCTAAGCCTAGCAAACAAACTGGGACCATCAAATGTTTGCCCTACGCTCTTAAGAAAAAGATCTAAGCATGTATTTAAATCAAACTTTGAAATTGCATAAATCAAGAACACATTACAGATATTACCTCAAAGAAATTAATAGCTCATGAACCAATAGAAGTGTACACAAATTGCCTCCAAAGCCAACTTTATTTCCAATGATAGCCAATAGCTATTACAATCTCCACAGAGTAAGTTTACAATAATTCTCCATGAGAAGAGAGCTAGAATGCATCTCTTATATAACAAAACAAGAAGCTAAAACCCTAATTCGAATTGGTGATGAAGAGAGCCAAAAACTCCATCAAAAACCAATCAAATCCATGTCAACACCAACCAAATCGAGCTTGGAGTCTTAACTCATCTTTAAACTTGAGTTTGGAGCCCATAATTTGAGGAAGGAGCCCCACATGCATTGATTTCAAAATCCAACAACCCATTAATCAATTGCCAAATCACAAAAACGAATTTGCATGAAGGTGGGCGAATTTCTCAACTGTAGATCACTCCCAGTGCTCCGAAACTAATCTGAATCAGGTGGGTGAAGATTCCAATCATTATAAATGTTTTTTGCCATGTCATTTCGACTTTTACTTTATTCAATTTGGCATTTTTTGGAGAGATTTAAATTATCTCCAATTTATTATTTTTTGAATATTTTAATTAATATTTCTTATTTTTTGATTTTTTGAGAAAATATTAATTATGAGGCCAAATAATTGTCTGAAACTTAGGGTTAGCTGGTCCAGGGATCATGAATGATTTTTGGCTTAATTCTGGAGCCTTCAATCACTGAAATCGGATCTCGGATGACTGACATATTACAAATTGAAATTTCTCTATTTAAACTATAGAGAAATTTATTAAAATTAAAAAATCCAAACACAACAAACCCGGTAAAAAAATTTCGAAATTTTTTCTGAGGGTCCTAGAGACTTGGGACATGACCAAAACCTATTCTAATAGTGTCTAGTAGGCTTATATACATTAGTTGGACTCTAATAACCCCCCATGGCTAAAATTTTCAAAATCGAGCATTCCAGCTATGGAGGAGCGGGAGAAAAGCTCATCGATTATAGCTCGGCTGTAGGCAAAGTATAATTACAAGGGAAAAAACTCCCTGGAATACCTTAGTTGCTTAATCAAGTCATGGGGAACCGAGACACTCAAATCCTACTAGCACACTTTATTACAAACCCCCATGGGGCCATGGTCATGTCGACTCAAAAATAAAACTGGCTAACTGCTGCATTCTGAAACCTAGATACTCTGGAAGTGAACACTGATGTGTTCCAACACTGGCAGCTCAATAAGGTTTCAACTATTTGTACAAAATAGGTGATAACAATAGCAAAGCAAAAGGCATATTGGACATTGTCCACTCAGATATTTGTGGACCAATGTCAACTACTTCATTAAGCGGGTATGTTTACTATGTTTCTTTTATTGATGATTATTCCCGCAAAACATGGATTTATTTGTTAAAGAATAAAAGTGAAGTATTTCAAAAGTTCAAAGAGTTTAAGGCTCCTGTGGAAAACCTCTCTGAAAAGATGATCAAGATACTAAGGTCAGATAATGGAGGAGAATACACTTCAGGTAATTTCAAAAAATTCTGTAAACAAGCAGGGATTAAGAGGGAGCTTACCATCCCCTATAATCCATAACAAAATGGTGTAGCTAAAAGGAAAAATAGATCTATCATGGAAGCAGTGAAGGCCATGATCCACAATCAAGACCTACCCATGCATCTATGGATTGAAGCAGCTAGAACCACAGTTTATGTGCAGAATAGAATCTCCCATAGTGCTCTTGGCAACAAGACTCCAGAAGAGATGTTTACCGGTGAGAAGCCTAAAGTCAGTCATCTAAAGATAGTTGGGTGTCCAATGTTCATACACATTCCAAAAGAGAAGAGATCAAAGTTGGAATCTTCAAGAAGGAAGGGGATATTTGTGGGTTACAATGAGCAATCAAAGGCTTACCGCATCTACATCCCATGATACCGCCAGATTGAACTTAGCAAAGATGTTACATTTGATGAAGATACAGCTTTCAACAAGTCTAAGAAGACTCATGAGGATGAAGAGGAGCATGAAGCTCCTAGAGTTACAGAATCTAATAGTGCACCAGATAGGAATATTGAAGAAAAGCATATACGAGAGGGTCATGATATGACAGAACCTCAAAGACCTGAGGAACCAACTCATGAGATAAATCCACGGAAGAGAAGACAACTTGGGCACGAGAAATGATCCAAGATGCAAGGAAATATGGTGCCCCAGAAGGAACAAGTAGAGAAAGCAAGAGACCAAGGCCATACTCTAGTTATGTAGCCTTGATGTTTAACCTTGTCGAAGAAGAACCCACGTGTTTAAAAGAAGCCACAAAGAAGAAGAAATGGTTGGATGCTATGATTGAAAAGTACCAATCCATCATTAAGAATGATGTTTGGGATGTGGTACCAAGACCAAAGGACAAGTCAGTAGTTTCGTCAAAATGGATTTTCAAAACAAAACATTCGGTAGATGGAAGCATTGAAAAGTACAAGGAAACATTTGTAGCTTAAGGGTTCTCTCAAAAGGAAGGAATTGATTATGAGGAGACTTTTGCTCCTGTGGCTAGATATACGTCATTTAGAACCATCCTTGCCTTGGTAGCTAAGATGAAATGAAAGTTACAACAGATGGATGTGAAGACAACTTTTCTGAATGGAAAGATAGAAGAGGAAGTATACATCGAGCAACCAGAAGGATTTGAAACGGATTATAGGAAAACACGTGCATATAAACTGTAGAAAGCATTATATGGGTTGAAGCAAGCACCCAGAGCATGGTATGGAAGAATTGATGGTTTCCTGATGAGCTTGGGCTTTACTAAGAGTAAAGCAGATTCCAACCTTTATTATAAGGTCATAGATGATGAACCTATGATATTGTTATTGTATGTGGATGATCTATTTTTGACAGGAGAAGACAAGCCCATCATTGAATGTAAGAAGAGGCTTGCTGCAGAATTTGAGATGAAAGACCTTGGGATCTTCCACTATTTCTAGGTCTTGAGGTGTGGCAGTTTCCAAATGAGATTTTCATAAATCAAGGAAAATATATTGTTGAGATCCTAAAGAGATTTGGGATGTTGGACTATAAGGCCATGACTACTCCGATGGTGACAAACTTGAAGCTCTTGAATGATGCTTCATCAAAGACAGTAGTTGTTACGATCTACAGACAGATTATTGGATCATTAATGTATTTGACCAACACTAGACAAGATATATGTTTTGTTGTGAACACCTTGAGCTAGTATATGGTAGAGCCTAGACATATTCACCTGATTGCAGCAAAGATGAGGTACCTAAAAGGAACGTTGGACTACGGACTCAGGTATGCATCAAATAGTGAGTTCATATTGTATGGGTATACAGACTCAAATTGGGCTCGAAGTGCAGAAGACAGAAAAAGCACTTCAGGATGTTGTTTTAGTTTGGGATCAGGTATGATTTCATGCCTCAGTAGAAAGCATCCCTATGTTGCTCTCAGTACAGCAGAAGCTTAATACGTTGCAACATGTTCAGCTTGTAGTGAAGCAGTCTGGCTTTGCAAGATGTTGGCAGGATTTTTTGATGCAGAAATAGATGTGACTGATATTCTTTGCGATAATCAGTGTTGTATCGAGATGTCAAAGAATCCGATGTTTTATGATAGATCGAAGCACATCGAGATCAAGTATCACTATATCTGGGATATGGTGCAGAAGGGAGTTGTAAAGCTCATGTATGTTCCTACAAAGGAACAAGTTGTTGATGTGTTGACTAAGCCTCTGTCTCGTATAAAGTTTGAATATTTTCGAGACAAGCTTAGTGTGGTCCGTAAGGACCTCCCTCGAAAGAGGGAGTGATGATGATGACGGTTCAATAGGACCTCCTTCGAAAGAAGGAGTGAAGATGATGATGGTCCGATAGGACCTCCTTCGAAAGGAGTGAAGATGATGATGGGTATGAAAGGATCACCCTCAAAAGAGGTAGTAGTTTCCTGGAGCCTTGGTATGGCAGCTCAATCTAGGATTGGTACTGTTATCACACCATAGTAGCAAGGCTACTATTCTTGCTTAGCAGATATCTGCACATTTCAGAGCTTGGATTATTCAGAGCTTGGCTATGATGAGTTTATATTTTGAGATCACTCATGATCAGAGCAATGTATTTTATCAGACTTATGTTAGACCTTGTGCCAAGGCTGAGCCTTGAAAGTTCAGATTTGATGACCGATGTGACCCTTTATTCCATACAGTTTCAGTTCAGTGCCTAGAGATGTTATTGTAGCAGTGTTTCAGATGGTTCATGATGATTATTATTATGATGTGATATGACCTATGGATTTCTAATCATTGATTATGGATTATTATCTTGTTGTTTTAGTCATCTTCACAGCATTAGCTTGGTATATGATTCATGATGTGGCAAACTTTGTAAACTTAAAATGGACTATCTTGATGATGAATTATAAAATGGACATTTTATTTGCACATTTAGGTTGTTTGACAAAACTCATTGGTTTACGAACTTGCATAGATATGGTCTTTCTTGACATTGCCTGTCTGCTAGCTTAGGCACCATTTCCACTTGACTCCATCCATCCATGACCTTCCTCTTTTGGCTTTCTCCTTTGACATTGTCTTGCTTGACTGTTTGATACTGAGGACTTCCCTTTTCACTACCTCTGTGTTGGATCGCATCCATGTTCGTTTTGTGTCTTGGCTCTGAGTTGGTAACAAAACTTGCCTTTGGTGAGTTGGGTTGTAGGCCTAAATCAGTTTGGTCAGTTGTTCCGATGTTTGGCACTGGCACGAACTCCCCCTAGTCACTTGAGATGTTGTTGGCTAAAACTGAAAGCTCATGTACTACTTATGGAAACTTGTGTAAATTCGCCCATGGAAACTTTAAACTCTAGAATGTGTTTCTGAACACACGTAAGTAAAGGGCAAGAGCAATGAAATGCTAAAAATACTCCTCGAAGAGTATAAGAAAGGTCCAAAAAAACAATGGTTCTTAAACTCTATATCTAAACGATTGCTAACCTTATATATATATATATAAACATGCCCTGGATGCAAGCTGCAATTAGTTGTGCTTTTTAGCGCACCTGAGATCTGAAGGGTTATGTAGGCCAAAAAGGCCATGAAATGAAATTGAATGATCCTAATGAACCTGGATCAACTTGATGTAGACATGATGCCTAAGTTGAATAAACACTCTCTAAACAACTTACCCATTTGTGAGGCACAACCCTTCCCCGTGTTATTTGTCCAGCACAGAGGGTAGCTTCCCCCTCTCCCAGTCCAAAGTGTCTTTTAGTTGAGTTTAGACAAGTCACCCCTTTGCCCAGCCTTGCTCCTAGCCTTCATCCTTAGCCAGCAATTAGACCATGTCCAATGGGTGAGTTTGTCATTTAAGCTGTTGTGCAAGTAATTATAAATAACAATGAAATTTGCAAACATGATTAAATGCCACTAAATGATGTTTATACTTTAAGTTAAGCTGTGAGTATGATTAGAGGAACATGTCCTAGTCTATTGATATGATTTATCCTTGGTTGTATATTGACCTAGTCAAACCCAGTTTGACTATGGTCATTTCTTGGGATCCGTGATGATGTGGACCATGTATGCTTATTGATGATGATTGATGGCCCCACATACTCTTGATGATGATGCTATATGATGGACATATGATTCAGATGGTGATTGATGCAGTTCAGCAGGTTTTAGTATTACTTCAGATCATCAGATTATGCACTGTCCATATATGGTGGACCCTACAGTTAGCCCATCAAGGCAACCCATGGTGTATGAGTACACATTCTTAGTAGACTTGGGTCTTCTGGATCCAATGAGACACTTATCATTCGGTTCCGGGCACCTCTAACTGTGATAGATGTAGTTTTCCACTTGTTGACCAGATTTGGGGTTGTTTTCCCAGCCTTACCAGCAGGGGCCATGAGAGGCCAGTTCACCTAGGGCGTTGTATGAGGAGGGGCTGGTCCAGCCACTTGATGTTACCATATGACCCCCCTTCTGGAGAGCCTGGTGGGCTCAGTTTGACAGTGCAGGTGCCCTAGGTGGTAGTTTCAGTAGCTTCACAGTTACCAAGGCAGGTTAAAAATGGAATAAAAGGGTCACTGAGGAATTCGATTTAGGCAATTGAGGCAAGGTTTTGGCACTTGGTCCTAACAGAGGTCTTCCAAGGTGAATCCCCCATCTTCCAGCCAGTTTTCATCAGTCGGTGGGGTCCACAGAGGCCACAGGAGGCCTTTTACTGCATGTCTCTCACAAATTTTGATCATTTGTATTATTTGGACATATTATTTTATATTATTCTGCCATGGGGATGAGCTAGCAAGGATTGATGCCTCCTAGCCCCACCAAGATTGATGCCTCCTAGCTTCATGTGTCATGTCCTAGTCATATGAGTTGGGCCCATGCACTTTTGCCCCCTCTAGAGGATGACGTCACCCTCACTTTGTATCTCCTAGCTATGACGTCACCTTAGTATTGAGTGATCCATGTGTTATATTGTTAGGCTCATCTTAGCCATTGATTATGTATTGAGATCTTTTAATCTCAACCACTCATCTTCATGTATTGTAAAGTGGTTTTGAGATCTAGGGTTTCGGTCTTTATTATCCTATATAAGGAGGAGACCCCCTATTGTTTAGCTCACCTTTGGAGCTCTTGAATTGGAATAGAATACATCTTTGTGGAGCAAACTTCTCTTGTCTTGTGGATTCTTTTGCACTTTGAATATACAGTATCTCTTCTATGTATCATTGTGGATCTTGGAGCTACACGTTGTTTTCTTGCAGGGAGGCCGAATTGGTGGAGAGGAGGACGATTTGAAGAGGGTTATTGTTGGAGGGATCCACATATTCTCTCTTGGGTTGATCTTGGTGACAGGGAGTATCATTATTGTATCTTTGTGACATAGTTGATGCTTTCTATTACATCTTTCCATCATTTTCATAATTTTCTTACTTGGCTTGTTTCACTTGATCTTGTCTTGTAGGAGGAGGACGATTTGGCTTCATTGGAGGAGGAAGTTTTGGCTTGGAGCACTTGGATCTCACTCTTGAATATACACATAGGGGAATGCTATCAATTTGCAAAGTGGCCACAAGCAATTGAGGTAAGTTCTACAAGGTATGTACCTAGATCCATCCATTCTTCTTCATTGGTCATCAAACCCTTAAAATCAAAACCCTCATTTTTGTTTTTCTTAGATCTACTAAGATCTAGCTTGGCTTTGGGTATAATAAAAGGAACCCACCTCTACAGTATCCACGGCAATTTAGATCTATAGTTTGGTGCCATTTGGACTTCATTTGACCCTTCCCCCAAAGCACTTAGCCTTCCTTGAGTGAGGTCGCCCTCCTTGGGTAGGTGAGTTAAGCTAGTTCCAACACATGGGTAGGTGAGATCCCACTTGATTCGCATAGATCTACCTTGATAACCTACTCCTAGTGCTTCACCTTGTTGACTTTCACCTTGTGGGCCCCATTCCTCATTTTGAGGGTTGTGCCCCACTTGGGTCACTTGGTGATGCATTTTGAATCTCAGATCTACTGAGATCTAGCCATTGGATGTCTTTGATCTTCAAAACCCACCTTGCTTTACACCTTGACTACCCCGATCTACATTTTGGTGGACATCTGACTCCATTTGGCCCTTGATCTAAGGCACTAGTCTTCCTTGGGGCAATTCGCACTCCTTAGGGATTGTGTCTTTTCCTAGATCCCGCACTTGGGTGCTCTCAATTCTTGGTCAATCCATAGAGCCCCTATAGTACCATCTCCCATTAATTTTGACCAAGTGGACCCATCTTGGACCATTTTCCCTATTTTAAGGAAGTGGCTCCCACTTGTGTATTTCATGGTGCTAGATCTATCGTTTTATTCTCCCTAGGTGACCCAACTCATACACTGGTTGAAACACTTGTCACTCCTTAAGCCTCTTCAACCACATATGTAAACCCTTGGGTTCACCTAAGCTTGCATTGGTTTCCGTAACCCAACTTTCACACTTCCCTAGCAACCATTACTTTGGCTAGTCTTCTGTCAATTAGCTATAGGGTCTCCCCCTTGATCTTGTCTTGTCTAGATCTAAAGCGAAGAGTGCCTCGGTTGTCATGACTCCCAGCTTGCATTGGGAACCGTGGCATCTCTTGGGTCACCTCTTTAGTTGTCCATCTCCTCTACCATCCTGGATGGGATACCTTTAGGAACAACTACAAGTTGTGTGATAATAGGTACGTCAGCCTGACAAGGCCTGGTTGATCTGAAAGGATTGGTATGTCAACACTGGCTAGATCCTAGGTGGATTGGTATGTCTGGCTAGGCTTGTTTGGTCCGAAAGGATTAGTAAGCCAGACAAGGCATGTTTGATCCCTGGGCAGATTGGTATGTCTGACTAAGCTTGTTTGGTCCGAAAGGATTAGTAAGTCAGCATCATCTACCAGAGTGCCTACCATAGTGCATATTCCAGATGATGATGTTGTTCCAATATTTATATACTGATGGTTCCAGCATTCACATGTTGATGATGATGTTGTTCCAATATTTATATACTTATGGTTCCAGCATTCACATGCTGATGATGATGTTGTTCCAGTATTTCTATACTGATGGTTCCAGTATTCACATACTAATGGTTGATGATGTTCCAGCATTCACATGTGATGATGATGATGTTCCAATATTTATTTACTAATGTTTGATGTTGTTCCAATATTTACTTACTGATGTTTGATGTTGTTGTTCCAGTATTTACTTATTGATGGTTGATGTTGTTGTTGATTTCAGTATCCATGTACTGATGATTGATGATGTTGTTCCAGTATTTACATATTGATGATGATGTTGTTCCAGTATTTACATATTGATGATGATGTTGATGTTCCAACAGTTTCTTGTTGAAGATGATGATGTTGATGTTCCAGCAGTTCCTTGCTAATGTTGATGTTGTTGACAATGATGATGTTGATGTTCTAGCAGTTTCTTGCTGACAATGATGATGTTCCAGCAGTTCCTTGTTGATGATGATGTTGTTGACGATGATGATGTTGATGTTCCAGCAGTTCCTTGCCAATGATGATGTTGATGATGAAGATGATGTTGATGCTCCAGCAGTTCCATGCTAATGAAGACCATGATGATGATGTTGATGATGATATTCCAGCAGATGATGTTGTTGATGGCAATGATGTTGATGACGCCCCAGACATATGATGATGTTCCAAAAACTTCCTACGACATATAGAGTTTCACCAGTCAGTTGTGCAGTTGTTGATGATGATAATGACGTCCGTAGAATACCTTCCTAGTTAAGAGGAAGTGCTAAAGAAATGTAACTGCAAAAGATATTCTAAATGTACTTGTCTATTGTATTATTGTATTCCTCCTTCGGGAGATGTCATTGATGTAATTGATAATGTAAGAGTTCATTGAAAGAGTCAATGTAAACCCTAGGACTTGTGTCGGCCTAGAAGAATCCAAAAAAGGACATTTTATTATGTACTTAACAAGTCGGCCCATCCAGTTAGGTCAAGTCGACCTTGTTGGGGAAAAGTCACCTCAACGAAAGAATATAAATAAGAGGTTGAGTTGCTCATTTGTATCACTCTCCACTCACTCACAAAAAGTTCGCATAGGAGAGAGAGAGAAGTTCACTGGTGAAGGAGAGAAGCTATTTTGTCTTGGGGTTTTATCTTGTACTTGGTGAATTCTATTATTCTATATTGAGGAAGTTTTGTCGGGGTTTTCTCCCTTGTGGTTTCCCCGAGAGAAATTTTGTGTTCTTTGTGATTGTTGTGCTTGTCTTTCTTTCAGTGGTTATATTGTTTAATGTTATTATGCTAAACAAGTAAAACTTAACACTTTCAAGTGAGCGGCCAAAGTCTGAACATGATACATGTTCATCATCCATGTTCTGAAGTCCATCAAGCCTTTCAAGACCCCTTTTTTTTAATTTTTTCACATGTTCATGCCCCACGAGGTTTGTAATAAAGTGTGCTAGCATGATGATTCTTATGTAAAGGACTTGGCTTCCTGGGACTTAGCAATCAATTCGGGTAGTTGAAGGAGTTTTTTCACTTGTTAATTATACTTTGCATTTCAGCAAGGTATATTTTTTGAGTTTTTCTCCTGCTCCTCCAAAGCTGGAATGCTCATCTTGGTGGTTAGGCCTTAGGAGGTTATATGGTTTGCTATTAAGGGGATACTCTAGAGTGTTTTTCATTAGGAATTATGCGTTACTCTTCAGTGATGTATAATTCCTGAGTTTTTCACTCATACCTCCGAAGCTGGTGTATTTTCCATGGTGATCGATGTTAGGAAGATTATTAAAGCCTATGTGTCTATGTATTTTAAACATGCTAGCCATCAATAATGAGTCATATGGACATGCACTAGGTCCCCTAGGATTTTCAAGTCTTTCTGAGAAAAATAATTTTTCTCATTTTATGAGGTTTTTTTAATATTTTAATTAAAAAACCAAAAAAGTGATAAAAGTGTGGTTAGGAGGTGAATTTTGGCATGGGGGTGCTCGTTTTCTAACCCAGAGCACCCGTAAAACCCTAAACCCACTTTTCCTATGTTCTAAGTGATTATTTTTCACTTAAATAAAAATTCTCTCAAAAATATTTTTGAGGAATTATTTAATTCAAAAATAATAAATATGAGAGAAAATCAAACTCCTATATCAATGGAATTTGGTCCAGTGAGGTGGCCCAGTTGAGTTGGCACTGTCATTTAAGGAGAATATCAATCAATTTGTGATTGATTCAATCAAGGATTTGGCTCCCATGAGGTGTCCTCTCTTGAAGAATGCACCCTCTCTTGAGTTGGGCGACTTTCATGATGTGGCAACTTGTGGGAGGAGGGAGGCACCCTCCTTAGGTGGCCTCCACCTCACCTCCCCATCCCCCTAATTGTGCTCCAATCAAGACAATTCAAGGGATTCACTCCCTCTTCTCTCACAAATCCGCCCCCTCCTCATGAATTTGCCCTCTCCTTCTCTGGGTGCTATACGAGCAAGGTTGCTATTGCTCTTTTCTCACCGATAGAAAGGCATAGAACCTCTGCTACTGAGTATTGTAATTTTTTATTTCAAGTAACAAGATTGAAGGCTTTGGAGGTCGATTTGGACTCTTGGTTCCATGCATGCACAATTCTTTGGTTGAGGTGACATCTTTTGAGTTTCAATTTTCTTTATGCAAGTAATTGTTAGATCTAGTTTTGTAGACCAAACATTTATTGTTGTTAATTTGTTTGTTTATGAGCATGTTATCAAGATTTCAAGAGTAATACTAGTATTCGGTTATACAAAATATTCTCTTTGTTTTGATTTATGAGCATACTGGATCTAATATTGTTTGTATGAGATTTTTTGCAAGCTCTACAGGAAGTTGCAAGGTGAAGGGAGCTTGGATCTAGTTTGACTCCTCTCTCTCTCCATCACATTCAAGCTTCGGATCTACAAGTGATTGATCTACACTTCCTCCTTCTCAATCGTGTTCCAATATCAAGCCTTGAGCTTGAGGTTTGCTTCAAACTATCTTTCAATTTTCTCTAAACAATTCCTTTGGTTACTTGGTTACATTAGGCTTGATAAGAAAAAGATATTGTTTTCATTCGTAAAATCATACATCTTTTCTTATTTTAGTAGAAAATCAGATCTAGAATAATCTCAAATTTTGCATCTAAAAACTAGATCTAGATTCATTTTTTCTATACTTGCACATGCCAAAACTTTCCAATATTTTTTGAAAGTTTGTAGTTTTTTTATGTAGATTTGTACATTCTAATCACTAATTTGCAGCACTTTAGCTCGCTGGATTTTAGCAAGTCTATGACATAAAGTGGAAGAGTTGGGTGACAAACCATAAAAAAGTCCAAAAAACCATTCCGGTGGACACCCAACTACTTGTATAATTTTTTTATACCATTGTAAGCCCTTAAATCCAAACAAAAATGTCAATGGACTAAGAGGCATATTTCTCTCTTCTTTCATTTGTAATCATTAAACAAGAGCAGTAGGATACTCAGCGCCAATTGATAGCTTGACTTGGTATCTAGTAATCATGATCTGGCAGTATATATGTATGAAATGAATATGGTTATTATTGATTATCTAAATGGTTTTATTACTTGCATTTTGAGGCTCTTGTTTTATACTCGTTGGTTTTACCCTCTTAGGAGTGTGGACATGATCATTCCCACCTGTATGGCTTGCTAGCTTTTAGGCATCACCCACACTTTCCCCATCCATCTGTTATCTTTCCCTTTATTGGTGTCTTCCCTGACTTACACCTCAGCTTGTGATATAGAGGACCTCCCCACTTTTGCCTCTGTGTTGGATAGCATCCCTGTTAGTTTGTGTCTCGGCTCTAAGTTGGCAACAGAACTCACCTTTTGGTGAGTTAATCACTCTAGTCGGTTGCCCCGATGTTTAGTCTTGATTGTAGAGAGTCCCCCTAGTTGCTTGAGTTGTGTTGGCTAAAACCTCTACCATCATTACATATGGAAACTATTGTTATATCTTTTATGAAAGCCCATGAGAATACTTTAAAAAAAACTATGTTGCTCAGCACAATGAAAGAGGGCTATGAAATAATGGAAACTTAAATGAAAAACACACTGGATGAAAGCTTGAGTAGTTGTGCTTCTAAGCACATGCAAAATCCCCAAAAGGGTTATGAAATGAAATGAATTGGAAACTAAAAGCACCCTGGATGAAAGCTTTAGTCGTTGTGCTTCTAAGCACATGCAAACTCCCCAAACGGGTCATATAGGCCTAATGAAAGCAATCGTTAAATGTATGCTAAATTCAAAGACGGTTGGCCAAGGAATTGAAATGTAATGATTAATTCCTCAAGAAGCCCACGGGTTGTGATGTGAGATGGAGTAAGGGACAGCTAATTATAAGTGCCCCTAGAACCTCAAGTTATGGTTAGTCGGGCACCTAGTCCATGGCGGTTCTAGAAAAGATCCTCACGGAGCTGATACAGCTTGGATGTGAGTTGAAGACATTTGCCAAGGTTGAATAAGCACTCCTCTAAACAACTTATCCCATTTGTGAGACACTACCATTCCCTGTTTGTTTATTATCCGACATATGCTTAAGTGTGTTTTTCCTTTTCCTTATCCAAAGTATCACAGTGTTGAGTCAGTCAATTCATCCCCTTTATCCTAGCTTTGCATTCTTCACCCTCACCCTTTTCTAGAAAAATGATCATGTCTACAAAATGAGTATATCCTTGAGGTTCTTTTGTAGGTAAATGATTATTTGAGCTTATACTTAATTATAATTATCTATTAACTGCCAGTGAAATGATACTTAATACTTTAAGTTTTGTTGTGAGAATGATTAAAAGAGCATGCCTTAACCATTTGCACTTGCAGCAGTAAGCTTTTCTAGCCTGAGTCATATTTTGATCAGTTTTGACCTGGTCAAACCTAGTTTGACCAAGTCAACCTTGGGATTTGTGATGAGTTGGACCAGTGATGCTATGTGATGATGATTTATGGTCCTTTGATGCACCTTTGATGACTCCATACAGTGGACACAGGTTTCAGATGATGGTTGATGTACTTTTTTATGGTTATTATTATTCCCAGACCATCTATTTTATTATTGTTCGGGTATGGCAGAGGCTACAGATGATCTTACAAGTTGCCACAGGGTGTATGGGTACTCATCTCTAGTAGATTTGGACCTTTTGAGTCCATTGAGACACTCAGTTATCAATTGTCGGCACTCCCAGTGATGATAGAGTCAGATTTCCACTTTTGACCAGTTTTGCAATGCAGAAATGGCATGTCCAACAGTTGCATTGAGCTAGCACGTTTACCTAGGGCACTACAGAGGAGAGGTGTGGTCCAGCCACTTGTTATTACCATATTACCCCCTCTCCTGACATGATGGTACAGTCAGATTTTGTGCCCGGGCATGAGGCAGTGAGTTACAGGCATTTTGATGGTTTTTAGGTGGAATAAAAATGGGATAAAAAGGTCATTGAGGAAATCAATTTGGGCTATTGAGGCAAGGTTTTGGCATGAGGTATATTTAGAGGTTATATGTGATGTATCCCACTCCTTCCAGATCAGCTTGCAGCATTATGTGGGGTCCACACACTCTCCGGGTTGTGATTTGATGTATTCTTCTCTCATTGAGGGGGGCACAATTTGATCATTTGGTCACTTGGACATGTTATTGAGTCATATTTTATATCATTGTACCATGGGGTGATGCTAGTGAAGGAAAATAAAACCTCCTAGCCCCACCATGTGCTCCTAGTCACTTGTCCTAGGCACTTTATGTGGTACACACTTGTATTTGTCTTTTTTATGTGGTGCGCACCCCCCTAGGGCTACTTTTAGTGAGTGCACACCCCCTCTAGTGAGTTGATCCATGTTATATTGTACCGACTCATATTAGCCGTTGATTTTATTGTATTTATCTTTTGATCTCAACCACTCATTCATAAAGTGGTTAGGGTTTTGGTCTCTCTCCTCCTATTTAAGGAAGAGGCCCCCTATTGTAAAGGCACCTTTGGGCTCTAGAAAACTTGGAATAAAAATACTATCTTTGTAGATCTGTTTCTTTGGCTTCGATGGGTTATCTTGCAAGTTGAATATACAATATTTTCTCTATGTTATCATTGTGGATCTCGCTTGTCCAAATGTTTTCTCTGCAGGGAGGCCGTGTGGTTGAAGAGGAGGACGCTCTAGGGGGGCGTTATTGTGGGGAAACCCCATATCTTACCTTTGGATCTTCTTTTGTCTCAGGGAGTATCATTATTGTATCTTTGTGACATAATTGATGCTTTTTGTTTCATCTTTTCATCCTTATAGTCATTCTTTTGCTAGATCGATTCTCATATAGATCTTTTCTTGCAGGAGAAGGGCGCACTTGTCACCTTGGAGGGATAGCGATTTCATTTGGATAGGCTGGATCTCACTCTTGATTGCGTCACTTAGGAAGGATTATCAATTTGCAAGGTAACCGCAAGCTTTAGAGGTAAGATCTACAAGGTACGTATCTTATTTCATGCATTTTACCCATTGGTCACTTCAAACCCTCATCTTAAAACCCTAGATTTTAGATCTGACAAGATCTCGCGATTGCATGGGCTTAATATTAAAACCCACCTCAATAATAATTAATAAACCTTGGAGACCAAATTTGGTGGGCATCTGACTCCATTTACCCCCTGATCTAAGGCACTGGGCCTCTCCAAGGGAGGTCGCACTTGTGGGTAGGTGGGCTTTTTCCAGATCTATCATTTGGGTATTGCTTGTTCCTCATCAAATCCATAGATCCATTGACTAGCAACCCTTCTAGTGTCATGTTAACTTGATTTTCACCTTGTGGGCCCCATTTTGACCATTTTCCATATTTTAAGGGTGGGCCCCACTTGGATCTTTCTACTTGGCATTAGATCTACTTATCTAAACTCATAAGTGGCTTAACCTTTCCTTGGTTGAACATTTATCCATCCTATAAGCCTCTTCAACCAAGCCCTAACTCCTTGGGCCCACTTATCCTTCCTAGATCTAGATCCATTCACTCTTGATCTTCTCCTTTTTCACTTTCACATTTCCCTAGGAGGTCTTGAGTAGGTCCGCTAGCCTTCATTGGTTAGCTAGGGTCTTCCCCTTGGTCTTTCTTAGGCTAGATCTAAAGCGAAGAGTGCCTCGGTTAGCGTGACAACCAATTACATTGGGAACCGTGGCATCTCTTGGGTAACCTCTTTAGTTGTCCAATGCCTCTACCATCCTGGATAGGATCATCTTTTAGGACAACTACAAGTTGTGATAACAGGGTTATCTAGGTTATCTCTTGGTCTCAGTTGGCTGTTAGTGAAGGTCAAAGGATATCCTTTTGGTGCCTAAATTCGCAATTGGCTAAGTTTGGAAGAATGTCTCGCAGACCTCGTGCCACCCCCCGTTGTGGCAGCAGAGGAAGGGGATGTTCAAGCAGACGAGGCCGCAAAGGTTTGGAAAAAAATGGTTATGACAGCTCCAACCCGAACCATCTGAGAACCATTCTGGATGATTGGGAAGAAGAAATGGTTTTGCAGCAATTGGTCAGTCAGAGGACTCATATCAGACGTGGGCATTATTTGTTGGTAAAAAGCTCGTTGGCTCAGCTACTCCTGTAGTCTCGGGATTTCTCTCAGGGGAATAATCCAACCCCCTCTCCTTCCCCTGCTCCAGCTCTCAACTCCTCTGCCTCTCTGGTTACCTCTCAGGTTTCCAAGCCGACGATGCAACAAGGACTTCAATTGGGCAAGGATATTCAGCAAACCAGGGACAAAACGAACATAGCTTCAAGCAATGGACATAAGTGAAATCATGTGGAACGTAAGGGTTGGTCAACCTCTCCTCCTTCCTGAAGACGGTACCTCTACCAGCTAAAACGGCTCCTGACAATACCTCCAGCTCTGAGGACTACTGTTGCCCAATCATTGAGGAAAATCAAATCCGGATAATGCAGATACCATCTGCAAATCCAAGTAACTCTGTTGTTTTTCGTTTCTCTCCTTAGTTAGCTGTTAGTTGCATGTTGATAGACACTTGGCATTTTGTCCACGGGAAGACAGACATTTTGGTTAAATGTGTAATTTTTTGGGTAGTTGCCGCTTGAGGCCTTCTTGTAATGATCTCAATCTTGAACCGGTTAAGCAGGTCTTCAGCTATAGTCTGTTTTCTAGCCTTTGGTATAGGCAGTCTTGCAATGGTTCTCAACTGGTTGTCTTGGCTTTGTGAGCAGCCCAAGTGGGCTCTCAGACTTCTTGTGCCTGTACCATTTTTTGTATTTTAATATAAATTTATATGGAGCTTACAAAAAAAAAATGCTGCATGGAGAGGCATCCTCCCAAAAAAATGCCCCATCCCTGCCATGCCTATATTCAGGGTACTTTGGGAACCCCCTGGAAATGTTCCCAATCTCTCAGGGACTTCATCAATGACTTGGGGCATTGCTGGCCATACTCAAAAGGTTCCCAACAGATTTTGGGATGTTTTAGGCAGATTTTTGGGACGTTCCAAGTAGATTTCAGAGATGTTCCAGGAAGATTTTGGAAATGTTCCATGCATGCATCTTCAATTTTGACGATAAACATTGATGATTGGGCAATGTGATTATTTATCCCATCCATATTTTTGTATTATTCTAAATCTAAATATGAATATGTACAAGTTGCAGTTGATTTTCTGGTGATTTAACCATTGTCATTGCAGCAACATCATTACAAGCAGCAAAGCCTCCATGTCAACAAACCGAGAAATGCAACTCAAAGGCCTGATCCTTCTGGACATTGCTCTTGTTCTTCTCATTTTTAGGGTCATCTTAGATTTTACATATTGTACATAGGTGTCCAAGAGTTATTCAAGTTCAGCTCTTCCCCCATCCCAACCTTAAGCACTATGAAAACAATTGGATAGTAAAAACTTGGACTGGGTATTGAATGTTTGAATAAATTCCTATTCAATATCCTTCTTAATCTGAAATATGAATCTAATCCCTTCAGTCTTCACAGAATGCAAGCATGTATATCCCAAAGTGCTTTGCAATGGTTTTCATCACAGCTGTAAAAATCTGTAGAATCTATTCAGAAGGGAATGTCTTTTAACCTAATCATCGTAAACAAGAAATATTAGGAAGAAAAGTTGTTATACAGACAAACATTCTTCTCATAGACCCTTCATGGACCTTGTTGCAATTTGATAATAGTTAAACTGCATTTTGCTCATGTCCAAGTGCCAATAATGAAATGTCACTCAGCCCTTTTCTTATTTGCCTCTTCTTCAGAACTAGCAAGTGTAAGGGCTGTGCATAATACATAGTATAGAGTCTAGACTATTGTGCTGACAAGCAACTACAAATGTTTATGGCAAATTTTAACTTTTAATGTTTATATATATATAAACATTTAAAAGTTATATATATATATAAACATTTAAAATTGTGAGTGTGCTCTAGCCGTCCTGTGGAGGCATTCCCCCATCCCCGTCCCCAAAATCAGTGCAACACAGCTTAGACATGTTTTTTTCATCATTATTTATGTTGATTGGGCAAGGCCTAGTCAGCCTCACGGGACCAGCCGGTTCGGAGCCTGGATTGCTGCTTTAGGCTTTGAACTGGCCAGTTCAGATCAAAACTAGCCCAAAATCTGTTCAGTACACCAGTGCAGACTACTTTAGGGCAAAAACAGTTCATAACTAATCAGTTCAATTTGAACCAACCAGTTCTGATAGAATTATTTATAACTCTGCTTTCTATTTAACATTGGATTACTCATCATAATCTATGTATGAAGACTTTGGTTCAATTTTGAACGACACTAAGACTTAGAAGTTAGGAAAATATGAAACTAGGAATTTAGGAACTTCCCTGAATTTCCAAGTATTTCTCTGGAATTTTTAATGTACTTGACATTCTTAAAAAGAAGTGCATATTATAAATAATAAATTTTCTTTTAGTTACTAATAAACACTCACTGCTTATTTATCTATGAGCAGACCACTAGAGAGAGATGCCACATGTTTGAATATGCATAACTCAACAATGAACTTAAACACTAATGATCACATTACCTAAACTAAGAAGGAGTAGCCATACTTTACCACATAAAAGTCAAACATAAATAGAAGCAAGTACTATAGCAAGAAAAAAACTAGATCACCTCAACTGCATTCTTGAGCAACAAATCATCTTCTGCAGCCCACATGCTGAAATCAGGAGAGCAGGTTTCTGACATGTTTTCATATATTGAAACCATTTCAGATTTTCCAAGAGCACTTGCTGAAGCTATCTCGTTTCCATTGCACTCATCTACAATACAAACAGCTTGGGAAAATCAATTCAGCAATATTACTTTTTTTTGTTATCATTGTCAGGGGCTGTCTGCTAGTACATCCTTTAGTGCCAAACAAGGTTGATAAGCTTAAAAGGTCAAGTATTTGAGAAACATACATGTAATTAAAATTTATAGAAGATTGATTTTACTAGACACTAAAAAATGGCAATACCATGTATGACATCAGAAAGAAAGAAAACAAAAAGAGAAGTTTTTGAGAAATATACATGTAATTAAAATTTATAAAAAATAAGATTTTAGTAGATATTAAAAAAAGGCAAAACCATGAATGACATTAGAAAGAAAGGAAACAGAAAAGAGAAATTATACAACTGTTCACAGATGACAAAAATGCAATTTATGGTCAACCGGATGCCCAAACCATCTTCAAGAAAGAAAAATAACCTTGAATATTAGGACTGAATTTTTTAAGGTCTGCAACATTTTACTAATTTAACACTTTACAATTATCTAAAACTCAAACCAAGATAAAAAAAATTGCATTGAAATTAATGACAAACCATTAATCTGAAAATAAAAAGTAAAAACAAAATAGTATCAAGATGACATCAATACTACAGAAGGTGTTGTTGCTATAATTCAATATCCTTGATCAAGAGGTTTGCACTTATCTATCAATCTCAAGTGGTTGCTCACCTAAAAGGTCTGATACTAAAGGCTAGTTTAACAGACTCTATGATAGATATTCTGATCCCATTTCTTGCATGGACATTCCTTGAAGCTTGTACCCACTGTTTTTGTGGGACAAAAGTATGCATTTAAACTAAGTTTTCTACATTATTCAATCTAATTTTTTTCTCTCCACATAAAGAATGAAATGATACTTTACTCCGATTCCTCTCGCAACAAGAGAATCTACCAACAACGTACATGTAACAGCAATCATATTGCCAACAAATGCAACTCATGAACATTTGTATCCTGAAGCATTCCCCAAATTGTTAAATTCTTCAATGGATGTGCCAAAGCCACCTTACCAAATCAGTGATTGCACAAAATAATTACAAATCAGAGATGCTCTCCTGCATAAACATATACTTTTTGCAAGACTCTCATGTACTAGTTGAGGACTTCTTTATCTTATTACAGAGAACTACTTATTGGCCCATTCTGTTCAATATTAATTTGGATTCATGGCATATGAAATTACATGAAGAGGCTACTTAGTCTGCCTCAACTATTGCCCAACTTCTTTGCAAAGTGTTACCTCCCAAACTAGCATGTGTGGTTAAAGTCTCGAAGAAGCAAGCTAGCCGAGTGGAACCAAGAGGAAAAGGCCAATCTCACCACACCAATCCCCTTACACACTTTTGGTTGGCTCTTCTCCAACTCAAGGGGGGATTCCCTAAAATAGGATTACTAGAACAAAAGGCAATGAGTGCAAGATGAAATGAAGAGTAACTCTCGTAAAACATGTCTTATGTAGCATAGAAAAATAGGTGATGGGAGGATAAAGGGAATCATTCCAAGGACTAGTGCCAATCCAATCAAAGGCAAATATAGTCAAACGATCACCAACTAAGAGGGCCTTGCTATGTAGGTCATGAAGAGGGAAGAATTGCAGCCGCTAACCCCAACCCTACTTGATGGAATTGAAGATAAACTGGGGTTTACAAGGGAAGGGATCGAATAAAGTATCAATTTCCTTTCTAGCTCTTGGGATGCACCTTATAAATAAAGGTTTATGGCTGCACAAGCCGAATGAATCTAAAGATACAACACATAAATCCCATATAAATAAGTATGCAAGAAAGGATGAAATAGAGATTAACTTGAGACATCTTTCTCCAATGAAATGGTAATACCTTTCCCAGTGACCCAATGAAGAAGAATAGAAATGACAATGTAAAAGCACCAATAAACTTACAACCATGAAGCTCCAAGCAAGATAAGTGCACCACACATGAGGAAGAAGGGAATCCTTACAACAAAATCTGCTCCAATATAAAATATATCGATTAAGCTCAAGAGAGAAGGAACTCCAAAAGTCCAACCATGCCTTTACAATGACCAGGCCTCCTCCTTATAGTCTCATGGAGCAGGAGGGGCACCTAGTCAAGTGTTGATTTCATGCATGAGAGGGCACCACATATAAAAGAAGACAGACAAGTGTAATGACTTTGAGCGCCACTTGTTAAGAACTTGAGAATACTAGAGGTGTGCCCTCATAGATTAGGCTGCATGGGGGGGAAGGGAGCAAATCACCTTAAAGTCCCCAAAAGGGTGCACCCCTATAAAATAAGGAATCCCCCAACACTAATCCAAAATTCATGTATTTTGGGCCCAAGAATCAAGGGGTTATGTCACCAAGAGGTGTCCCACCATAAATCAGGGATTTCTAGGCGTAAACCCCTTAAATTAGGGAATCATGTCTCGAAAATCCAAAAAAACAAGGGATTATGCCTCAAGGAGGTTTGCCTAGCATAGTTTGAGGGGTTTGAATTTTTAATTGGTCTCAATAGAGTGTGCCTACCATTTTTTAAGGAAGGGGACATTCCACACAGTATATACATCCCATCAAACAATAATACATCATGACAATTACTCCAAGGAACTCTAAGCCACGTGCAACTGATTGTGTTGTGTCCAGATCCAGAATTTCTATGAAGTCATCACAATCATCAGTTGGACTACCCTCATACAATATGAGAGGTAACACAAAGAAAGCAAACCAAAATATTTTTGATCCATGATGGACCTAATCCTTTTATATAAAATGGCGATGGTCTAATAAAGCTTCCCAAGCAAAAGCAAATAATTTTATATATGGCTCATGTTGTTGCACAACCAGCAGCCTTAAGATTGCAAGGATTAATCGGTTGCTAACCTGGCAAAACCTCAAGAACCTATCCCGCCTCAGGAATCTACCCCTAAGTGTCACTCAGTTAGACTCCTCTCTCTTTAGGTCTCCTAAGCTCACTAAGTAGACCTAGACCAACCAGAGGAGGTGTCCCCAACCAAGCTTTCCTGAATACTTGCTAGAGGTTGTCCAACTTTCTCAAGTACTCACTTGATTGATTTTACAAAAAGGGTTTGAATGAGGCATATCATTGGTGAATGCAAAGCTAAATGTTTATTCATATTTAGGATATTAGATGATGGTAGGACCATCATCTAATTGGTGAAAACATTAGGTCTTTTTGTAGTATATGATAAAGAGGTGATGGTAGGACCATGAAGACTAGTGCCAATCCCGAGGGCAAATGGAGTCAAAGGAAACAAGACCAATGAAGGGGTGAGTTCATGAAGAGTTAGGCAAATCAAGACTGTTTTCGACAAGCCACTAATAACCCTAACATGTTGCAAAATGAATGTAGAAATCACTAGGAGATCCCATGCAATGCCAACTCAAAACAATGCTAACTAGGGTATGACTCATGCAATTAAGTATTAAAATAACAACACCTCTTAAACGATGATAAAAGTAATAGTAATATATTCATGCATAAACCAACAAAGGGTTGGAGGAGATTTTCTCTCACAACCCTTCCAATGAGACAAATTTGTCTTTCTATGGCCCTAATATGTAAGTCTAGTTATTCCACAAATCACTTGCAACATTAAAAATGAGAACAAGGAAAACCACACTTAAAAATGGAGAAGAAACCCTTACTTTGATTTGCACCATGAAAGATATGTCTATTTGGCTCCAAAAAGAGAGAGCTCTCAAAATCCAACCAAGAGTACAAATGAGGAAGAGGCTCTCTTATATAGGAGAGGAGCTCAACTTCCTTTACAGTAAAATAATAATAGATCTACGAAAACCCTAGATCTAACATAGGGAGGACTAAACAAATAAAAATATTCCTCTAAAATCTAACCATTTCTAACAAACGTCGATAATATGAGGTCGTCAATGCCACATGTACAGGAATCAACACATAAGCTTCTCCATGCAAAGAGGAAATAACTCCAAAGAAGTGGTACACCTTCCATCATAGTAAGGGAATAAACCAAGTGCTTGAAATAGCTCCAAAAAGGTTTAAAAATGGCCTAAAAGATTACTTTTATCGCTCTCAAACCCCTAGGAATATTGATGAGTTCTCTACACCTTTGGAAAGGTCTCCAAAATAGATTTCCAACCATATATGGCACTTCCCAAATAGAATTAGGATGAGTGAGATCCACCCTCTTGAAGACAGGGTACCAAACTGCTAAAAAACGGCCCAGAAACCAACAAAAACAGCCTGAAAGATGACTCCAACGCTCCCAAACCACTAGGAATCTTGATCAGCGTTTTGCACCTTTGGAAAGGTCTCAATAAAAGTCTTCCTACCATATATGGCACTTCCCAAACCGAGCTAGGATGAGTGAGATCTACCCTCCATAAGACAAGGTACCAACTACCAAACTGCTAAAAAAGGGCTCAGAAACCAGCAAAAAATGGCCCAAAAAGATGTCTCCATTGCTCTAAAGTCCTGAAGAATAAGCCTGAAAAGGGATCGGAAAGAGCTTTCCAACCATATATCATATGCCCTCATCTAATCAAGGGCATTGGAGAACCAAGGTTTTGAAAACAAGGTCCTGTTTTGCTCAATTTGACTTAGGATAACCATAAAAACCAACTGCAAAATGCGCTCAACACCACCATCAAAATCGTCAATATGTCATTCCTACTGAAAATTGTGATGAAAATTACAAATGGACACCCATGCAATATGGGGGGTAACAGGTCCCTTGATATAACAACAGGTGACCATGTCTATGTCATAATTAAATATTCAGTTCAACCATCTCTATAACTATCTTCCATATTATCTCCATTGACCACTCAAATTGATTCTATGAAATGTTCATCCCTAACTTCTATTTTCAACCATTACATTTCTCCAGTGGTTTCGGCTTACCACGACCATTCATTACACCAAGTGGTTTCTAGCTGACTACAAACCTTCATCTAAATAGCTCTCTTGATAGCTATCACTTGGCTTTCAAGTTTTCAACTCTATAAACTAATAGTTGTATATATTTTAAGCAGCAGAAATTTACAATTGTCCTTCGAAAAGAGTAGACTCGCCAATCTTGTTTCTATCGATCTGGATCTTAGATTTTGATAACCATGTGTTCGTCCGTTCTTTGACAGCCAACATGCTCAGCCATGTTGTCTGTGGGCGACAATGCAAAGCTTCATTGCATATTGTAAATGCCTCTTAGTTTGGGCATGTAACTCTTAGCTTTAACACACAGTGGATCAATCAACAAAGAGTTCTCTTGAGTCAATCATATTCATACGAAACAGCACACCTCACATCAAGTGACGGCTGCAAATTTGGCGACTGGATTTCTGACTGCCATATGGCAGCAATATCATTAGCATTGAACAGTGGGCATAACTTCTATATGGCCGCTCTTTAGATCTCATGGCTTGTTGTCCAACAAATACTCTGCACAGAGAGAAAACCCCACTTTGAAAAATATGTCTCGTTGTATAAACATACGTTCAAGCAAGACATGTCCCATCCCTGCCACAACAAGTCTCCATCCAAATCAATTTTATTTGGTAAAGCATTTACCCATCTTCATATGTCACTGTTGAAATTTTTCAGGTGGCCTAATATCAGCAAACCAGTCATTGTTTCTTTACTTTGTTTGCCTTCAGTAACTTGGAATATGTGTGGTTTGTTCATTTCATCTTTTGCTTGGCCTAACATTGTTCATGCATGTTACTGAAAGTTTTCGGGTGGGCCAAGATCAGCAAACCAGTCATTGTTTCTTTACTTTGTTTGCCTTCAGTACTTTGGAATATGTGTGATTTGTTCATCTCATTTTTTGCTTGGCATAACATTGTTCATGCATGTTACAGGTCATGGAAATGGTAGGAGGAAGGAAGCACATATGTTTTTCTCGACAGTTTATCAATAGAACAAAATATGAGCCAAATGAAAAATCGGAACTGCTAGCAGACTCAAAAAAATCTCATTTAGAAGAAATGTATTACAAAAACCCACAAAGATATACTAAAAAACTTTACCACGAAAATTATACTGGAAGGTTCTATGGGCATTTGAAAATCTTTCCATAGCATCAAATGAACCCATACATTTTGCACTTTGCATTCAAATCACCGGCATCAGGGAATCAACTTACTTGTTGATAGAAACAAACCACGTAATATTCAAACACTGTTTGAAAATTAAACCATAGAAATTAGCGCCACAGACTTCTGCTCACAAGGATTATGCCTATGAGTGCTTCTATGGCCGTCGCAATCCAAAACCCATCGCGTGCCCTCCCAATGCCAAGTTCAGAGTTCTCATATCAGCAGCGCAGATCCAAAAGATAGCTTACTTATGGAATGACAAATTTTAAAGTGAAGATTTCTGTCCCCACCATTGATCTTGAGGCAACGGGTAGACCATTACATGGGAGTGGGAGTCTAGTGTTAGTGTATCCTCTTGGATGTTTGACACGTGTTGGAGTTGGCACTCTCTGTCGCAATTAAAATAAGTTACCACTCCATCTAGACTAGGGTGAGAGCTAGCTATGGAAGGAAGTCCAGATTAAATTCCTCTGACATATGTGGATGAATATGTTTTTAAGTTAATTAAATAATAATAATACTAATTTTGTAGTGAAAATAACTTATTTTTATTTTTACTCTTATCAAATTTTATAGAAATTTCAAAAATGTTTACAATTTTATTATAATATTATATAAAAAAAATATTAAATGAAAATTTGATTTGTTTTAAAAATTGTTTAATTTTAAATTTATTTATATCTAGTGTATCTTCTTGGATGTTTGACAGGTGTTGGAGTTGGCAGAGCTATTCTCCATGGCAATTAAAATAAGTTACTCTGAAAGATGAAGGTAAGTTAATTTTGTAGTTGATTTTTTTAGCTTGAAAGTGGCTCCCTGAATCAAAGGTAGCTCAGCGCTAGATCCGGGATTTTTGGGCCTTCATCATAGGTATATTTGCACCACTCCATCTGTCTTGGATCCTCGATAGGTACCGTTGCACTACTTCATCTGGACTAGGGTGGGAACTAGCCGTGGAAGGAAGTCCAGATTAGATTCCTCTATTTCTACTCTTATCAAATTTTATAGAAATTTCAAAAATGTTTACAATTTTACTATAACATTGTATAAAAAAAAAATATTAAAAGAAAATTTGTTTTTTTTTAAATTGTTTAATTTTAAATTTATTTATATCTAGTGTTTCCTCTTGGATGTTTGACACGTGTTGGAGTTGGCAAAGCTACTCTCCATGGCAATTAAAATAAGTTACTCTAAAAGATGAAGGTAAGTTAATTTTGTAGTTGGTTTTTTTAGCTTGAAAGTGGCTCCCTAAATCAAGGGTAGCCCAACGCTGAATCCCGGGATTTATGGGCCTTCATCATAGGTATCTTTGCACCACTCCATCTAGCTTGGATCCTGGGATTTATAGACCCTCACAATAGGTATCGCTGTACCACTCCATTTGGACTAGGGTGGGAGCAAGGAAATCTAAATTAATTAAATAATAATAATAATAATTTTGTAGTGAAAATAACTTATTTCTATTTCTACTCTTATCAAATTTTATAGAAATTTCAAAAATGTTTACAATTTTATTATAATATTGTATAAAAAAAATATTAAAAGAAAATTTTATTTTTTTTAAATTGTTTAATTTTAAATTTATTTATATCTAGTGTATCCTCTTGGATGTTTGACACGTGTTGGAGTTGGCAGAGCTACTCTCCATGGCAATTAAAATAAGTTACTCTAAAAGATGAAGGTAAGTTAATTTTGTAGTTGGTTTTTTTAGCTTGAAAGTGGCATGGCAATTAAAATAAGTTACTCTAAAAGATGAAGGTAAGTTAATTTTGTAGTTGGTTTTTTTAGCTTGAAAGTGGCTCCCTGAATCAAGGGTAGCCCAGCGCTGGATCCCGGGATTTATGGGCCTTAATCATAGGTATCTTTGCACCACTCCATCTGGCTTGGATCCTGGGATTTATAGACCCTCACCATAGGTACCGTTGTACCACTCCATCTCGACTAGGGTGGGAGCTAGCCATGGAAGGAAGTCTAGATTAGATTCTCTCAGGTATGTGGATCAATATGTTTTTAGGTTAATTAAATAATAATAATAATAATTTTGTAGTGAAAATAACTTATTTCCATTTCTACTCTTATCAAATTTTATAGAAATTTAAAAAATGTTTACAATTTTACTATAATATTGTATAAAAAATATTAAAAGAAAATTAGAATTTTTTTTTAAATTGTTTAATTTTAAATTTATTTGTATATAGTGTATCCTCTTGGATGTTTGACACGTGTTGGAGTTGGCAAAGCTACTCTCCGTGGCAATTAAAATAAGTTACTCTGAAAGATGAAGGTAAGTTAATTTTGTAGTTGGTTTTTTTAGCTTGAAAGTGGCTCCTCGAATCAAGGGTAGCCCAGCGCTGGATCCTGAGATTTATGGGCATTCATCATAGGTAACTTTGCACCACTCCATCTAGCTTAGATCCTAGGATTTATAGACCCTCACCATAGGTACCATTGTACCACTCCATCAGGACTAGGGTGGGAGCTAGCCGTGGAAGGAAGTCCAGATTACATTCTCTGAGGTATGTGGATCAATATGTTTTTAGGTTAATTAAATAATAATAATAATAATTTTGTAGTGAAAATAACTTATTTCTATTTCTACTCTTATCAAATTTTATAGAAATTTAAAAAATGTTTACAATTTTACTATAATATTGTATAAAAAAAATATTAAAAGAAAATTTTATTTTTTAAAAAAATTCTTTAATTTTAAATTTATTTATATCTAGTGTATCCTCTTGGATGTTTGACACATGTTGGAGTTGGCAGAGCTACTCTCTGTGGCAATTAAAATAAGTTACTCTGAAAGATGAAGGTAAGTTAATTTTGTAGTTGGTTTTTTTAGCTTGAAAGTGGCTCCCTGAATCAAGGGTAGCCCAACGCTGGATCCCAGGATTTATGTTTAACATGCCTCTAATCTAACCCCTATTTTTGTAAATGTAATTGTAATTTTGTAAATTACCCCACTGAGGAGCTCAAGGAAAAGGCCCCACCAGTGGTACATGGGAGTATTGTTATGTCATTTTCCTGAAATAACTTAAAAACAACTTAACTAAATCCTTTACATAAGGGAGAGAAGTATTTGACCATGAAAGTCAAGTTATGGCTAGGGTCATCCTAAACTAAATGCCACTTTAGTATTGGCAGCTAAAACCAAGAATCTACATATGTATTTATGAAGGACTAGTGCTACTACTATAGGTGTAATAGGTATGTATAAGTGTATGTACATATAAATATATACAAATCTGCAAGAAGTGTGCTTTTAACCTTATATTACACCCCTATGAGAGAAGTCTACATATTTAAAAAGATATAGATATATACAAATCTGCAAGAAGTATGCTTTTAACTTTATACGTACACCCCTATGAGAGAAGCCTACATATTTAAAAAGATATTGGAGAAACATTCAATATATATATATACACCATCTATTTCATTTACTTATAAAAGATGGTCGCCATCCATCATTCTATCTATTATTACTTAAGATATGAGGAAGACATTCCAAACTATATATATATATATATATATATATATATATATATATACCATCCCTTTAATAAGATATTTACTAATTTTAGTCTTGAGGGAATACATTATAATGGAATACATTATAATGGCCACACTTTATAGATCCTACACTATAAACATATACATATACTTGTGGACATAAAAGAGTAAAATAAAACATCATACAACAAGGGAAGTAATGACAAGTATTATTTATAAAGGTAACCATCAGAATAATCGTATTATTCGTTAAGCGTAAACATTTCAACTCATATTTTGATGATGAAAGAAGAACTTAAAAAAAAACAAATATTATATAAACAAGTAAGGAATTTTAGTTGTAATACTATCCATATAGATCATGTGCATGGGAAAACGATAATAAGTATTTTCTAGAAGAAAGATAGATGAGAAGATACGGTTCTTAAACGGTTGGGAGCAAATGGAAGACCACCAGAGATCATGCTCCCTTGTTGAAAAGGATCTCCGATCTTTTTCTTTAAGAGATAAAACATGATTTGTAGAACATAACCCTAACTCCACCCGAATTGGCGGTTAGTCATGAGCCAACAAATTTCTGAAAAATCGGTGATGGTCTCTCCTTTGGGGAAACACATCAAATATGTGAAAATTCCCACATAAGATCCAAAGAGATGATGTAAACCTCACAATGAAAGAATTTAGGAATAATAGAAGATGAGAGAAGCATTAGAACATAGATCCAAAGGAGCTCTGATAGAGGCAGAATAATTACACATGTTACATTAATCTGAATAGTAAACTGATAAATATACAATGTTGAGGATGAGGATGAGGATTCAAATTCACTAGGTGTAATTCGAATTAGCCTTCATGCACATATCCATAATCAGTGGAGAGTCATCAAATCATAACTAGGAGTCCACCTTCTCATAAGTGAAGTCATCAATGCACAAGTAATGGTCAACCGGGAGTCAAACTGAGTCTAACTGAGTGTGGTTGGTGTAACTGGCACATGGAAGCACTAATGTAGTGAAGGAGGCTCAGTGGAGGGCACATATGGAGCTAACTGGAGTCAGAACAGGCTATCTAGTCACACTGGAGGTCCATCGGAGTGATAAGGTCAGTTAGGAGTCAGTTAATCCTTAAATCAAGGAAAGAACTGAAGATAACTGAGTTAAACTGGACTGGTAGGTGAAGAAAGGCGCCCTTTTCATGTAGTAGGTGAAAGGAGGGCGCACTAAGCTCTAGGAGAGCTAAAACTGATCTGAAGGAAGCTCCGGGGGCTAGGTGTTAGTATTGATGACTAGGATGCATGCAAACCCTAATTTTTGCATGCATGACTGAAAATGAAAATGACATAAATGCTAGGAGGACTAAGATGGAGTATAGGAATATCCTAACACCCCCCCTTAATCCATCCTGGGCCCTGGTAACTAGGACCAAAGGTCACCCATACAATCAATGAAATGATAAAAAAATAAAGAACTGTCCATAAACTGAGGAAATGGGGAAAACCTCATGGGAAAAATACCCCCCCCTCAAAAGAACAGTAAATAACTCAAAGAACCATCATACTATGCAGAAAAGAAAGAAGCTTTCATCAGTGAAAACTTTTGTAAAAAACTTGGCAAGCTGATCCCTTGTAGGAAGCTAAAGTAGAAGCTAGATCTGGATCTAGTCTCTTGATATGCCTCCCACTATGTGGAGAATGTGTTGGACGAAGCAAGTCTTTCAGGAACTCTTTCTGTAACTGGAGCGAATGGAACATGAGGAGCCTTCCCAAGAGATGGAAGATAGAACCCCATCATCATGCTGCATCTCTCATGGAGAGGTGGATAGCACAATGCAAGGTTGGCATGATGCTGAAGTCTAGTAGTTCTGCGAACAGATAAATCATCAACTGTGTTCTCAGTAGTAGCAAGGACTGTGTGAGCCCATATTGACCTCGAATCTGGACTGAGAATAGGTGTTGGTTCTGGATCTGAATCTTCTTCAACCATGATCTCAACATCAAAAACTTGATCTTCTTCTTCATTAGAAGAGGAGTCACTGTGATCTTTCTCAGAATATGAAGGAATAGTCAGAGAGAAAGGCATGAAGTGTGAGAACTCATATGCCTTTGAGGCATGATTAGCAATTCCATTCGCTATAACCTTTCCAGTGGAGATTTCTGTAATCTCTACTGTGTTTGGACCAAAAATTACTTGCTTTGGTGATCCTGTATGAGTCATTTGATATACTGACAACAAATTAGCTGTTAGAGAAGGAACAAATAAGACATTTTTGAACTTACCATTCTCCATATGAACTGTACCCAATCCTTTGGAAGAAATCTGAGAGTTGTCTCCCATGTGAATGGTAGGCCCACTTGGACATACAAGGAGGAGAAGGATTCTTCAGAGGCAATCATGTGGTTGGAGGCTCCAGAATCTATGAGGAGGGCTTTTGTTTTTGAAAAACCGGCCATCAATGCATGGCAATCATCAGATCCACTTCCAGAATCAGACATCTTTGCTTCTTTTGGAACAACAATTTTGTTTTGTTCAAGAAGCTTGGTTAGAAGATCAATTTTCTGGTGCATGCAAGCTTTCTCAGGATGGTTTCCTCTCTTGCAGTAGGAACAATTTGGTCTCTTTTGTTTGTCATTCTTGGATTTTGATGGCTTCTTGTCTTTGTCTCTTTGCCTCCCTTTTGCATTCGCTCCACTTGCTTCACTAGCTAGAAGAGCTAGATCTTTGGAGGTTTTGATGGCACCCATTTGAATCAATTTGACCTCTTCTTGAGTGAGGGCTGCAGCAAAGTCTTGTAAAGTGGGAAACTTCCATCCAGGGATTGACATTCGAACAGAATGGAAAGTATATACAAAGATAGAAAATTGAGATCCAAGTTTGCTCAATATGAAGAGTACTAATTGCTCATCACTTTTAGTGATGCCACAATGCTGGCATTGTAAATTCAAATTGTGAAATTTTGAGAAGAATTATTGGATGCTCTCAAAATTGCTAGGTTGAAGGGCAACCAATTCATTTTCGAGAATGTGGCCTCTTATCCCATCTTGTTTGCCAAAGAGACTCTCCAATTTTGTCCATAACTCATTAGGAGACTTCATTCCTTCAACATGAAACAATAGATCTTCAGACATATGAAGGCAAATGCATCCAAAGACTTCATCCATTTTATTTAGATGCTTGATTCTATCTACAGCTTGATGTGGTATGGCATCTTTTTCCTCAACTATTCTAGAGAACCCTCTCGACTTCAAGTGTATTTTCATCTTACCCTTCATTCGAAGTAATTGAAGGGAGTGAGGATCATAGGAGAAAGAGAAGAAGAAGAAGCATTCGAATTGCTCATTTTGATTGCTGGAACAAGTGCAAATAGAAACTGCTGAATTTGCTGCTGCAACTGCTGGAACTTCGAAATACCTGCAAAAAACTCTCAAGAATGGAGGTAGAATATACTCTCAACCTTGCTCTGATACCATGTGAAAATGCCCACATAAGATCCAAAGAGATGATGTAAACCTCACAATGAAAGAATTTAGGAATAATAGAATATGAGAGAAGCATTAGAACATAGATCCAAAGGAGCTCTGATAGAGGCAGAATAATTACACATGTTACATTAATCTGAATAGTAAATTGGTAAATATACAATGTTGAGGATGAAGATTCGAATTCACTAGGTGTAATTCGAATTAGCCTTCATGCACAGATCCATAATCAGTGGAGAGTCATCAAATCATAACTAGGAGTCCACCTTCTCATAAGTGAAGTCATCAATGCACAAGTAATGGTCAACCGGGAGTCAAACTGAGTCTAACTGAGTGTGGTTGGTGTAACTGGCACATGGAAGCACTAATGTAGTGAAGGAGGCTCAGTGGAGGGCGTAGATGGAGCTAACTGGAGTCAGAACAGGCTATCTAGTCACACTGGAGGTCCATCGGAGTGATAAGGTCAGTTAGGAGTCAGTTAATCCTTAAATCAAGGAAAGAACTGAAGATAACTGAGCTAAACTAGACTGCTAGGTGAAGAAAGGCGCCCTTCTCATGCAGTAGGTGAAAGGAGGCGCACTAAGCTCTAAGAGAGCTAAAACTGATATGAAGGAAGCTCCGGGGGCTAGTTTGCTGAGGGCTAGGTGCTGGTACTGATGACTAGGATGCATGCAAACCCTAATTTTTGCATGCATGACTGAAAATGAAAATGACAGAAATGCTAGGAGGGCTAGGATGGAGTATAGGAATATCCTAACAGAATATTGATGGAAGCTCGTTTCGCTGAGTGTTTAGCACTCCTTACATCTGTTGTCAATAGAATAGACGTGTGTCACCTCGTAGGGATGAACCGTAACGAGATGGCGTTTCTTCTAAGTTCCTGCGCAGTTATTTATAGGTGGAGGTTTTGTTCTCTAGGGGGGGGGATGGGAAATGGGAAATTTGAGAAGAAGAGACAACTCTCAGAGAGAAGTGAACCTCTCTTTAAGCTCAACTCATCTCTGTGCCCTTTTGGTTACACATTTGGGAATCGAGTTAGGAAATGACAGTTCATCCCAGAGTCAACCCTATCTCTTCATAATAGTGTTCCTTATTCTTTCTGCAGCCAGTCATCTCAACCTTTTTATCTTCTACCTCGTATCACTGTTATAGGTTGAATGGGAGAGGAAATCTCCATCGGAGATGGATTCCAAGATGGTTATCGTCCTTGAGTTACTAAATATGTATAAGTTAGGTTTTGTTAAGCGGAAAGGGACGGCTCTGAGAAAACTCCAGGAGAGCCGAGCCATGGTTCCCTTACTGGTCTGATGATCGTTGGGAGCAAGGCCTTCAACATTTCACTGCGGAACGTTTAGTGTAGCGCTGTGGAGGAAAAAGGAATAGCTCCAACGGAGCTGGATCCCAACCTTTGCATAATCGTGTTTAGGGTGAAGGTATGTGTTAGGCTTACATTGCATTGTTTTGGCTCATAGTATTTCTCACTAAACCTCGGCGACAATGCGATTAGATTTTCTAAAGGAAATATCTGAAACTATTTACTTGGTAGTATTCAGGATTTTATTTATGTATGACAAATTTTCTTTATCCTTGTATAAATTTGTGTTAATTCACTGTTTAATTCTGGCTTGAAATATTGGTTCTTAAAATCAAATTTTGCTTTTTGCTAGGGTAGGAAATAGTATCCAAGCCACCTGACCTCTAAGGTCTTCTACTGCGACTAAGCAGATTAAAGGACGACTCCTACAGATCCGATCCCAAGCTTTAAGATAAAACTCTTACCATTTTTTTCTCTTCCTAGAAGATCTTACAACGCCTTTAGCGTCGATCTCTGTCTGGAACGGGATACACCTTGTTTTTGTAATAGTGTTGGAAGGTGTGTAAGAGCGTGATCGCTTTTATTTAAAAACTGTACTGGATCTCAGCGTGATTAAGGTATAACCAGGTTTTCCCATACCCGTGTCGAAAGCACACTGATTGGAATCGTATTGTTTTCATTAGCTCCTTTTGCCATCGTTTTGCTTACACCTCGGAGTTTAAGATTATGACCGTAGGGTAATCTATATGCATCTCTGTGTACGGACGCTGCCATGGATTTACTTAGATCTCTGTTGTGAAACGATGATCGTAGGGTATAAGTATAACGTATGCTGCCACTATATGATGATCTATGCATATGAATGCTGCCTTCAGTGGGTTGCTTTTTATACACCTTCCAGACAAACGTAGGAGTGATTGTATATATAAATACTTCTGCCTAAAATTGCAAGGATTGGTATTATGCATATATGTTAATATACTCGTGTCTGCAAAAGTAAAGATTAAGATTAATTAAAGTCAATATATGAAAGACTTATAAGAATAATGTATGGAATATAAATTGTAGTGGTACTTTGGTTAAATACCCATACAACATCATTACTTCAAAAGAAATAACATTTGCAAACGTTTTAGTATTAGTCGATAATATTGAATATTGTGGGAATCCCTCGAAGAGTTTTTATTTTCCAGCTAGGGTTATTCCTTAAGTAATGTTTTCGCACTATAGACTCACTTATTCAAGTAAGAAATTAATACAATTATAAGTGCTCCTAGCTCACTTATGTACACATAGTTTTACGGACCTTAAGTAGAGTTGCCTTTATAATGAGGTTCACTTTATCTTAAAGCATTAATCTATTATGATATATAAGAGTGTTGAGTGTTATGTGGAGAGGAGATACCTCTTAGGTAAACTCACAATTAAAAACATAACTATATATATGTATATAGTTATAGGAAACTATATAGAACAAGTAAAATAATACATAGTTCTTTTTGTTCAATTTGATGTATCATCACTCGCTTACTTAAAGTGAAAGGTAATTGAATTAGTTATACATGTTAAAAGAAAAGTCTTGAATTAAGGTTGTATAAACTTGTATGTTGGAAAATATCCCTATGAGAGATCCCTTGAGAAAATAACTAAGGCAACATCAAGCGTCGTGGATGTAAACGTTGTTGACTAGATAAGATAAATAAATAAATAAAAACCCTTTGTGGACATAGCCCAAGATGAGGGTGAACCACGTGAAAATGTGTATGGGAAATGCCGACGTGGGAACACTACCAACACTGGCTCGGTGGAGGGTTTTGCATAGTTGACCCACCAATGCGAGAGTTGCATTGAAGAAAACTGAGCAAAACCCTAGTTTACGAAATGAATGCACAATGAAGTCACTGGGCCATGAGAACACGAGGGAGAGGGCTCCTGGAGGTAATCGCATGCCAGGATACCAACGGAGTCGACGGTTCGTCAACTCGACCTCCGGTTTCCGAGTTATGTCGAGTTGCAAGTTGCATGAAAATGTCGTTCAGGGACACTTGGTGACTTTCGGTCCTCCTAGGGTTCTGTTTTTTAAGGCTTGTATAATTTCCTTATTGAAAACTCACCTTTTATACCATGTTAAATTTTTTATACTTGATCTAGATAAATGCTTTATACCGATTATAACCATTACTTCAATGCATAAATTTAACCATAAAACATTTACATAAAGAATTTAACATGTAGAATCTAGTTAAGAATAACAATGCACAAGAGACACAACATTTTATCCCGGGAAACCCTCATGGGGAAGAAAACCTAGCATCCTTTCTTAGAATAATAATGTTTAGAAAACAAGTACAATGAAACCATGAACAAACCCTAACCCTCAAGGGTTTTACCACATGAAAAAGCCTTAATGACACATCACAACAAGAGTACTTATATCCATGAAGATGACCTCCAAGCCATAAGGATATCCAAGCATATCCTTCCCAACCAACAATAGAAGGAACCTGCTCATGAGAAAACCCTAATACACAAGCTCATGAGGAAACCCTAAAATAAGAGTTTCCTTCTCCTTCATGTGCAACTCCAAGAGGACAAATACAAGACATGAAGTGCTTACAAATGAAGAACATGAGCATTTATTGTTCATATTGAATAAGTAAGGTTGCACTGTATTTATTGGTTGTACTTTATTTCTCGAATCCCGAGGTAACGTTTGTTCCTTTCACCAATGTTGCTTTGAGCACTTGTATGTAGTTACTCATATGTAGTGTTGAATCTAATTGTACAATCAAATATTGGGCGTTGATGAAATGTGTAGCATGTATTGCACTTAGTTTTATTAAATTACACTTGAACATTGACTTAACTTGTAATTTAATAATCCAAATTCACAAATTTTAATTAGATATATCCAATTAGTGTCCATGAGTGAGTTCATTGAAACCTTGAAATACATTGTATTGCACTTAGTTTTATTAAATTACACGAGCAAGAACTTTGACTTAACTTGTAATGATCATCCAAAATCACAAATTTTAATTAGATATCCAATTAGTGTGCATGTAGTGAGTTCGTTGAAACCTTTAAATATAATAGTTTGTTCTTTTGACATAGTGCATTCATAAGTAATATATAATCCACACAATAGATTGACACAAGAACATGTGGAAACCGAAGAACAAATACAAAGTGAAATGTATCATTCATTTATAAGTGAAATGTTAATGCACATGTGTCCAAAAGTACATGCATCCAAAAGTACATATATATCCAAAAGTATCCAAAAGTACATGTATCCAAAACTATCCAAAAGTACATATATCCAAAACTATCCAAGCAACATGTACATGTATCCAAAAGTACATATATATCCAAAAGTATCCAAAAGTACATGTATCCAAAACTATCCAAGCCACATGTACATGTATCCAAATGTACATATATCCCATAAGACACATCAAAACTCAAGCTTCCTCTCGTTCTTTCCCGACGTTGATCCTCTAGGCACATCTCTAGGATCATTGTGCATCTCTGGATCCTACAAATTAAATATCAATTGTTAAATTCAACTAACTATGTACTAATACATTAGCTCAATATAAAAATTAAAAAAATTAAATTGCGGCTCACTGATTTATAACAAACACTCACCCACTCCGTTGGACGAATTGGCGGCTCTGATGGTCCGATCACCAATCTCCTCCTCTCCGGAATCGGTCTCTGCAAATAAAAGACCATATCTAAATGATCTCAACAATTATCAACATGTGCATGGAAATTGCATGAAACACTTGGTCACTAATGGACATCTCACCTCAACGAGAGACTGTGACAAAGGGGATTGCATTCCTTGAGTAGAAGATGGAGTTGTTGGTTGAACATCTAGGATGGTCACAACCATGGTCGAACCAGGGGGGCTAGGAACTGCTCCTACTGCTGGTGGCTACAATCACTAAATGTTGAAATAGTCAGACATGCATGAATAAACAATAAACAACAGTAATAAACTATGTCTAGATCATGTCAAAATAGTTGTACCTCTGTGTGGCTTGTTGTTATTGCAGATGCAGCATTGAATGCTGCATCAATGACCCCTGGGGGGTTTGCAATAGACAACTCCGGATCCTGATGCAGTAAACATGCAAATCAAACAGTAACAAAAATAATTTATGCACTAGATTTCAAGTTAACCAACAAATATCATCGAAGGATATACATTACCATGGTATCAGATGGAGCTGTTGGTTGAACATCCAGGATGGTCGCAACCATGGTCGAACCAGGGAGGCCAGGAACTGCTCCTGCTGGTGGTGGCTACAATCACCAAATGTTGAAATAGTTAGACATGCATGAATAAACAATAGACAACAATAGTAAACTATGTAAAGATCATGTTGAAATAGTTACTACCTCTGTGTGACTTGTTTCCATTGCAGATGCAACATTGACTGCTACATCAACAATCGATGCGAGGTTTGCAATAGAAAACTTTGGTTCTTGATGCAGTAAACATGCAATTCAAACATTAACAAAAATGATTTATGCACTGGATTTCAAGTTAACCAACAAATATCATCGAAGGATATACATTACCATGGTATCAGTAAGCCCATGGTCGTGGGTAGCTGGAGTCTTGCTAGGAGTAGGCTGCCTCACATACACATGACCCTTGTTCATGAATGGACTAGGAGGATATACAAATCCAGGCAATGGTCCAAATGTTTTGGTTGGTTCCTAGAGTCAGCAAGTGTTCATGTAGTTAGACATGCATGATTCAACGAACATACATGTATTTAAAAAATGACATTTTTAATTGTTTACCTGGAGCCCCAATGTTTCCTCGGACGATATGACCATGGATGCTACCTCCATATTAGCTTGCCCCAGTGAAGGATCTGCCATCTGCAAGTTTAATAATTGTAAATATTAGACCGTAGATAGCATTAGTGAACTAACATGTAAAGTATAATGTGGAAATTAACAAATTAGCAAGTATTAAAAAATTGGAATTTTAAAATGTTTAACTCGATGTGAGATACGACAATGGGTGTTATATAAGAGGGGCCTGCCAACTGGGTAGCATCATGAATCCCTCCACCAATGACGGGATTAATGGATGGAATGTCATGCCCTCCTGTAGAGTCTGGAACATCTGACTCTGGGGCATCGCTACCGGCATAAAGCATCAACTGCAAGTTCACAAAATTAATATATTAGCTCAAACTATATATATGTGTACAAAGAGGAAAATAAATGAAGAATTTATTACAATTAACCATCTACATACCTCACTCAAAAACCCATTGAAGGAAACATTGAGGAAAGACTATAGTAGGGACGACCACACGATGTGCACTAGTGAGGCTCAGTACTAGGCTGGGGATGTGCCGATGGTCATGCACTAGTGGATGGTCCTGCATCGTGACGACTTGGTGTATGTGCCACACCAGTGACAGATGTCCCTCCCTCACCCATATGCTGAACCATAGTGCCATGGCGAACAACTGCCCGTTCCAAACTCAAAAACGCATCACGTGTTTGTGGAATAACACGATGTGCAGGTGGGACATCTGGCCCAGGAAACTTCCTGCGAGGTGCAGGGATAGGGTGATCAGGGACTCGAAGCCTCGAATTGGGTCGGTTTTGGGGCATCCCCCCACCGATCCCCTGAAACTTCAAGATATCAAAATAGTTTATGTGTTTATGTAACACGAACTCTGCATACATATTTCGAAGGAAATACAAGGGAATTTCCCTGTTGTTATGTGGTGGCATTTCAAAAACCATGTTCCATCTGTCCATCCAGTTATCAACAAATGGTTGAAATGTGCACAACTCAATAGAGATATGAGGCCTGTTTGCATTTGGGATTTCCCCCGACCGAGGGTCCCTAAACATTGCAAATATGAGCTCTTTGGATATTTTCAACTTTTTGATTGCAGTGTAGTCTAGCCCATCAGCATATTCTTGTCTTTTTATTTCTCTATATGATGTAATATCATATAGTAAATTGCTTGACTGTGAAATAGTGTCAACAATTGCATCCAGAGTTGATGCAAGTGAGCGACGAATCTTGTCACCACCACTAAAATATGCACTAATGCCCTTCAAGCGGGCAAGCTCAATCAATATCTCGGCATTTGTGTCCATAGCCGCAACTGCAATAAAAACATCAATACGAAAATCATTAGAAACATATACATGGTATATAATGATGTCTCTTCAAAATTGAAAATGTATTAAATCAAACTCAAGTAAGCAATTTAATGGCATTCACTTGCATACATTTAAAACTTAAAATTAAACATTTAACAATTAAAAAGTAAGTTTCGTTCAACTTCTTTCTAGAAGTTAAGGCACTTCTTAACCCTCATTGGTGACTTTTCCATGCACACTTGGGTTTAAACTTCTTAGAATTTAGGAGTGTTATTTTGACATGTTTTGGCCTTTACGTCCCTTGTAGAAAACAATATTTCCATCAACTTCATAAGCTAACATTAAATTTATTGATTTCAACATATTATGCCTTGTGATTGGAGGGGAGGACAAAGTGGCATGGAATGAAATGGATATGTATGAGTTTGTCTTGCCAATATGATTACATATACTTGAGATGACTATCAATGATTAAGATGTTGAATAATCAACTAGAGATTGTGACTAGAATCACAATAATAACAATGTCAACTTAATAAGATATCACAAGTGGAATATGACATTGTTATCTTAGAATTATCACATATATTTATTAAGGATCCAAGTATTATGATATGTGATTGATATGATAAGATGGTTGATTAGGAGGATGAAGATTAAGTTGAGATAGAACAACTAAATTTAAATGTCACAGTCCTAGGACTGTGACTACATTCAGTTAATGAATAAGTAAGAATAGGATATGACTTGTTATGCTTAGAAAGATGGTTAAGGTAACATGCCCAAGGGCATGTTAGGTGCTAAAACTCAGACCTGTGTCTTAAACACAGTCTTTAAAAGGGGTGGAAGTTTAGGATAGATGTAGAGTTAGGACAACATCCAAGGGAAGAAGGGCCGAGATAGGTAAGAATGTTAGAAGGGTTTTAGGATAGGTTTCTAGGAGTAGTTACTAGGTTAGGGCCACAGGTCTTTTTGAGTGTATAATAGGATTGTTGGATATGTAAACGATAGGGGCGAGGGACTATTATGATATTTGAGGCAAGAAAAGGGGTGATACAGGGATGCCACCAATCCTCTAAATATCATTGACTCGATCATGGTTGGGAACAATTTCACGACACACTCTAGGTAGTTCATGGGTGTTCACCATTTCCATTGTTCTATAAACATGGAAACCAACCAAAAGTGACATGGGAAAATGGGGAAATTGTGGACTGGAATACAATTGGTTGTAGATGAGATTAGAGACTCGACATGTAGAAATATATTACCCATTGTTTTTACTATTTTAAAAAAAGGTTGATAAACCTAGTGATGCAGGGGCATAGACTATTTGAGTAAAGTCATTTATGACTTTGCTAGGTCAAGTGAACTTAAGGAGACCTAGGGTCTCACATGTTTCTAATTTGCTTAAATATTTTGTTGAGAGGTTGAATAAAGAGGATAAGGATACCAGATCCTTTTCCCAATGTAATCGACAGGGTTAGTTTAGCATTTCCAGAATTGTAGCATCTAGTTAGTGATTTGCCAAGTGACTCACTAGTTAGTTGAGTTAATCATGGATTATGTTTCTTCTTTATAGGATCAAAGAAGCAGAATTCGAGTTGTATTTAGTTTAGCTGATGACCTTTAATTAATTAGCTTTTTGGTAGCTCAATAGAGCTAGGGTTAGCTTGCAAAGTTTCAAAGATAGAGATTCAAGTGGAAGAGGGCTCATAATTATCAATTCCTTGGAGCAAAACAGAGACAATTTCTCTCTGCAAAATTGATCTTTACATTGTATGGAAAGCTCAGAAAATTAAATAAGAAACAGAGTGATTTTCTATATGAAGTATTTGAGTTGAATCAACGGTCCCTGAGCGTTGAGTAGATTGATCGAGGGTGTGGATAGGTCGATTAACTAGTTGCAGTCTCAATGGTGGAGATCAGATGCCATTTAGATCGACGATTCCAGATCCACATCGCAGTCAAAACTGCATGATGGTTATGAAATCTTCAACGGTGCAATGAATACTGGGGTTGTATGGTTGTTTCAGGACGTGTTGACTTGTAATTCGATATCATAGTGAGAAGGTTCGTATATTTCAACTTTTGTTTGCCATTGCGATAAGGCTAGGGGCACAGAGGTTAAGTCATATGTGCAGAACAAGAACCAAGTGTCGAGGAAGGTAGAGTTAAAAAACAAATGAGGTGGGTGCTATAACCAAGAAGTACAAATATTTTAGTGGGAAAATGGTGCTGGCTGCTAAAACTGGAGGAAGGAATAAAACTAGTCATAGTTACTAGTTTTAACTCTGTGTTTATATATATATTGTTGATTTATATATAATACACTGTTTTATGTTTAATAGGGAAGGCCCGAGAGGCATTTTGTTAATATGTTTTGTCATTTAGTTAAGGGTGCTTAACTAAGAGGCAATGTATAGCTACATACACTTGTGATGAAATTTTGATTATGTTCATGGACAAAAGATTGTGATGAAATTTTGAGAAACCAAGTTACTAATTTTTTATGCATTTTTTCTATTCACGCTTGTGCATGCATTCAATCTTGTTATGGCCATTTCCGAGGAAACTTATTCAATTAGTATCATGGGGAAATGGCCTTTGAGGGTTGGAAATTTGGGTTTCATGTGGATGGATACATTGTAGAAAGGGAGGAGTTCTATTTTTTTATTATTTTTGGTTGCATTAGGAATTTTTGAGTTCTTGAAAAGGGATTCATTGTAATTATTCACTCATCTTGGTTGAGGGAGATATGAATTTAATTAGAGATTGGGTTATTTCCAATTTGCTAAATATTACAAAATTAGGTTGTTTTAAACTATAAAAAAACGGTAATTTAGGTTGAAATTCTGCTCCTCCAATACTCTAGGGCACAAAATCCGCCATCGTCCAAGCTCAAATTCGCGTTCTTGATGGTTGAAATGCGTTGCGGCTTATTGGGACTGTGTATTTAAATTGATTTTAGATTTACAAAATGCGTACGCATTCTATAACTACATAACGCGTACATGTTTTGTAGTTATATAACACGTATTATGTTTACGTATTCTACATGTCTAATGACATGTTAGGCTTGGGTTTTACCATATCAAGTGCTATGTAGCAGAAACGCGTTATATTTTTAGGTAACGTGACCGTGTTACCAAAAACTAGGATTGCATCTAAAAGGTACCTCATCTTCTTGCACACACCCGAGTACTACTCAATACACCATCCTGCCATGTTGTAACATAGGGGAACACTCCTCATCTCTCATCCTTTTTTCTATTGACATGTTGCTCTATATTCGTGTTTACCACCAACATGCATCGTGTGCATAACATTATTTCCACTATTTCCATTGTTACCGGAATGACCCATTAACTGCAACAAAAGGACCATACTGAGGTACATGGTTTTGGGGAAGGTTATTTGCATTCTCATGGTAAATTGAACCATGTTGTAGAGTGTTATGGTTTTTATTTTAGGCATGGGGAATTGAATCTTTTGTACTATTTCCAATGCTAAATTGAAGATTTTTTGTTGTTAATCTCTATTTCCAATGATATATATTTTCTCTATGCATGAAGAAAGGACTGTTTCATATGCTTTCTTGTTTAAGAAGTTACAATTCTTTATGATTTTTATGTATGTTTACTTTTTTTAATTTAGTTATGTATGAAGAACACATGAATTTTTAGATAAATTCTACATTTGGCCAATATTAATATTGCAAAACCGTCTTTGCAAAATACTTGAATGATTTGATATAAATGTCGTTGAAAGTTGGACACATAAAAAACAATCAGAAAGTAGAATACCCTAGTGATGAGAGGAAATCTGCGGATGATTTTTTAAATTCGACAGTTTCGAACCTTTTAAGTGTTGATGTATATGTAACTTCGGAATGTATTTCACATATATGTATATTGTATTCCTATAGAGATGGTATTATTCCTCTATAAGGAAGTGTCGTCATTTATATTGTAAGTGTCGTAACTTATACTTGATGGGTTATTAGACCACCTTGTTTGGGGTCGGCCCTGTATAAGTCATGTGGGTCAAAGGGTTATTAGACCACCCTATTGGGGGTCGGCCATGTGGGTCAAAGGGTTATTAGACCACCCTATTGGGGGTCGGCCCACTCAGCATTATGTTATGTGGTTAAGTTCGAGCCGACATGAGTTAGGTAAAAAGGCAAGTCAAGTCAAGTATAAATAGAGTGCGGGAGGCACTCTATTTACTCACTCACTTCACACACATGCTCTCAAGGAGGAGAGGCGCACTTATGGAGGAGGAGGATTGCTGCTAGGTTATGGCTATCTCTATTGGTTGGTTGTATCATTTCTCTATCTATCTCTGAGGAAGTTATTGGGGTTTTTCACCTTTATGGTTTTCCCCAAGTAAATCTTTGTGTCTCTTGTGTGTGCTTGCATTATTGTCTCCATGATTGATATGCTGTAGATATGCTGTACATGTTGTTCTCTTAGTTAAGATCCTAGATCATATTGAAGTAAATTCAGAAAATTCAACATGGTATCAGAGCTAGCCTGAAAGAAGGCATGATATGGCATGTATGACACTTGTTGCACTTACGATGCTAGGGCTTGATATAGCAAAAACCAGTCATCGTAGCACTTTCGCTATAAATCCGTTTTGGCGAAGTTTTCGGATCTGAAATTGTTGCAGGCCGAATCTAAGATCTCCAGGTATCTTGTGTCCAAAGGACAACCTCTAATTCGTTGTACTTTGTGATTTATGATCTGTACAATATAGGGTTTCTGCCTCTTCCAGATCTGAGTCAAAATCAGGTGACCTTGGGAAAAAGGTCATATCTTGGGCTAGGAAGCTCCAAATGAAATTTCGTAAAAAGTGACAGGTACTACACAGTCTGCAATATCTCAGAAAACGTTTTCAGAGGCCGAAGTCGAACCAGTGACACGTGGCACGCCGTACAAGTTCGCTCTCTTGTATTATCCAATAAACAGGTCACGTTGCGACATTTGGCATAACTCTCTCTCAGAGAGTCCAACTGAGGTCAGACCTGTCAGGATGGAAAGGTAACAGGCCGAGCTATCTCAGAAAACGTTTTCAGAGGCTGAAGTTAAAACAGTGACACGTGGCACGCCGTACAAGTTCGCTCTCCTGTTTTATCCCAAAACAGGTCACGTTGCGACATTTGGCATATCTCTCTCTCAGAGAATCCAATTGAGGTCAGACCTGTCAGGATGGAAAGATAACAGGTCAGGCTATCTCAGGAAACTTTTTCAGACCCTGTGGATCAAAAATTTTGGAGTTACACCAGAAACAATCAGGTACATATTTCTGTCAAAACAGAATTATTTTTTGGTACCTTCATTCATGGCTTCCGGAATTTAGGGCTTTGGAGAAAGTTGGAATTTTTGTAATCGGAGACCACGGCTGGATGCTACTCATCAAAATAGAAATTTAGAGACCAAGATCAGAATTTTTGGTTGGGCAGAAGGCCGGGCTTGATTAGACCCTAGTTCGGGACTTTGATCAGAAAAGTGGAAAATTAGGGCTTCTGTAAAAATGGGAATTTTTGAAATCTGTGACCACGGCTGGAAGCTCCTCAGAAAAATAGAAGCTTAGAGCTTTGGATCAAACATTTTGATGGGGCAAAAGAGTGGGCTTCATCAAACCCCAGTTCAGGGTCACGTCTAGTGAATCTAGAAGTTTCAAAGGCAAAATTGAGGAGTGAAACTTTGCAGTTTTCAAATTCTGAATATACCAACTTGATCAGCTCATCAAGGCACATATTTCTATCCTATCAGAAGTTTGAAATTCAAAGTTTGAATTTTTGGGGTTTCTCTGACAAACCCATATCCAGCTCAAGGTCCAGTTCTTGCAAATCAAGTGGATTGGGTTAATCACTTGCATAAGTGAAGAAGTTCCTGTTTCAGAGGGAGATGAGGCTAAGGCCTTACATAAGAAGATTACAAGTGATCTCGACAGGTATGACTCATCGAGGTATGTTTTGAGATTTGTTCATAATTAAGTTTATGGTATGCTTGTCTTCATATTATCACGGTTAGTACAATCTTGATTTTAGACTTGTCATATCACCTTAATAAAATTATGAATGCATGATAGAAGTCATTCATTTATTAGGAGTATGAAACTTATGTTTGTACTAACACATTGTGATGTTGTATGAGTTTTATGTTGTCTACTAACATGAAAGGTACACCAAGAAGACAAATCATGTTCTAGTTCAAGAACATATGATCATGAGGACAAAGATTCATCCATTGCCATGGATATCATAGAAGATCCATTCTCGAGGTATGTATAACTTAGTTTTATAATGGTTAACTTATGAGACATGCAGGTTACTAGCACAAGTCACTAAAGAGAACCAGAAGACATTATGCGGGTATGTTAGACATAAATAGCTAGCATGCTAATCCAGGTATGTTTTTCCTATATCAAGCTAAAATCCTACCTTGTGTTAGGATCTTATACTGTTGTTGATAATAATTATTCATGAAGTCATAGGTTTGAATAATCATGGTTGGATGTATATTATTATAATTGATGATATGACTAACTAGAAGAATCATGAAAGTATAGGCTTGAATAATCACAGGTTTTATGCATTTTATATCTTATCTTGACTGATGATTCAACTAACCTGAAGAGTCATAGGCTTGAGTAATTACAGGTTTAGACATGTTATGTTTCTTATGATTTGACTAACCATAAGAATCCTTGAATGCTCATGCTTTTTATTTCTGTTTGAAATGATCATGACTATACATGCTTGAGATTATTGTGTTTTAATAGTATACTAATGAATGTATGATTTTATATGAGATCACAAGGATAACACATTCATGATACTAATAAGCATGCATAGGGACCAAGGATGAATATGAGTTCAAGAACAGGTAATTCAGGAAGCAAAGATCAAGAGGGAGCACACTCCAGTTGCTCCTGCCAGAAAGCAAAGGAGCACACTCTAGTTGTTCCTGCAAAGGAGCACACTTCAGTAGTTTTTGCAAGGATGCAGATATTCAGAGGGAGTTGATCATCTCTCTACATTTCGCAACAGAAAGGTGTAGAAGAAGCTACCTCAGATTAGGACTCCAGCAGCTCCTGCAAGGAAGCAAAGACTCAGAGGGAGTCCACCCAACGAACAAACAAAGATAAGTATTTGAATTGTCATTTCTTAAATAATACTGTTCAATAATGTATATACTGATGTTCCTAGAATTAGGTTGTGTATTATGCATATTAGAATAATTGCATTGATGAACAGAATACTACTAATATGCATGGGTAAGTAGCCTATGGCACTGTACAACATTCCATTGCTACTTATCTAGAATGAAACCTCTTTGCTGACATGTTGGGAGTTGTGCACACTCTTAACAATGTTCTGGTAGAGATTGGAAGGCATCTAGAAAGTTACGGGATATGGATAAATGTTGTATTGAAGCATTGGCTAAGATAATTGCATGACTGTATGGCATATTTCTTTATGTGTAAGAATTTGTTCTGAAAACTATAAGATGTTTTCTAATCATGCAATTTAACTTGTTGTGTAGGAAAGATCATATGCCATCTCCTACAAAAGGACTACAACATTTGTTCCAGCAAGAAAGATATCTATTGAAGATATTGAAGTTCCCAGGATCTGGGATGAAGAAATGGAATGCCATGATCCGTAGATCATGAAGAAGATGTTTGGGATGCAGTCCCAAGACCTGACAGGGAGTCATATGTATGCAGATTGAAGAAAGCCTTGTATGGCTTGAAGCAAGCTCCCAGAACTTGGTATGGTGAAGATAGATTGATTGCCGACACGCAACGGAAGCTTACTACCGAGTTCGAGATGAAGAACTTGGGGATGATGCACTATTTGTTTTTGGCATGGAGGTGTGGCAAAGTGCAGATAGAATCTTCCTTGGAAAAGGGAAGTATGCAGTAGAGATCCCAAAGAGGTTCGGGATGATGGATTGCAAGGCCATGGCCACACCTATGGCATCGAATCTGAAGCTTCTATGTGATGCTTCATCTGAGTCAGTTGATGTCTCTATGTATCGTCAGATGATTGGGTCCTTGATGTACCTGACGAACACGAGACCAGACATTTGCTTTGCTGTGAACACATTGAGCCAGTTCCTGACGGATCTGAGAAGTGTTCACCTGGTTACTGTAAAGCATGTTCTGAGGTACCTGAAGGGTACAGTGGATTATGGGCTCAGGTATGAGGCGAATCAAAAGTTTAACCTGGAAGGTTATGTTGATTCAGATTGGGCTGGTAGTGCTGCAGACAGGAAGAGCACATCTGGGTGCTGCTTCAGTATGGGATCAGGTGTGATCTCTTGGTTTAGCAGGAAGCAGTCCTGCGTAGCACTGAGTACAGCTGAGGCAGAGTATGTTGCAGCCTGTTCAGCTAGTTGTGAGGCAGTATGGCTACGGAAGCTACTGTCTGAGTTATTTGATCTCCCGTTGGAGGCTACTGGTATCTTCTGTGATAACCAGAGTTGTGTGAAGCTGTCCGAGAACCCAGTGTTTCATGACAGGTCGAAACACATAGAGATCAAATATCACTATATCAGGGATATGGTGCAGAGAGGAGCTGTGAAGCTCCTGTATGTTGCGAAGGACGAGCAGATTGCAGATGTGCTGATGAAGCCACTATCCAGGGTGAAGTTCGAGTACTTCAGAGAGAGGCTTGGCGTGCTTCAGATCAAGGATACTTCGAGGAAGAAGTGATGGACACATTTGCTGAAGCCATTCCAAGCATGTTGGAAGGAGGATCCTTCACATGGCTGTGGATGTAAGCGCTGGATGATGAGCATCAGGATGATGTTCTGGTTTCTGCTTGGATATGATCAGTTGGATCATTTTATGTATGTATGTATGCATCATGTTGGATGCTTGGACCATGTATCTGTATATGTATCAGGTGGATACATTGTATGATCAGGTGGATCATGTATGGTGATATGTATCATGTATTTGTATTTGTATCAGGTGGATACATTGATGATCAGGAGGATCATGTATGATGATATGTATCAGGTAGATACTTGGTATGCATCAGGTAGATGCATTGATGATCAGGAGGATCATGTATGATGATATGTATCATGTATTTGTATCAGGTGGATACATTGATGATCAGGAGGATCATGTATGATACTTGGTATGCATCAGGTAGATGCATTGATGATCAGGAGGATCATGTATGATGATATGTATCATGTATTTGTATCAGGTGGATACATTGATGATCAGGAGGATCATGTATGATACTTGGTATGCATCAGGTAGATGCATTGATGATCAGGTGGATCATGCAGCAGGATGTTGCAGTGATGATCAGGATGATCATAGATGACGAGCTTCAGGATGTTGCTCCAGATGACATGCAGCAGGACGTTGCAGTGATGATGATCAGGATGATCATGGATACATCAGGATGATGTATGGTGAGTATCAGGTTGATACTCTATGGCCGTGGATCAGGTTGTGCAGATGAGCATGTAATTCGTTGCCCTGGGAGATTTGCAGATGGTCTTTCGAGGTTTTGCCTATGGCATGTAATTCGGTGCCCTGGGACATCTGGCAAATGCTCTTTCGAGGTTTTGCTCTGGGAGGACATGTAATTCGTTGCCCTGGGAGATCTGCAGATAGTCTTTCGAGGTTTTGCCTATGGCATATAATAGCGCCCTGGGATATCTGGCAGATGCTCTTGCGAGGTTTTGTCCTATGGCATGTAATTCGTTTCCCTGGGAGATCCGATAGGTTGGGCTGTGTGCCCGTAATCAGTCCTGGGATGCTCTTGCGAGGTTTTGCCATGACCACATGTAATTCGTTGCCCTGGGAGATTTCAGGTCGGAGTTGTGTACCCGTAACATCCTGAGATGCTCTTGCGAGGTTTTGTGGTGGGGTCACATGTAATAGCGCCCTGGGAGATCTTACAGGTCGGAGTTGTGTACCCGTAACATCCTGGGATGCTCTTTCGAGGTTTTGTGACGCACGTAATAAGTCCTGAGGATTCCACAGTATGGCCAGTGATGACGAAGACCTGCAGGTGGTGGGCCTACATCCAGTATGAAAAAGGACTGGCTCTGTAGAACTTCCTATGACGAGTAGATTCAGAGATTGATTGAGATAGCAGCAGCAGTGACGATGATGATGACTCGATGACGATTATCCAGTGACGATGATCCAGAGAAGATGACTTGTGCTAGAAGAACTGTGCTGAGAAATACCTTCCTAGTTAAGAGGGAGTGTTGATGTATATGTAACTTCGGAATGTATTTCACATATATGTATATTGTATTCCTATAGAGATGGTATTATTCCTCTATAAGGAAGTGTCGTCATTTATATTGTAAGTGTCGTAACTTATACTTGATGGGTTATTAGACCACCTTGTTTGGGGTCGGCCCTGTATAAGTCATGTGGGTCAAAGGGTTATTAGACCACCCTATTGGGGGTCGGCCATGTGGGTCAAAGGGTTATTAGACCACCCTATTGGGGGTCGGCCCACTCAGCATTATGTTATGTGGTTAAGTTCGAGCCGACATGAGTTAGGTAAAAAGGCAAGTCAAGTCAAGTATAAATAGAGTGCGGGAGGCACTCTATTTACTCACTCACTTCACACACATGCTCTCAAGGAGGAGAGGCGCACTTATGGAGGAGGAGGATTGCTGCTAGGTTATGGCTATCTCTATTGGTTGGTTGTATCATTTCTCTATCTATCTCTGAGGAAGTTATTGGGGTTTTTCACCTTTATGGTTTTCCCCAAGTAAATCTTTGTGTCTCTTGTGTGTGCTTGCATTATTGTCTCCATGATTGATATGCTGTAGATATGCTGTACATGTTGTTCTCTTAGTTAAGATCCTAGATCATATTGAAGTAAATTCAGAAAATTCAACATTAAGCAGGTTCATCCTTAGGAGAAGCAAAGAGCTGAGGATGAACCTACTTAAAAGGTTCGAAACTGTTGAATTTAAAAATTCATCCGCAGATTTCCTCTCATCACTAATTACAGAACTGTGGGGTAAAGATGAAGTAGAATACCTTATTAGTATTTTGTAGGATGGTAATGAATCGAAAAACTAGAATGGGGATTTAATTTAAATAAGCTACCAACTACATTTTTGGAAAAGCCACTAAATTAGATCGCCTACGATGATTGTAGAATCCTTTGAGTGCAATTCACAAAATTTATGTTAGCGATGGTAGTGTTTGGCACTGTTCAACTTTGCATTGAAACCCTTAGTCTGGCATGGGGTATCTGCAAGTCTATATATGATAGTATTTCTATCCTGTAAAATTCATTGACATGACCTATTTTTTCTAAAGCACTGCGTGAATATCGATTCGTTCCATATACAACTAGGATTTTTCCCATTATTGCCAAGAAGGAATCCTCCTTTGAATTTCTTGTGTTCACTGATTTCCATTAGCTTTGATACAGTACACATAAGTTGAGTCATGCAACAAATCTCTTTAAGGATTTTTAACATGTCAATGAATCTCCTATAATATCATGTATATCCCATTGGTTACATATGACTACTTTCCTGGAACCTGCCACACAAACCAATCATTCATTCTTCCACACACTTGTACATGTGTCTTAGAACATTATGCAATTTAGAATATGATGATATAAAACTCATAAAAATACCATTTTGACTAAAATACCCATTGCAAGCCCATAACACCTCTATATGAGGCTAAACAAGGCCTCTAATCTCGTGATTGGACAACATGTAAATCCATTATATTGATGCCAAATAAATCCTTTAATCAAATGATTTGATAGAATGCAAATGCATTAAAGAATTTTAGATAAATTTCCCCGAATATCATGCAAGGACTAATACAATTGCAATGGGAAATTTCAATAGTAGGAGTCTGTGTTTTTCTTGAGGGGGACTAATAAAAAAATAAATCCATAATAGACTACGGGAGGGGTTATACCACCTACATTGTAACAATTGTCAATGGAGGAAACTATCACCATTCATCCAAGTCACCAATGTATGCACAATTTCGACCTCAGGTTCATGGACAACAGAATGTGGAGAGAATGTGGGGAGAATCTTGAAAGACTAGAGAGGGGTTTGGACTGATACCCATAGCGTTAACCTCAAAATATTGACATGATGAAAGGTGGGTGATGAAAGGTCTATGTGTACAAGAGTCGAGTATGGTTATCAATTCGTTGTATTAAATTACCTTGAAAGTGGTAACCTATAAATGGTGGATCAATTCATAGAGGGGGACACAAAACATCCTTGTTTCATAGCTTCATAATAAACCTAGAAAGAAAATGTTCGCAAGTGGATGGTATATATGGTAATATAGGAGAAAGTTGGGGGCATTGGTCTCCCCTTAACCATATTAGTTTAGCAAATACTTGAAATATATAACCATAGGTCATAAATATATAAATTTCACCTAGGTGGATTAATATTTAGGACAAGACCACAAGGACATATATCTACTCCTTTTGTTAGGATTAGACACAAACACCAACTCCACAATGATTAAGTCCCTGGTTTGAAGGGCCACAATTCAACTCAACTACCATCTATGTTTAAGAATGTGCAAGTAAAATGTATGATGTAAGTAGGACATGAATCCTCTTCTTCTTCTTTTCCAAGAGAATATTATTGTAAGCCAGGGTTACCACTAACTAGGAACTTAAAATCCTATTAAATCACATTTTACATTAATGGAAGAGATGTGTATGATAAATAGTAATCATTTTTTTAAAGTTTTTATTTTGGGAAACATTATAGGTAGGTAGAATGATTAAGGCATATTTGTCTATATTTATGAGGTTTTTTTAAATGATGCATAGAAAATACTCGAAATGGTGTCTACTAATTTGCAAGAAAAAATTATGGCTTAAATCATTCACCAACTCTTCTTTCTTCTTATGTCAGTCAAACATATTTGTCTTCCTCCTCCTTTCATAAGCTTTACATCGTAACTCCTTTTTAAAATTTAGATCTTAACTCTTTTTCAAATGGTTTTTTTTCTTCCATATGAAGAAAAGAAACATCATAATTTTCTACTACTACTTCTGCATAATTTGGAATCCTATGCAGCTTCATGTGTCTCTCATTTCGATTTTACATCATGTCTTATATTTTAAGAAAACAAAGTGATTTTAGATAATGTATTATATTTTAAGAAAAGAAAAATGCATATGCTCAAACCAAGGAATTGCATGTTATAATAATTGTAACTATGCATTTTTGTGCAAGAACCACTTAATACTAAAAAATCATGACCATGCCTTTGTATTTTTTGGGTAGGAATAATAGTTGGGTGTTTTCCTAGTGAGTAGATGGTAGTTTGAAACATGTGGTTCATTTTTATGTTACAATTGCACATGTTGATTCTAAATGGTTTGATAAGGTGAGCAATTGTGCCTATATCAACAATAAAACTGAGCTTATTACCTTGAATGAATAAAGTATATGAGCTAACAAAAACTGTGCCTCATTTGTGTGCTAAAAGTCATGTTAAAGGACGTATATTGGGAAACATACAGAGGCATATACTAGACGTGCTTAGTACACATTAGAGGGTCATTAGGAGGTCTTACTGATAGAATAGGTTAGATTGGATTTTTAATAGTGATTTGATTGAACACCCCCACCAACGATCAACAAAGGTCCAATAGAGAGATGTATATATGTCGCCTCTATTACTGGAAATAATTTGAGTTGCTAACATAATTCCATATGTTTATATGCATTTAAATCGGCTCAGTATTCAACATAAAACTTCAACTCAATCTGGAACCGCTTTGAACCACTCTTCCAACATCCTTGAGCCACCAAAAGCAACATGCAAGTTATGCATCCAAACCAATATTCTTGTGTGAGATGTCCTTCCCAAGATTCATGACCATCTTAGCTAATCACTCCTGGGCATAGACTTCGAATTCACATGTTGCTCAACAACTAAACTTGTTTCTATTTGAAATTCCTAGTCTCATAATCAATGAATCATTTGGAAATGGCTCAAAACATTATGGAGAGGTAATTTCTCTTATGATCTTGTTAAAGGGTGCAAAGAATAATAATTCTTATAGGTTTTCAAGTCAAGCTTTGTAATAATATGGATTAAAGGGATTTGCCAATGGTTGAATATCCATTATAGCACTTGTTAAAGGGTGCCAAAAATAATAATGCCTATAAGTTTTGGTGTCAAACTTTATAATAAATTGGATGGAAGAGATTGGTTAATGGTTGAATATCCATTATAGAGTTAATAAGTATTTGGATATTTATGGGTTTATTATTGATGTATACGGTTATGTTGTTAAGGTAAATTTAACTAGGTAATTAAATTATTGTGTATTAAATGGTCGTTTATGAGTTTACCATTGGTGTTATTTATTTAAATCAATATCATTAGGAAAAATATAAAGACATTGTGGAGAGATAATTGCTCACTAAAGCTTTGTAATGAATTGGCTGAAATAGATTGGTCAATAGGTGAATATCCATTATAACTCATAAGATAAAGGTAAAAGTAGGTATATTTTAAATTCCATAGACTTTGAAAGGAAGGGAAATATATTTCAGAAGTCAAGTTAACATGGACATAATTAGGTTAATATGTATATTTTTATTTATGGGTTTATTATTGGTGAAGAGTTATGTTATGAAGTTAATTTTGACTAGGTAGTTAATTTAATTTGCATTTAGTCATTGATTGGTTTACCATTGGTGGTTTATTAACTCAAGGTATTGGGTAATCTATGGTATTTACACATGGTATTTGATGTAATAAGAATTATTTAAAAGCTCTAAAAATTTGCTTATAAAATACTTCAAATTACATGTAATGTTAGGCTGGTTGGAATTCTTTTCAGAGTCTAATGGGATCCAGGTCGGGTATGGTGGATGTGTAATGGATTCAAGATTTGAATGTTTATGAGTTATTTCTATTTGGATTCTTAAAGGTGAACTCATAGTTGTGTTTGTGATAGAGTGAACTTTTTAATTTTAATCGTTGGGTTATCAAGAAGAATTCTCAAGGACCCAGATCCCTATTGTTCAGATAGAACCGAATCAATGGTGTTAAAGTTAGTGGAGGTGGACTATTGGGCTTTATTGTTCAGATAGAACCGAATCAATGGTGTTAAAGTTAGTGGAGGTGGACTATTGGGCTTTATGATTGACGCTTTTAGAGATGTCATTATGTGATTGCATGACAAATTGGATTTGCTTGAGCTGTATGTTGGTTGTTGGGAAGAGCACTGTAACTTTTACATGCTATCCTTATTGATCTGTTAACACCATGTGTTATGTGGGAGAATATATTCTTAAAAATCTTATTGGTTGATTTGATAACCTGTACATGGGTTTGTGATGATTGGGCTGGGTTTATGTTTCCGGACATTTCCAATCCGTTTATGACAGAAGAGATAGATGCATTTTGATTAATAACAATAACTTAGATATATGGGCTTTCAACATTGGCTCATCTCGTTGGTTTGAGATGAAGGTCCCTTGCAACTGGGACAAGTTCGGCCTGAAAACTCTGGGCCTCGAGGCTACCTCTGATGGTTTATTTTTGGTGGCTCTTGTCCACACACTCGAGGTCTTGATAAATTCGTCAAGTCTCTCATTGTAGATAGAACAACAGAGATGCAAGTTAATGGCAATTCAATTGATTATACAATTTATTTGTTCAGTAATTGGTAGATTATCGATAAAACTTTGCCCACTGATCTACCAACTACCGAACAAATAAATTGTATAATCACCTGAATCGCCATTAACTTGCATCTCGGTTGTTCCAGACTTGACGAAGTTATCAAGACCTCGAGTGTTTGGACAAGAGCCAACAAAAATAAACCATCAGAGGCAACTTTGAGGCCAGAGTTTTCAGGCCGAACTTATCTGAGTTGCAAGGGACCTTCATCTGGAACCAACTAGATGAGACAATGCAGAAAGGCCGTATATCTAAGTTATTGTTATTAATCAAAATACATCTATCCGTTCTGTCATAAACAGATAGGAAATGCCAGAAAGCATAAACCTCAGCCCAATCATCACAAACTGATCTACAGGTTATCAAATCAACCAATGGGATTCTTAAAAATATATTCTCCCACGTATCTCTATTGATATGTTAATACCATAGATGTTGCAAACACCATGTTGTTGAAGGGCGATCGATTACAACCCCTTGTATTTGTTTTTGTTTAAATTGTTGAAGCTCGATCTATGAAGAGTTCGATATATTATATACATCTAGAGATGTTTTTGATGGTAAAAATCTCTTTGTATTTTATTTTTGGAGATTGTTAATCTCTTTGTATTTGATTTTTGGATCTTTTAAGCTCCATCTATAAGGAGATCGATATATTACATATTACATATTTGGAGTTGGAGTTGATTTTGACGGTGAATAAGTGTTGGTGTTGTGTTTCTATCTTGTTAAGTAGCTGTTTTCTGTGGTAGTGTGATGGCTGCAGGAAACGGTTTTCCTTGGACCTAAGCTTTACGTGGACTGCAGAAAGAACACAACCGAAAACATTTTGTGTTAGAGCTGTATTGAAAAACCTTCATTGCTGGAGTATAAATTTGTTCTAGACAACGAATTCCTGGTAAGTTCTACTGTATTTTTTCCCTGCTACCATCTCTCTAATGTTTCAAGGTATCAACACTCCTGAATTTTGATTGAATATTCAGAGTATTTTGAAGCTATATCTGATACTTTTTGACAAAGATTTCAATTTTCTCTGTTCAATTTTGAGAGTCTAAGGGAGTTGATCCGTCATTTCATCTTCCAAATTCCAATTGTTTATAAGTCTTTATAGTCGCATGGTAAGATTGAAAACACGGGACTTCAAAAAGGCAATATATTAGTTCACTCTATTTGGTTATTTTCTGTGAGTTACTGGGTTGGTTACGCCTGTTCAGAAACTGTAAAACATGATATAGATGAAGTTTTATTTATTTAATTTTGTATACTTTGAATCAATTTAAAATTATCAACTTTACAATAATTTTAAATTTAGATTATTGAATGGAAATGTTTTTATTTGACATTAAAATATAAATTAAAAAAAATAAAATGAAAAATTAAAATATATTTATAATCTAACACTACATTTTTAAAAGGGAGTAGTCTAAGCCATTGACGATTGAGCTAGTCTGATTTGATTCTACTTGAAAATGGCACCCTCATATATTTTTTTAATTTATATTTTTATATAATTTGTATTGGTCACTCGATGCATTTTCCAACTAGACCGACAGAACTATGAACAGAGCAACGCTGATATTTGTCTGTACTGGATCCGGTAACTCATGGAGGAAAATCATCTATTCTCCCGCTTAATTACTCAGAAATATTTAAAATGTTTTGAAACATACATTGTTTAAAAAATTTAACAAGTTAATTTGTATACATTTTAGATTTTGCAGATTTCTCAGGTTCGAGTCTAAGAGTCTATTTTTCTTGGATTAAAAGAGAGGTAAAAGTCTAATTTCCTTGGATTAAGAAAGAAGTAAGATCTCTTTTTCTTGAATTGAGAAAGAGGCAATAGTTTCTTTTGTTGGATTGAGAGAGAGGTTATTATCTTTAATGAAGATGGCAACCATGCTTGATAGTCTCTTTTTTGTTTTGTTTTAAGGCTCGACAAAAATTGAGCCAACGGATTATAGTATTAACAGATTAGCAAACACATTATAAGCAATTTCATCCAGTATTAATAGACACATTATAAGCAATTTGTTTATAATTCTCTAGGAGAAGCAGAGAGACTGCTAGTCTTTTGGGAGTCCTAGACTAGTAGGAACCTTTTTATATATCTTCAACATACAATTTTCAGCTTTTCTTTTCATTGAAAATAAAAAATAGCCAAATTTTGAACTATATATGATGCATTTTTCATAAGGATTGACAATGCATGGAAATGATTTGGAAGGACTTGATGCAAACAAAATGATAGGCTAGAATCCACCTTAACGTCTACGAACTGCTAGGAAACTTCTAGATGAGCCTCGAATGAATAATTCTCATTCCTATCTACATTCTACTTTTAAAATGGATTTCTTTAGGTGTCTTTGTTTTCATGGAAGAGAGGCACTTGAAGGTCTCCTGCACATTTATTTTAAGGTGGTTTTAAGAATAATTCTCATTCCTATCTACATTCTACATTTAAAATGGATTTCTTTAGGTGTCTTTGTTTTCATGGAAGAGAGGCACTTGAAGGTCTCCTGCACATTTATTTTAAGGGGGTTTTGAGAATAATTCTCATTCCTATCTACATTCTACATTTAAAATGGATTTCTTTAGGTGTCTTTGTTTTCATGGAAGAGAGGCACTTGAAGGTCTCCTGCACATTTATTTTAAGGGGGTTTTAAGAGAGACATTCTAGCAAATTAAAGATAATTACATCCATAATATATCTCTACACCCAAATGAGGTATCCTCCCTTCTAAATAAGAGTGCAAGGAGGATAAATGCTAAGGGATGAGCATAATTCATCTTCAAATTTAAGACAAAGGGATTCAATTTTAATTACAACATGAAAACCAACCCATATGTAAGAGGGAAATTTATTTTGTTTCATTGCTCTTATATCAGTGGTGGACAATTTTGTTGGGGGTTGGGGGCAGTGAAAACTTGACCTTATTGCAAGAAGTGCTCAGTTGAATTAAAAAAAAAAAAAGTATTTCAACTATGTATTTATACTCTACTCCATGGCTATCCAAAGAAAAAACTATGATGACAGTCCAAATTTCTTAGCATCAACTAGAGCCGACTAGCCGACTAGGATTAGTCACACTGCATAACCATTGTCCATTTTAGTTCTCAAGAATATCAACTAAATAAAAAAGCACAATTGCAAAGACGATCTGAACAATATCTGCATCGCTATTAAAAAAATCCAACTACAACATACCATGACACCAACATAATCTAAACCCTTATCGCATCCTGAACAAATCCAATATTGATCAGAGCTGCAATAAATACAAAACCCTAAACCTTGGATAGAAAATAAGCAACAGTAGGAAAAGGCCTTCACCATAAAGAAAACGCTATGACTGGCAAAACAAACAAACCCCCAAGTACTGCAAAACTGGTTCATCCCCATGGAAATCAGCTTAGCAACTAAATGAGAACATAAACACACTGCACCCCACCTTATCCATGTTTCATATAGGGGTCTTCTTGTGCGGATACTCTTGATTACCTACTTATGCATAAGATTCCCCACCAGATATATAGGCTTAAGCCTCCTTCACACGACGAGGTCAGTCAAAATAATGAAATTTTATCAAAGATTTATGATCATTTCTCATTGCTGAGTTGAGATACAATGATTTACTTTACGTGATGGTTATGTTTGAGCATAATTGACCTTCTAATTTCTTGCTTTGTCGATAAATTTCATATTTGTAAACATCAAAGAAAAATAACTTTTACCCATGCGAATATTTTGCAGGCACTGGTACAAAATGGCCAAGCGTTGTAAATGGGAGATGATCATGGATCTTGAGAAAATATTACAAGACAAAATTGATGGAATCTGGTAATGTTGTTGAAATGCATGTAGTATGGAAGTTGTCTAGGGAAAGTAACTGATCTTTCAGCAAGGACGCCTGGAACATCCTGCACTTTCTTCTCAGTGATGCATCATCAAAGAGCAAAGATTTGTTTCGTTACCATACAAAAAAATAGATTATGGACCTGTCTTGATACGTGGGATAGTCAAATTGTATTATTATCAAGCTCGTAAGCTAGTTTTCAGAGGTCTCATAAATGAAAATTGTTATTCAAGAAAATTTCATTAGCTTCTTGCAGGTTGGATGAATATTTACTATTGTAGTATATCCAATGGTATTTATTTTTTCTTATTAGATTAGTCTCAGACTTGACCATTCTTTAAAAATATTTGTTTCTTTTCTTTATTCATATGTTTCCACAACATTTTGGGATTTTTCATCTATAGACAACACAAGGAATATTGGAATGCATTCCATCGTGAAGTTTTGAATTTCAAGCAATCAATATTAATATAAAGCTAACAGAAAAATATCACTCTGACGTATCAAAAGCATGTAACAAATTTATGGGAGTTGACCTTAACTCCCTATTGCCTTCATAATGTCTCTGTGCCAAGTTTGTTTTCAAAACTATGGCCCTGAAATGGTTAAGACCTCAGTTTCAGTGAACAAAAGTGGTTTATCAAAGCTGCAAGGCACTTAGCTACCTCTTCCATCTTATAATATGTTTCAAAATTGTGTGTGAAGCAATAAAAAAGTGAAGATTTTCAATATCTCCAAGCTAATTTGATATTCTACAATGTGATTCTCTGTTGATGCTTCATGTATAATATATTTATTCATTAACAGATTATTGATTGGCAAAGATGGTTATTTAAATGTTTTTTTCATTTGGAATTTTTTTCTTAGTTAATAGACACGATAAGAAAAATTAAATTATGTCAGATGGTTTTACTTTTCGTACTAGTTAATGTAACTTTAAGAATACAAAATTATAAAACAAGCTTATGAGAGTATAGTTCATAACATATAATGATACATGGAAAACATGATGGGCATTACACAAATGAATTCAACAGCTCTGTCAAAATATAAGGGGTTTCCACTTACATCATTTTACATGTCCAAGCATTGAAAATTATTTGCATGCAAATCAATCATATAGGCTATGAAGGAGCTATTTTCACCATAAAATATATCAATGTCTATTTCATTACTAAAATAGAGTGAAGTTTACAATATAAGGGAGGCCAATGGAGGCTCTCATAGACATAAGATCCATACCATGAGAGGCACTAAAAAAATATAACAAGAAAACATATACATATCAAAGAACTATAATAAGTTCCACTTAATACCAAATTATCTTTCACCACCCCCCCAAGTGTTGACATTGCCCCATATAGTAGATGACTACACATGCTATCGATATTTCTATGGTGATTTATCGTGAAGGAATCAAATTGGGAAGCAATGATTCTAGATTCCCTATGAAGCTTTTTTAAATGTTCCTTTCTAAATTGGTATGTGCCTTTCATTTGGTTGCATACAAGTTCGGAGTTCATGAAGACACCTATGTCATTGGCTCCAGCTTTATCATTGTTTGTAGCCCTTCAATGAGCGCAATATAATATGCTTCATTGTTTGCAGTATTTCCGCATACATCCATTTTTCGTTGGAACACTTAATTTGTAGCATTATTATATAATATGTAGGCAATGGTTGCGTGTCCTAGGTTGGGATAACATGACACTTCAATACATATTGTCCATTTTTCCACCATCATGAATATTTCCAATTTGTTGCAAAAAAACCAAAAAAAAAACTATTATACAATTATATAAATAAAAAAAAGATTAAAAACATTGATGCAGTATTCAACACTAATGAACATATGTAAAAAAAGCCTCAACTATCAATTGAACCACTGAAATTTTTCATTAATGTGAATATTCATCTCCTACATGAAAGTAATTGTTACACCAAGTGACCACTTTGTGTGGTCCTTACCAATACCCTTTGGCTATTGCACAAAGCATCCACCTTTAAATATCATTTGGAGGCAAGTTATTGATCTTCTACTTGGCCCTTGATCCCTCTTTCATGGATCTCACTTGATGGAGAATTGTACTTGTGGATATGTCCACCATCACATTGTGAAATATAAATAATCACAGTCTAACCTATGTGCAATGATACACGGTAGGTCATTGCTATACTTTACTTTAAGTTTCTAGAATGTTGACGGTGCATAATCCAAATAAGCATGTATCTCTAAGTGCTAATTATACTTGTCTGCTTTTGTAGAGAAGTATTATATGCACTTGCAAAGAGTTCCACCCATATTTGTTGAGTACTACTCACTCCTCTTGCCATCCATATAACATAGAGTAGTGTGTTATAAATTCACATTACTTTGTATGTTGATTCATTGACAGCTTCATGGCTTTTCCATGTACATGTGTGTTGCTTAAGTGTTCTAGACAAATTTGGATATTGTTTGAGCTAGTATTCTTTCTACATTTTTTTCTCGATAATTGAGTGAAGGAAGTGAGACCAATGAGATTGACACATTAGACTAGAATGATTCCTCTTGAATAATAACTTTCTTCTATATAGAATTGTCTCCAAGTTTCATACTTGACATCCCCTTCTCTCTACCATCATCAACATGCTTACATAAATCCAGAAGTCAAGTCAATTAATATTCTTCCATAATTCTGGAGTTCCCTACCCTAGAAATTATCGTTTGGACTTCAGAGAACCTTGGCTTCTTGAATTTTGACATTCAATTCGGAGCCTCAATTGAAAATACCAAGGTTACCTTCCTCATTGGACAACCTCATAAACACCTTTGGTCAAAAAATTGCCATGTCTTGTCTCTTCACCTCATGCTACTTATCTCCATTTCTATCCAATTGGAGACCTTGACTGCTGCTTTCTTGTTTTACTATTCAATCTAAATTTGTGGCTTCTAGACTATTTTATTTAATGTCCATGAGGAAACTATAAAATCTCACTGTTGAGGTTTACTATCCACTAATTTCTCTTAAATGGTTACAAGTTACAAGCATCCACTGTTTTTTTCAAATCTTATCAACTATGCCTCGAAGCCTGAAAGATTTTTCTAGAACAAGGACATGCTTTTACATCTTTAAGTGTCTTAAAAATTTGTAAGATTCATTGGTTGGTCCAAGAAATCATCTTCCCCCTTTCTTTTCTTCTAGGGACGTGATCATATTAAAATCTCCTTAGATGATCCGGTGCTTATCCCCAAGCTAGTTTTCTAACCAGGAGAGGGATTCTAGGAAGGCCGTTTTTAGAAGGTTGATGCTTGGGCCGTAGACATTTGATATCAACCCTTTTATTCTGGTATCAAGGAGTTCAAAGTCCGCAGAAAGAGTGGGCCACAAAGAAGCTAGTCGTATTTGCAACCCATAGTAGAAATAGGGGATTATGTCATAAGCTTAGCTAAGTTTTTGTTAAATTGTATTAGAACATATTATGTAAATAAGTAGGTCCTTAATTATAAAAGGAACCTCTCATCTAATTCAAAGTGAGGATTATTGAGAAAAGGCTCCCGTTTCTCTTTTGCTTCTAGTATTTTAGGGCTTTGCAGTTTTCTGAATGACCTAACTACTGGTGTCTCCTCTTTGCCTGCGCTCTCTGGAATCTTTTGTTCCCTCCTCATGGTCATGCTGAGTTCTCCATCCAGTACTCACACATCCTTCATGTTTCCTTCCCCTTACCTGCATGGCTAACCATCACTCCCACCCTTGACGCTAACTACATGCCCATCCATCACTCCCCAGCCTTCATCGCTGCCTACATGCCCTACCTTCAATGCTGCCTTCACACTGTCTCCACGCTGCATCCACACTCCTATCCTTCACGCAGTCCACACCCATCCTTACCAGTGACTACATGCCTATCCTTCATCATTGCCTCAATTGCTACATCAACGCTACATCCACACACAACTATCTCTCCTAGCTTTCAAGCATCCCTACATCCAGTCTAATTGTTTCCTTCATGCCCTTCTATAGAACCTTAAAAATCGCCCAGGCTCCACGCTGGTCCTCCAAAAAATGAATCCACACTCCCACAGCACTCTCGTGTCTTAGGAAGCTCCAACATGTACAACTGAAGAGGATGGATCTCCTCTAATGAGATATCAATTGGTATCAGAGCTCCAAGATCCGAAGGAGAAGCAGCGGAAGAGCAAGATCTGCGGTAAGGGTTTTAAAAATATATATATATATATATATTTTCTGAGTTTTTTCATGATTTTCAGTAGATCTCACACCCTTCTCAGGGTTTCCTACAGTTTATGGTGGATTCACAGATCTTATTTCCCAAGGCGATCACAGATATCCACCACAGAGAGGATTTTAACAGATATTCATGCCTACATATCTCTCCCTCTAGTAAAGTATTTGTTTCTTAAGCTTACAACACCACCCCTAATGCATTGTACCCTCTCTACGCAACATAGAGCATAAACCGGATTTATCTCCACAAGTTGGCCTCCAATCCTTCAAACTTCAAAAGATGCCTCCTAGAAGAGATCCATTGGCCACTGATTCTGATTCAAATGCCTCTAATCCATTCTAGGACCTAGCATCTGATCTAAATGAGTTAATGAGAATGCAACAACAGACCAATCCAGATCCATTTTGGTTAGATACTCGGTTCCAGCTCCCTAAGTTTGTTGGTCAAACCAATGGATAAGTTGTGGATTCATGGATCCGCAACCTTTCCACCTATTTCAGGACTTCCACAGACCTTGCCGAAGAGATAAAGATACAAATTGCAGCACTACAGTTGGAAGGACTTGCTCAAACTTGGTAGGACACAGAGGACGAAAAGAGCACCTTGGTAATAGACATTACGGCCTCAACAGAGGCTTCTTCTTCTCAACCGATCAACACTTGGTCTCGCATGTGTGAAGCATTGAGAGATCATTTTTATCCACCCGGGTATCTTCAATATTTATGGATGCGTTGGAACCAACTCTGCCAACTACCTACACAAGGGGTACAAGCATATACTGAATACTTCTCCAAGCTTCGACTGTTGCTCCACATTCCTGACCCAAAAGAGGCATTAATCCTTAAATTTAATTTTGGTTTATTGGTTTAGTTTTGTAGAGAAGTTGAGTTATTTGAAAATTCTACATTAGATAAATATTTTCAAAGAGCATTGGCAGTATAAAGGAAGGTAGCTCCTCGGGGTCGTACTCCTCAATCCCGTCCCAATTAGAATCCCTCTGCTTCACAAACTCCCACACCCAATACTTCATCTCGATTTACCTTCACTCGTCCTATCAACCAAAATGCCAATACACCATGGTGTTCCTTCCACAAGACTAATTCCCACAACACTTCAGATTGTTGCGTTTTAAAATCTCTCAAGACCAACAAAATGCTCTTCATAGAAGCTACTTCATCCCAACCTATAGAGGACATTGATGAGGTTTCTCTTGAGAATCCTGTTGAAGTATATCCCTCATTGATATTAATGACATCTGAATATTCCAACTCGTCTACCCTACCCCTCTTTACTCATAATTGCCAAATCAAAAATTCCTTGTCCTTGCTTATCATGGACAATGGAAGCCATAAAAACTTGGTTTCATAGGAGCTAATGCAGTGCCTCCATCTACCCACTATTTTTCACCTGAAACCATATCATCTAGGATGGGTCCAAAAGGATGATCCCCATCTATTGGTTTCTCATCACTGCATGGTAACATTTACCATCGGTCAATTTCAAGACTTTGTACTCTGTGATGTCTCACCATTAGATTTTGTTGATCTACTTCTCGGCATCCCTTCAGGACCAATGAAATTCCATTTATACAGCCAAATATCGCTAGTATAAACTTACTAAGGATGGCCACACTTATATCCTTACCATAGACCCACCAAAACCCCAACCAACAAAAGAAAAACTCCCTTATTTCCATCTCAACTAGTGTGTCTCTCTTTGTCTGGTCTGCCCCATTCAACCAAACAACACCACTCATCTCATCCCAAAATCCATGTCTCCTCTCCTCCAAGAATTTGCATATGTATTCCAACCCCCTATTGGACTCCCCCCTCTCGCCACATAGACCATTCTATTAACCTCATCCCGGGTGTTCCTTTACCCAATGCAACTACATACCGCCTTGCTCCATGGGAAACAAAGGAAATTGAAAAGGAATTGACTTAAATAATCAAATCAAAACACATCCAACCATCATCTTCTCCTTGTGCTTCTCCGGCCTTCGTAATCCCCAAGAAAGACACCCCAGAAATGTGCCTTGTCACTGATTATCGGGCCCCTAACAAGGACATGGTGAAGAACCGCTACCCCCTACCTCGGATTGACGAGTTACTGGAAATCATACAAGGTGTAAATGGTTCACAAAGTTGGATTTGACAGCAGGATACCATCAGGTTCGAATGAACCCAACAGATGTTTGGAAGACAACGTTCAAGACCAAGTTCGGTCTTTTCGAGTGTAAGGTCATGCCTTTTGGACTGACTAATGCACCCACCACCTTTATGAGGCTCATTAATGATATTTTCAGGAAGCACATGGGTTGCATTGTGATTATCTACTTAGATGATATTCTGATCTTCAGTAAGAAAAGGGAAACACACCTTCAGCATGTTCGTCGAGTTCTTGAAATACCCACAGAACACAAGTTGCAGGTTAAAGAAAAGAAGTCATATTTTGTCCAATGCTCAGTTCCTTACATGGGATTTGTTGTTGAATTAGAAGGTATTCAACCTGATCCTGCCCTCATCAAAGCATTGAAACAGTGGCCAACACATTCTTCTGCCAATGAGTTAAAAATCTTCCTCAGTGGCATAATTTGTTATCATAAGTATTTTCTCCTTTTATGTTTGGTCTTATCCTCAAAGGAAACAAGCGATTGCTTGTCATCTGCAATTCGACTATTAAGCGATTGCTTGGATATATGTCCTTAATCAGATAATGCTTTCCTATCATATGAACTCTGTAACCTTTTTCTATTAGTTTTACAATGCTCATCAAATTATTGTTCAAACCTTGAACATAATAAACATCAGGCATAAATTTATGATCCCCCTATTTGGTTAGAATATCAACAGTACCCTTATCCAAAACAATGACTTGAATATTATTTCCAAGTTTGACATCAGTTTGAACTGATTTATCTACACTAGAGAATAGATTTAAATTACCAGTCATATGATTTCTACAGTCTCATTCTAATTACCATATGTCATTTGGACTTTCTTGGACAACATTGCATTCAAGTGGAGATGCACATGCTAAGAACAATGAGCTGGTCAGAGTGCTGGAGTTGCTTGGCTGTGTTTGACCCTTCTTTCCTTGGTCATACTGCTTCTTCCTACATTCATATGCAAGGTGTCCAAACCTCTTACAGTAATGACATTGAATTTTTTATTTATCATACCTTTTTCCACTTGGTTGTTTGGGGATCTGATTCTGACCTCTACCAGCGACATATGCAGGATTGTTGTTGCGACCTCCTCTGAAAGAACTTCTTCCTCTGCCTCTAGAGTTTGATATTACCCTGCCTCTTCCACGACAAATGGATGATTGTGCTTCAAATGCACCTTCTAATGATGTATGTGATCTTTTGATTCTATGTTCATGATTGAGGAGTGAGGCTTGCAAATCATCAATAGTAAATTGGGATAGATATTTATTTTCCTCCAGGGTCACAACTAAAGATTCAAATTTTTGAGGAAGGATTCTAAGATTTTTTTCAACAACTCTTTGCTCACTTAGATTTTCTCCATGAGACTTTATTTGATTAATCAAACCAATTACTCGAGTATAAAATGATTCTACTAACTTTGTATCTTTCATTGACAGAGATTCAAAATATCTTCTAAGGAGTTGTAGTTTGGAAGTCCTTACCTTGTTCAAACCTTGATAGGTTGTTTCCAGTATATCCCACGCTTCCTTAGCTGTCTGTGTTGCTGCTACTCTTAGGAGTATGCATTCATGTGTTGCTTGATGTATGTAGAATAATGCCTTTCCATCTTTCTTCCTCTGCTCCCTCAAGACATCCTTCTCAGCTTGTGTGAGATTGTTATATGCTGCTAGATCTGCTGGTTTTGCACTAGCCATTTTGGACTATTTCCCATACATCTTGACCTCTGAACAAAGCTTTCATAGTTAGAGACCAATATTCATATTTTTTCCTGAAAAGATTGGAGTTTGCAAATTACCAGAAGTGGAAGCCATTCTTAACTTTTAAATACTTTTCCCTTTTTTTTTGTAAATAAAATTTCTGCTATCCATAAACCAAGCTCTGATACCAGATCAAGGGAAAAGAAGATCACGCAGTCAATTAAAAACTAACCACGCAGTAAATATGAATTTTCCTTTTTCTTGCTTTGGGACTTCGACGGACATACAAAGGAAACCCCAACTTTTACTTCACCAAAGACTTCACTTCCACGGGCATTTACTTTGTGGAGTAAACTTCACTTCGAGGAGCTTTTACTTGGACTCCTTACTTCGCCAACTCTTGGCTTCGTGGAACACTTGACTTAGCGGAACTTTCACTTCGCGAAACTTTACTTCGCAGACCTTTAATTCACCGAACTTTACTTCGCGGACTTCTTAACTTTGTCGACATGAGACCTTTTACTTCACGGAAATTTTTACTTCGTCGAGATTCAACTTGGACGAGCCCACTCTAAAAAAAAATTATATTAAAATATTTCTTGCTAAGACATAAGAACCAATCGCATTAAATAAAACTTATGTCAAAGTTATTCTGCGGTAAAACATAGCTTTTACCATTGTGAAATATTTGTGAAATCTTGATTTATTTTACAAACTGTAAATGTAAACAACATTCACATAAGCAAATCTCAAGAACATGTGTGAGATTCCATATTCAACATTCTTGAGAATGAAAACATAAAAATATAGACTTATATATTACCGCATCAAAATAGGAAAACCTCGCCGCATTACACAGAAATGTAATTTACTTCGATCTTTCACTTTTTACAGAGCTTGGGCTCTTAATACATTTTGCAACTATGAGCTTGATTTCACAACCATATCACAAACCTTTTTTTTTTCTCCTTCTTTCTCTTCTCCTCTTTCTGTTTTCTTCTCTATGTTCTTCTTTGTATTTTTCAACTTGTTTTCTTTTCCTATATATAAGCGGTCGCTTCACCTGGAAGCTACAGAGTTACCTTAAAGACTGTAATTAATTTCTACCTAAGAATTTTACTTGCAGAATACAAACGCGGCTGAATAAATACAAGGAAGTGTGCAGGAAACCTTCTGATAGTTTGACAGTCATCTCTGCGATTCTACTAACTTTGACGGAGTCAGGTTGGGATTTGATATCCATCGACTCGTAATTCATTTTTCCAACATATCGTTCATTACACGATTTTTTAGTTCATTCCTCTTTCTATTGGTATTGCGAAGTTCACATTTCTTGGAAAGCTTTTTTGTAATGTTGTTGCACTAATATGAATTTGTTTTGGAAATATATTGCATCAGTATGCTATTTTTGGGGTTCTATACCACATTTATTATTGAAAAGCAGTGTTGTGCTTCGATGGAGACACCACGAGATTGTTGTCTGTCAGACCTGATGCGGAATTCACAGGTAGGTATATATGGTTATCATTTTTCGGTCTATATATCCACTATATCTAGTAGATACTCATGTTTGTTGAGATAGCTCATGACACTTGTTGTAGATGTATCAGGGCCTGAAAATGTAATACCGCTTTCTCCTTAGTGGCTACACTCAAGGGTTGGTGAGACCAAGCTATTTGCAGCACTTCTTCACTTGGGCTTTGTAAGATTTGATTTATTGTCTCTAGATTTTACTTAATAGAGATAAAGTGATTACCCACTCCAATACTGCCCTATTCTAAGATTTGAATTATTTATCACTATTAGTTTACAATGTCTAATAACATTTGGTAAACATAATGTTCTGCACAACAACTTCAATTGATTGGTATAGCTCTTGTTTTAACTATTTGTATGGTTGTTACTGCTATGTTATTATATTTTTCTTTAGGAACCACGTAATCCAAATAGTTTTAGTTAGAGTAGAAGCATTCATGCCAATCAAAGATAAATGGAGCAAAGATAAATGGAGAGGGGAGCGTTCTCTTGACAAGAAATATTGGCGGAGTATTGCTTCTGCTGAAATCGGCGGTGGTAGGCACTGGCATGAAGAAGAAAGGTAAACTTATTGCAGTTTCCAGAAGAGACCGTAGAAAATAAGAGGACAGAGAAGTTGAAACTCAGAAGGTTGATTGTAGATTGGAGATTACTTCACCAAGAGAAGTTGCAGACAATAAGCATCCAAATTTTTCATACTGTTGGCAAGATACTACTGGTCATCATCCAAAACATGAGGCACGTCGTGATAGGAAATGGTCAAGTGCATGGGGACCTGAAAACAATGAAAAATATATACGTCAAGAGAAACACAATGAAATGGACAAGGAGGATGGTGGTCTTGACAGACAACCATCTTTTTCAAATAGTCGTCTAGTGGCTACAGACCATGAATGAGAAAAATCATCAACTAACAAGTAGAGACCATTTAGACTCTGGGACAAACTCAAAACGATGGTGTTGGATTCCTTGCAGGTCGAGGCCATGGAAATGGTTTAACAAATAGACTTTCTATGAGAACTCCTATTGGTTCTACTATTACAAATTCTTTTTTCTACCCATGGGACAAAGTTCATGACATTTATAGGGATTTGTTGTTACTTGTTGTTGATGGATTTGTGGAATTTTCTGGTGTTACTTGTTCTGAGCATTTTGAGCCATTGGCATTTGTATGGGCTGACATAGAAGAGCAGGTATGGTTGTAATGTTCTATTTTTCTATGTGATTATCTTTTATCTTTATGTAGACTTAATAATTGTGCTAGAATCTCTTTCAATATCTAAACTGTTGTTTTGAACTTGAAGATTTAAGAAAATGTGTGTGCATGATTTTTTAGAGAAATATGTGATTATTGCCTAGATATTGGCTAGTTGATCAGAGAACAATTATGATCTTTCTCTACTGGCATGATTTTTAGGTTGTATTAGAAGACATTTCTATGGGGAAAATGGCATGAGGTGAAGCAATTCGCAGGACATTTAACAATACATCCCTCCCTTGGGGTTAATATTGATGGCCTTTGTATGTGGACACTTTTTGTTTGTGTGTTTCTTTATGTGCATTTTGTTATATAATTTATATTTATTTAACAACTAGTTGTTTGCTCAGTAATTGGTGAGGATATATTGTCCAAAATCAATAAGAAAAGTGATTGTCACTACTATATACAAGGGGATTTTGAGACAATACTTGAGACAATATTTGTGTGACAAAAAAAAAGTTGTTTATTGTCCTAAATATTGTCTTAAGGGAGTGTCTTAAATTATTGTCTTAAACTATTGTCTCTCTAAAGACCATATAAAATACAATTATTATTGTCTCTATTAGTGTCTCAAATTATTGTCTGTGTATTATTGTCTCAAATTATTGTCCGTATATTATTGTCTCTATAGAGACAATATATAATAGAATTATTGTCTTTATTAATGTCTCAATTAAGGTTTCAATTATTGTCTCAAATCATTGTCTCCATTATTGTCTATATTAGTCTCTTTATTATTATCTCAAGTTATTGTCTTCATAAAGGCAATATAGAATACAATTATGTTTTAAACATTCAAGATTCCCAAATAGTTCACATTTATAACATTCATTAATTTGTATGGTATTTAAAAAAATATATTTTAAGAAGGAAAAATAATGCACCATAATAAACACATAAATTGACTAGCATCACAATATTACTATAATTATTTTCAATATTTTTATTTTAGAAAATGCTTGGATAGTTGCTCCATGGGAAAAAATACACACCATCCTATGTCATAGTCATTATTAAAAAATTGTCATGCTACATTTCCCAAACACTACATCCTCAAAAAGTTTGATAATGTGGCAAAAATGTCCCACAAATTAATTACAAATTATGAAGACACTAGAATTTGTAAATAGAATTTATCAACAATGCTTTTCATTGCTTTATAGTTCAAAAATGGTCAACTGGAAGCACATCATAGTCTTGATTTTTCTCTTGCAACCTACAAGATACAAGATATCTACATGAGAGTAAAATAATAAATCAAATAATATTTTTAATGTAAACCTATGTAAAATGAATAACATATTACAATTTATCTACATTTAATAACTCATTATAAAAGAATCCAAACCACCATTGTCATAAACATCTTGCATCAAATTCTACAAATTTCTCAAGATGCCAAGTTTCAAGGCATATTGTATAGTTCTAGAATCTAATGCTATGAAGAGATGACAAAGTTAGAAAGGAAGAGTTATAAAAGGATTGAAATATACCTATCATAGAAACTTTTTATAGATCATTGTTATCAATCCTCTTCCTTTTACTCCTCCTTCTACGAGGAACTACTCTAATTGTTGATGTGGCATGATCACTATCCTTTTCTCCGCTTTGTTGGAATTGAATGATGGTTTCTTGCTGAGGTTCAAGAATGACAATTGATTCATTGTGTTCAACAAAAATTTCATCATGTACCTCTAGAATATCCTCATTGTCACTAGGATATCCTTCTCTTGATGAGTTTGGTTGTTGGTCCTTCCATACACAACCAAATTTAAATTATTATTTTAACATACTATTTTTAGTTAACTTATCACATAATTAATCAAATATTCTAAATAATGTACATCGAATGTATGTCCAGTGATCAATTTCTCCCCTCGATCTAGAATATGTTGTTGGAGGCCTCGAGAACCATCAAATAAAGCATATTTCAAATGAACTATTGCACAAGGGATTTAAACAAGAACTTGAGCAACGAATTACTACTCTCACCCTAAAACATAGTTGTTTCTTAGCTAGTAGTTATTTTATGTTGGAGAATTTCATTTTCATACCAAAATATTGTACACCCACGTTAATATATGCTATCTGGTTTGTCGAAAATATGCAAATCCTTCTTAAATATTGTTCTTCGGTTTTTAAATAATTAACATAATCACGATCACATGCATCACATTTTCATGTTGGAAATAAAAAGAGAAAAATATGCACTAAAGGGAAGAGAGATGTTTGAATTGTAGCCTTTATTTTTGGGATCAACGTAAACATAAATGTAGAAGAACGAAATGGAGATTTGGTGCAGGTGAGTTGGCTAGGGTTTTCTTAATGATTGTTTTTTAAAATATGTGATGTTTTTCAAAGCTCTCACTGGATGGAATGACAAATATTTTAATCAAATAATTGATCCTTTTTTCGTGTAGCCCAAATAATAGCTAAATCAGAGTAGATCTCCAAAACACATGAGAAAGATAACAATTTACTCCCTGAAAATTTAAACAAACAAAATAACTACAATCTTTACAAAATGCTACAAAATCCACTACAAATCCCCTTCACAGCAAATCTTTTTGGCTAGTTGGATATTCTTGGGCGTGATAGGAACCCTTTTATCATCAATAGCACAATTTTGTATCCTCAAATAACCCCAAAATATAGGCCTTGATAGCCTCCTGCAATGCTAGAAGGCCATGGCTCTGTAAACACAAATCTATCAGAAACAACAACATATCGCAAAATATTTAGAGGGTAAAAGTTTGAAAAATAAACATGTCAAAAAATCACAAAAATCATCAATAGGATGCGATGGACATTCCTCATATTGTACAAAGACAACTGAATAACTTAGCATTAGCACATTTCCATCGCATGATAAAATACAAAGAATCTATGATTTAGACCTGCGGAACTGAGCCCTATTTATAAGTAAAAAAACAATTGAGGCACCTAAAATAGTTCAAAATCTAAGTTTTAACCACATAAATTAATCAACATTTTTTGTGCTTAGAAAGATTTGGTTTTTGACCTTGCTCGACGCTTCCTGAGTTAAAAACCCTAGTAAAAAAGTTGGGTTTTCTCCAAATTTGGCTAAACAATGTTGAAAAAAGTGTCGAAAGAATCTAAATGCCTTCGCCTCCACGATGATATTCTCAGGGTTGGAAGTGTGATCTCCTCGTAGCATAAGCCTTCATTGTGTAAGGAGCAGAGAGGTATGAAAAAAAACAGAGATCGCCCAATATGTTCTGATTTCAATAGCCCTTCTAAAACTTTACAAACATAAAAGAAAATATATTTAGTCAGTTTTTAATAAAATATATTTATATATTAATAACATATTATAATAATATTATATATTAGAATCATGGTAACTCTTTTTAAAAATTATTTTTTAACAAAAGAGGAGGATTTTTTTTTTTCAAAATGGAGAATATTGGCGATTTTTTGCAAGGGAGAGACTTAAGGGGAAATTTAGAACTTTCCAAACTTAGACTCAAGGAGAACCATGATAAATGGATGCACATGGAGAATTAATGGAGGTTGTGAAATTGACAATTTTTAGCTAACATGATGAAAAATACATGAACTTGGCGAAACTTTAACAGTCTGTCGAAAGGGCCAAACGATGATGGTCTTGTTAAAAAAAAATAAAATGAATGTGACCAATATGATGAGCCAAACACAATGACACCAAATTCACGACATGATAATGCTGAGAGGAAAAGACAAAAAATATCTAAGACTCGACTCAACCACGCTATATTGATGATGCAACTTGGTGGATCCGTCAAAGAGATAATATAGAAGCAAAAATGGTGAAATAAGATATGGACATCATTGGCACATCAAATGGGATGTGACAGTATAGATGAAATGATCTTGCAAAAAATTTCAGTAGGTTCTCCTATGGAATCATGTTTCAACACTAGCTCGTGTCTATGAATCCATCTACAATGCTACAATTTACTAAATTTTAACACTACAAATGGATTCGGATAAGGGGTATCTGAATCCATCTGCAGTGTTAAAATTTAGTAAATTGTACAAATTCATTATCAAAATTATAATTTTCTATTGCCGGAATGACACAACTAAAAATGACCAATTGTTATGTGGTCATTTTTAGTTTAGTTCTTATCTCATGACCAAATTGGTCATTTTTTGTTTAGTTCTTATCTGATGACCAAATTGGTTATTTATCTTGGTCATTTTTAGTCAGTTCACTTCAAATTTCTCAATTTTGGTAATTTATCCCTTGAAAAAGATGTGGTGACCAATTGTTTTGGTCGCTTGGTCACTTATCTCTCATTTTGTACTAGTGATTGGTTAAGAACCACAACCCATGGGCATTTAAGCTGTTAAAGTCACTCGGGGATTGCACCCATCCTGGGCCACACCAACACTTATGATGCATGGATTTTTGGGTGTCTCCTCCCAACTAGCTCACCTCTATGGGGAATTGAACTTGGGTCGCCCTGCTGACGATACCTAGACCCTAATCGAATGAGCTAGCAAGAATTGACGGAAGTATACTACTTATATATATTAGTTTTAATTAAATATTCACAAATATATTATAAATTTACATAGAGAAATATATAACAAAATCAAACATATATTTAAAAAACAAAAATATAAAATCTCAATAATATGGGATATGGTCGGCAAGTAGATAATAATTATTATTTTAATAAAAAAAATATGAAATTGAATAGTATTTATGTTTTTTAGTTGTTAAATGATTAAAGTTTTTATTTTTATTTTTAAAATTGGTTTTCAAATTTTATTTGTCCACTAAAAAAGAGAATATGTATTCGTATTACTCTACATAAATATTTGAGGAATTCAAATTTATTCATAATTTCCGTACATGAACTACCAATACAACCAAATTATGCTACTATAGTCAAAACTCCTAAATTAAAAGAGGAATGGAATATTTAAAGCAGAAATGAAGCTTGAATGAGTATTCCCATGGTGGGTATCGGTGTCTTTACATCTACATATACAATTATAATAATTTCATACCCCCAAGCTAATGTGCATTTGGGAAAATCTAGACACAAAAAATGACATCATGAGTAGATGATGGACTACATTATTACATTATGCAAGGAGAGGACAATGCATTTTCTTTCTATTTTAGTAATGGTAATAGAAATATTAGACTCATTTCATTATAGATTCATCTAAAAATTAATAATGCTTGTTCAGTAAAGAAGAGCAGAAAGATAACACAAACTCCCTCACTTCAGTGAACTACAATAAAATAGTTATTTCACTATATCACTATTTAATCTAAATCATAGTTGAATGGGTTTTTCATCTTTTTTTCTCAAAATCATCATTCAATCTCAGGTGTGCTTCTTCTAAAAAAAATGATAAAAAATCTATGAAACATTCATTAGTTATCTAGCACCAAATAAAACAAAGGAAACTCCCTGATTTCTTTAAAAAAACACATTAAATTCAATGCTTTAAATGAATTAACCATGTTTCTAAACTGAAAAACAAAGTAAGCACCAAATGAAAGGCTTAAAGAGTTGATAACGCCCATATTGTGCTTAACGTTATCCTCTGCAACCGCTAGAATGTAAGGCATTAACGTACACATCCCGGTACTTGTTCATCTAAAAACCCTAAACCTGACACAATAGTAACCTCGGAAGCATAATAAAATATCAGCAATTGTCCTTTCATTTCTACTACCATCGGTGCCAAGTCAATAATTCTAATTTGCAGCCATGAAAGAAGCATTACTAGAACATGGCAAGCATATATATTGTCTCCTCAATCTCTAATATATTAAGGTAGGCCTTCATCCATCCACTTAGGATGTTGTTTCTATGTAGGGATTTTGCCAGCTATGCATCTATGCTCCTTCTTGGGTATGGTCAGAAATTATGATAAATATGTTTGCATTATTGTCATTGTTATATTCAAAGGAAAGAATAGCTATCATGGAGATTTTCATTCAAATAATTTATTTTTTTTACATTTTCCATTGGATGGTTTGATAGATATATATATTTTTTTTCAAATTTAAATTTTAGTTGACATATATTTTGAAATAAATTTATTTATTTATATCGATAGGTGTTTATATCTTATAATTTGGGGTAGATAATCAAATTTTTTTTCCTAAATTGAAGGAGGATGGGACAAGTGTAATTGATTTTATGGGCATTGTTCAAAATTCAAAATAAACAATTATAAAAAATGAGATCTCAGAAGTAACTCATAGCTATCCATGGATAACTCATAGCTCATGCATGGATAACAGTTAGTGACAGACAACCCATTTGACTAAAAGAAGGTAACATGTAGCTGAGGCATGAACAATAGGTGATTACAACTAAACATGGAGAATAAGTAACATATAACTTGTTCATGGCTAGTAACTTGTTACCTATCGGTGTTCACCGACCACAAGTTAATTTAACCACATATGTTACATCTACATAACAATATCTCCCTCACATTAAAATATAAAGAACCTCACTAGTCTTGGTGCTTTCGCTACATAGTAATTATTTATTTGTTATTTGTGTTTTTTAATATTTTTATTGTTAATATTTTTATCAACACTTTAGATTAAAACTTCTCCTAGTATTCATTTTATTAATAATTTTATAACTATTTATTTTTATATTTTTATTATTATAATAACAATTCAGTAATGTTTCTCCACGATTCATCATTCTTGCTACGGTGATCCACTTTTGTTGTTGAGTTTCTTTTACATCTACATAGACTAATTGATGTCAACAATATTTATAACGTTAGATTGGAACAAGATGTCGAGTGGAACGCAAACCCAATAATAAAATAATAATTTTAAATTTAAACGGAAATGTCATTATAATTGCATTGATAATACCAATAAAAAAGAATGCACTGAAAGTTAATGTTGTTTTCATTGGTGGCATGAGAAACAACATCCGAGAGGTTGAAGGCATGTGTTATTAGATTGAAAAGGGGAAGAAAATATATGTGCTTACCATGCTAGTAATTCTGGTTTCTTTGGAGCATGGTAGAAGTATTGTTTATAGAACCATTATATAGACTCATTTTAAAAATTGATCTTAGTAAATCTATATTTAAAATGGACCTATCATGGTATTGATTCAATAGTTTTGCTGTGTGATTATGAAACAAAAAATATTTTTACAGAAAGTATATATATAGTGTATTCTCTTTCCTGGATCTACTAATGCAGCTTTTCATTTACTCATGATATTTCTATGCCTAGCTTTTAAGAGTTTTAGATTTGTGCTTTATTGTTAGATTCAAAGGAAATAATAGTTTTCATCAGTCATTATGAAGATTATTGTTAGATTCAAAGGAAACAATAGTTTTCATCAGTCATTATGAGAATTGAAGAGTGTAGATGTGGTCTTGCTTATTTGTACTTTTGCCTTAGTACTAATGTTGATAACATATGATAAGTTATGTTGAGGTACCCTCCTTCGGAGGTAATGATTTATGTTGTTGAGTTCCCTAACATGCACATATGTAATCAATAATAATAAACTAAGTGTTGTTGCATATACAAACCCTAAGTCTCCATCTTGAAAGATTAAGGGTCACGTGGTTAAGTTTCCCTATTATGCAAATGTTGATATCATCCTTGTTGCATGTAAGATGATGGGCTTAAGAGGATAGACATGTTAGGAATAAGGGGGATTATGCATTATGTGTGATGGATGCTACTATGCAAATGTTATTTATACGTATATTGTCTAACCAATTGTGTTTGAATAGGATCTTGGTTTGGAAGCACCATTGATACATGGACATAGTTTACAATTTATGTGATTGTTGAATAACCATTTCAACTAATTGTTTATACTTCTAAAACTTCATAAGTTCAAAACTAAGAGGTGGTGATTTCCCTTACAAATGACGGGATAACTTTTATTATCAATGGTAATCTATATATGATGTGTCATTACATCTAGCACACATACTGGTTGATGATATCATACTCTTGATACTATTACAATGATCTTATTTGGTTGATTATTATGATGCATGTTCCTCATATGTAAAGTCATGGTTAATAATAGCCTAGTCCTTATTATAATAATCTTATTTGGTTGATGATCATTATGCATGTTTCTCGTATGTAAAGGCATGGTTAGTAATAGCCTAGACCTTGATACGGTTATGATGATCTTATTTAGTTGATGATTAGCAAATTTTGTTGCATGTTCTTCATATGGAAAGGCATGGTTAATGATATCATGGTGATCTCATTTGGTTAAATTATTAGCTAATTATGATGCAATGCATGGTTAATGATAGCATGTTGATCTTAATGGTTAATGATTAGATGCATGGTCATCTACGATCACAGTTTATTCATCTTATTGATTTTAAGAAAGTTATTATTGATGATTTGTGGTGAGATCAGGTTCTTTGTATGCTAGTGGGCATTAAGAACCTTATTGCCATCCTTATATGGTTTTATGTTTTTTAACGACCCGGGGCTAGTAATCATGATTTAACAAGTTATCATTAATGAAGCTAATTCCTAATTATTTTTGGAATGTATGGTACAACTATGGATCTCTATACTTATCTATAGTCAGGAATGGTGTTCATGCGGCAATAAGATTTGAAGGGGAAAAAAAAACTCTTCCCCCTTACCCCAAAAGATTATAGAGGGTAAATGGGTAGATGATAATAATTCATTTTTGGAACTTTGAACTCGATCACTTTCTTAATTTAGCCTCCATCATCTTCTATGAAGTATCTACCTATTACCCTATTCATGTTTATCTCATTGTTCCCAATAGTTATGGTTACCAAAACTATCACAAATCATCATCATTAGGACTTGAGAAGTTCACTATTTCCCCTTTCCTCCCCAATATAACTTCATGAAATTCCTTATAAATTAGATATTAAATTCTAAATATTAAACATAAATGCTTAAAAAAAACTTCCTCTCTTAACATCCTTATCTCTCTATAACTGTTTTTTCATATTCTCAAGTATTTGTGTACCATTGGGAATTCTACAACTGCTCTCAAATAAATCAATTATATTTTCCCTACATCTTGCCTAAATAGCTAGTTTCTTCTTTTCTTACTTGAGTTACCTAGGTTATTTCAATGTATTAAGTAATTCTATAGTACTCCATATAATATGATCTCTTCTTAATGTCCTAAATTTTAGGCTCCCACATACATAATGCTTAGCCTAAAGGAACCTTTAACCGACATCTTGATTCATCTCATGCACACAACAAAATTTCATTATCGTTTTAATTTAGTTATGTACATCAACATGATATAAAGGTTGTATCAAGCATGCATCACCCTAGTTATACCCCTTATAAGTTACATACTTTCTTCTAGAGATTCTATGTTTTCCCAAGTCATGCATTTGATTTCTTCTAGTCTTCCTAACAATGATTGTGAATACGAGTTTGTTTGTAACGTCATTCTTAATTTAAATTAGATAAGTGGAGAGAAGAATCATGCCTATAATATTGATATATAAATTTTATGCTTCTGCTTAACTCTAGAATATATCTAAGCTAGACAATGTAAGGTAACACCTTACATGATTATCTTAATAGATAATATATATATATTTTTATAATTGAATAATAATTATTACATTGAATTTGTGTAGCTTTTGTACATATGAAGAGACACCATTAAACCACGTGTCCTTCCAATGCCGACATTTACATATATTAATAATAACTAAACTAATAGATAATAAATTAGTAGTTGTAATATAATTTTGGTATATTACAAGTCATCCTACTCTGAAAAGATTCATCCACGAATCTTCTTATGAGCATGCTACAATTGGAATTCTTGCCACGAATAATGGTGCCACGGTTTAGCAATTCTTGAAATATTTGCTCGCATTTCCGTTCAAATCTTTTCATGCATACGATTATGTAGATAAACGCATAACAACTATATGGATTATTATTCTGAGCTTCTAATTTGATGGTGTTCCTTTGATCTTCTAATTTGATGTAGATTTCCGATATTTCTGCATGCTTTGATATGGTTCCCTTATCTGTAGCGGCAATTACTAATAATGTACTTACTTCCTTGTCTAACAAACTCAAGTCTTTAGTTGTTCCCTGGGAACCTTTTGATATCGAAATTCTAGAACATCTCGAGTTGCGACTATTAGTAGAATGTTCATCTCTTCATTTTTTGCAGCATCTTCTGGGTTTCGTTCTTCTACGATATCATGATTAAGGTCATCTTTGACTCTTTTATTTCCATCTTTTCATTCTTCTACAACTTCAATTCTCACATAATTGTTGTTAACATTGACTTTATTGACTTCTACAATGTCTTCTGCCTCTTCTGTTTCATTGTCCTTGTTATCGTCTTCTTTAACAAGTCCTTGTTCTGGAGTTTCACTACACAATTTTATAGATTTTTCAGGTGGCGTATTAATGTGTCTTACTTCCTTGTCTGACAAGCTTGTATTTATTTGTTTTCTGGGAGCCTTTTCAAATTCTAGAACATCTTGAGTTGTGACTACTGATAGAATGTTGACATAATTATTTTTACAATTGATATTGACATCATGATTGTCAATATCATCTTGATCTTTCATACCCTTGTCCTCTGCAGCTTCTATTTCATCCTCTTTGTCATCGTCTTCCTTATCATGTACTTTGTTTTGAATGGTAATCCCAACATGGTCTATGTTTTGTCCTTGAGTACAAGTGGACATCTTTATAGGTTTCTCGACTGGCGCATTAATGCGACTTACTTCCCTACCTTGTAAGAAACTGCAACGAATTTCAGGATGGCGTGCATATTTTTGACTGAGTATCCCATTTTGAGGTTTGTAGTTGGGATGTCTTTTGTTATCCCTCTTGGTGTCTGGCATCCTGGATCTTTTGTGAGGAGGGATATAAGGAGGCGGTTGGCATGGTTTACCTTCTTTCCTGGGGGTAGTAGCGACCTTATATTCTTCCCTACTTGAGTACTTAGGATTCATTGTAGATCCTTGTTCTTCTTTACTTGAGAAGTTGGGAGTCACACTTGTTTCTTTCATTATAGTCACAGTACCTTCTTCTGTCGTGAGTGCAGATGCAGTACCCAACTCTAATTGACCTAAGAACTCGAGAGTCATAGTTGCTTCTTCCATTATGGTTGCAGCAGTCCCTTGTTCCTTTTTACTTGGTAATTCGAGAGTCACAGTTACTTCTTTTGTCATGGGTGTAGATCCCATCTCTTCTTGACCTGATGTCACAAACCCCCCCTTCATGGACCCATCAAGGGAGAGAGAGTGATACTAACTCCATACATCTAGCCTCATAATGTTTAAATAAAAATTCATGTAAAATAGAATACATATGCATGTGGGTATATCTATCTATCTATATATCTCTTCTTGACCTGATGTCACAAACCCCCCCTTCATGGACCCATCAAGGGAGAGAGAGTGATACTAACTCCATACATCTAGCCTCATAATGTTTAAATAAAAATTCATGTAAAATAGAATACATATGCATGTGGGTATATATATATATAACACAGTGGAAGTAATTCATTTACATATTTAATCATACATTCAAAATTTCCATAACAGACAGTAAACAAAACATTTCAGAATTTAAAACCAATAGAGAATTAGCACATGAGAGTACTTATCTTAAAACAAAGTAGTCCCTGAGCAACCAACTATGCAACTTCAATGTTCCTCCCAACCATAGGCCAGTTGTGCTTATCAACCTCTTGATACAACTACCACCCCCGAGCTGGGCATGATTTCTACAAGGAACTAGGGAACAACAGACTCACACATAGCCAAACATACACCAAAATGAGCCAAGCCAATCTACAATTGGGTTTATCAGGCTGCTAGGAAATGGAAAGGAAGAATTGCTAAGCTAGTAAGCTCAACCACAGAGCTACGGATACCTATACAAGATCTATCTGGCTTGGCACCCACAATGCCTACACACCCCACTCAAGGAAGTATTCCCTTCACCAATTCACAGTCCGTCAGGCCATACCTTCCAATTCTAGAGTGTCCCAAGTGTGCATAGAAGAGTAGCCAGCCCTCTTGATCTTCTTGAGAGGTTATTCTCCCCACTAGGTTTATCAAACCAATTCTGTCCACTACCACTCCAAATCTCTTGCTCACAGGTTCAAACCAAAACAGGGATGCACATAACAGTAAAGTCACAATTGTTGGGCACGAGGAAAAACGTTTCTTCAGTGGGATGTCCAAAATGGGGCTTCTACCAGTTCAGAAAAATGTGGGAAATCCCAAAATGAAAAATGGAAGATGGGGAACAACCTTGGAGAGCAGAAATCGTTTTAAGAAAAACGTCCATGGGAATTTTGGGGCAAAAATGACCTCCATCACAGTCCCAATTCATGGCCCTCCTCTCCCAGTTGCTGTACAATACAAAAACGATCTCCCAGGCATGTAAAATGCAGGAAAAATGGTGAAAAACATGATGGGGAAAGCCCAGCTAGCTCAGATTGCGTGAGACAGCAAAGGCTATGGGTTCAGAATGCCTTTGGGCACCATTTCGTGGGTGTTTTCTTGCCCAAGGGGACCAAATACGATTTTCCAGGTTGGTGGCTTGCCCATACTTGAAAATTGACTTCCATGCCTCTCCATTCCCAAGGCATTAACTGCCTCAACCAACTCTTGGAAGAATTAAATGATTGGGTGCATAACCCAAAATGGGTAGTTGAGATTTATGGATTTTCTCAATGAAATGGATTAACACCATGGGCTCAAGGGTTTGAATAATTTCCCTCCCTATTCCTTGTAGAATCATGCCCCATCTCTTTGTTGCATTGCATAGCTAGTTGTGGGTGTTTTCATTAAAATTCATATTTACATGATGTATTAATTTACATTGTGCATGTCCAGCACAAGAACCATAGGCATCTATTTTTAATTGCCGATACATACAAAGCTAAATCGATGGTGGAGCCTTGGCCTTGAGCTCCTCACCATGATTAAATAACGATATTTACATCATCTACAATTTTAATGCAATAGGGTCATAATCGAGATATTACATTCCCCTCCCCCTTACATTAGCACTGTTCTCAGTGCTCATCAAAATTGAACAAAAATGGATATGCCACTCTCATGGCATCCTCTAGCTCCCATGTAGCCTCATCAGGACCGTAGTGCCTCCATTGCAACTTTACCTATCCGATGGCTCGGTTCTGGAGCAATGTTACCTTCTTGTCTAGGATGTGCAATGGATCGGTTTGGAACTCTCCCTCAGGTTCCACCTGGATCACATCCCAATTAATCACATGGTTAGGATCATGTACATATTTCTTAAGCAAAGAGACATGAAAAACATTATGAGCTCTAGTGCTAGCAGGCAATGCAAGTCTATATGCAACTGGCCCTATTCTTTCAAGCACTTCAAATGGCCCACAATATCTAGGTGATAGCTTGGCACAACCCCCAAGCTTCAAGGAACTATTCCTTGGTCTCACTCTAAGATACACATGATCCACAACACTGAATTCCCTATGCACTCTAAGCTTATTTGCATAGATTTTCTGTCTATCCTGGGCTGCTTTTAAATTCTGCCTGATCTTTGCAACCTCTTGTTCCATTTCCTCAAGCAATTCCAACCCAAGTACAATTCTGTTCACTGGATTATCCCAAGTCACTGGTGTCCTACACCTCCTGCCATACAAAGCCTCATATGGACTTATTCCCAATGATGCTTGTTTCCCATTGTTATACGCAAACTCTACCAAGTGTAGATAATCCTCCCACTTGGATGGTTTGTCCATAACATACATGTGAAGCATGTCTTCAAGCACCTGATTCACTCTTTCTGTTTGCCCATCTGTTTGAGGATGGTATGCAGTACTGAAGTTCGACTGTGTACCCAAATATGCAAAGAGACTCTTCCAAAAATTGGAAGTGAACTTGGTATCCTTGTCAAAAATTATTGCCTTAGGCAACCCATGTAATCTGAAAATTTCCTTCATGAAAATATTTGCAATGGCATCGGCTTTATGTGTGGACTTAACCGGTATAAAATGTGCTGCCTTTGTTAACTTGTCCACCACCACCATGATGGAATCATGTTGTCTCACCGTCATTGGCAACCCTGTAATAAAATCCATGGAAATTACTTCCCATTTCCATTCAGGAATTGGAATTGGGTGTAATAATCCTGCTGGGTGTTGGTGTTCAACCTTCACCTGCTGACATTTCATGCACCTAGAAATGTATTCAGCGATGTCCTTCTTCATCCCCGGACAGAAATAATATTTTCTTGTTGTAGCAATTGTTTTCTGATATCCTGGGTGACCAGAGTATGGAGCTTTATGGATATCATCCATAACAATCCTCCTCAAATATGCCACATGTGGAATATAGGCTCTATTCTTATAAGTAAGAAGTCCGTCTTCTTCCAAATGGTATCCTTCATACTTCTTTTCAAGGTCTTGCTGCTGCAACTTGCCCTTTATCTGCACATACACTGCATCTTCAACCATATGGTTAACAATCTACTGCCTCAAGTCTGGTTGGCAAGTGCTAAGCGCCGCCACATGCATTTCATGTACTTTCCTGCTGAGTGCATCAGCTACCTTGTTTTCTTTCCCTTTTATGTGTTTGATTTCGAAGTCAAATTCACACAAAAATTCCAACCATCTAGCTTGCCTAGCATTCAAATTTGGCTGATCAAATAAGTATTTCAGACCACAATGGTCTGTCCTTAACTCAAATTTCTTTCCCATTAAGTAATGCCTCCACATCTTTAAAGCATGTACTATGGCTGCAAGTTCTAAATCATGAGTAGCATAGTTCTTCTCATGCTCCTTCAACTTTCTTGACTCGTAGCATACCACATGGTTGTCTTACATAAGAACTCCTCCAAGTCCTTGATTGCATGCATTAGTACATACCACAAAGTCTTTTTCTGGGTCTGCAATTTTCAAAATTGGTGCACTCGTAAGAAGATTCTTCAACCATTGGAAATTTTCCTCACATCTTGGTGACCATTCAAATTTTATTCCCTTCTTTTGCAAAGAAGTGATCGGGTTTGCGACCTTGGAGAATCCTTCAATAAACCTCCTGTAGTAACTAGCAAGGCCCATAAAAGATCTCACATTTGTCACATTCCTTGGAGTTGGCCAATTCATAATGGCTTCAATCTTCACAGGGTCCACAGATATTCCTTCGTCTGAGATAATGTGACCCAAATAATGAATTTTACCTTTATAAAAGTCACATTTGCTCAACTTTGCATGCAACTTATGTTCTCTTAGCAATTGCAATGTCATTCTCAAATGTTCTTCATGCTCTTCTTCATTATTAGAATAGATGAGAATGTCGTCTAGAAAGACAAGAACAAACTTGTCCAAGTACTCGCTAAAAACACTATTCATGAGACACATGAATGTAGCTGGTGCATTTGTGAGACCAAATGGTACCACCACGAACTCATAATGTCCATACCTTGTTCTAAAGGCTGTCTTATGAATATCTTCCTCTTTGATTCTTACCTAATGGTAACCAGACCTCAATTCAATCTTTGAAAATACCTTTGCTCCTCTCATTTGATCAAAAAGGTCATCAATTCGGGGCAATGGGTATTTGTTCTTCACAGTAACTTTGTTCAACTGCCGGTAGTCAATACATAATCTGAGTGTTCCATCTTTCTTTTTCACAAATAGAACATGTGCTCCCCACGGGGACACAATTGACCTGATATATTTATTTTCCAACAACTCTTGTAATTGCATTTTCAATTCTAGCAATTCTGGTGTACTTATCCTGTATGGTGTCTTGGACACTGGTGCTGCTCCTGGCACAAGTTCAATCGTAAAATCAATGTCTCTCTTTGGAGGAAGTCCCAGAATCTCATCAGGAAAAACATCCCTGAATTCCTGCACTACATGATAGTCCTCTAACATAGGAGTTTCATTTTCCATTGCCTCCAAAACATGGGCTGCGTACAATTGACAACCCTTTCTATAGAACTTCTTCAGCTGCATGGTTGAAACCTGCCTAACAGAAGTCACCTTTGGAATGCCTTTTACAACCCTTGGGTTTCCTTCTTCGTCCATGCATTCAAATGTCTTATTGTAGCAGTCAAGTTTAACCCTGTGTGCCTCTAACCAATCCATCCCAATGAGAATATCATAGGAACCAAGTGGCAAAATATTCAGATCTGCATAAGTGAATAGCCCATCCATCTCTAATGGAAATTTCTCTACTATTTCACTAACTTTTCTCTTGGTTCCAGTGGCTAGTTGAACTAACCATGATTTACTATGCTTTAATTTCTTAAGAGCACAAATCTCAACAATTCTAGGAGTGACATAACTGTGAGTAGATCCAAGATCAATCAAAATAGAAACAAATTGCTTAGCAATCTTATCTTCAACTTCAACTACAGTTGACTGATGATCTTCCTGGTGGTCATCTAGTGCTGCATAGATTCTAGGGATTGTCCTCGCCACTTGACCCACAGTTCCAGCTCTTTGGATGTTGTGAACTTGATTTGCATTCCCATTTCGATGTGGACAGTTCCTAAGCATGTGGTCTCCTCCACAACCCCAACATTGAAGTGGTTCTCTAGGCTCCTTTGGATATCTTGACTTGTCTCCCATCATCCTAGTTGGCTTATTCACAACTTGTGATGGTTGCCTTTGCTGATTTCTGATATGAGGAGGTTTGAAACCTTTCTTCCTTTGGTCAAACTTCTCATTCTTCTTGTCCTTCCATGCCTTATGTAAATCAGGTTTGCTTTTGTTTTGATCATAGCAATACTTGGCCTTCCTTATTTCCTCTTCTAGAGTTCAAGGCTCATCAAATTCAACCCTGTCTTTGTATGACTGAGGTAGCCCACTTAGAAAACGCTAAATTTTCACTTTATCATCTCAAATATACCTGACATACCTCAACAGTTCCAAGAACTTGTTTGCGTATTCTTCCATGGTCAACTGTCCCAATCTCAGCTCATGGAATTCTTTGATCTTGTCATCATAGTACCTATCAGAGAGGTACTTTTGCTTGAAGTATTTCTTGAATTGCTTCCACACAATCTTTCTTTCATTGATCCTCTTCACTTGCCTGATGTGTTCCCACCATATAGATGCTTGTCCATTCAAGTTGAAGATGGCGACCCTTGCCTTCATATTTCCAAAGTAGTCTTGGACTTGGAAATACTTTCTCATCCCAAGAAGCCAAGCTTCAGCTTCTTGACCAGACTTTACCTCTCCATCAAATGTAGGAGGTTTTGCTTTCTTACACTCCCCATGTGAATCATTCTTGTAATGCCTCTTTCTCTTATTTCGATGGGATGAAGAGTTTGAACCCTTAATGGATTCTTCAAAGTCGGATGATCCACTAGAAGAGATTTCTGGAGTATATGTTCTATCTCTAGAAACTCTTCTTGAGATATTGGACCTCTTGCGGAAATTTCTCATTGAACTACTCCGACTCGCTTCTGGATTTTCTGACTGATGTCCATGATTAATTTGCCTTTGGATATCTATCAAGATCTGCAACATGGCTGCATTTAACTGATTCTGCTCTTCCTGAGCTTTAATCATCCTTTCATTATCTTCTCTGCAACTTTGCAACTCCACCCTTAGGCTCCTCATGGTGGCTACAATATCTGGGGGAGTATCTCGATCTCTTCTTCCATTGGATTTTGTTTCAGCATTCTCAACATGTATGTTTTCCCCCATGGCATCTGTCTCAGGCTCATAGGGATCCTGTGCATCATCCATGATGTTGATTTTCTTGGCCCAACCAAGACCCAAAACTTCCAACTACACTATCTAGAAGGCTGCCTCGATGTAACTGTGATTATGCAAAAATGTGTTCATCAACACAACTGTTAGCTACATTGTTTTCTCATAAATTCATGAATTACCTTCATGCATGTGGGAAAATATCATATGGACAATTTGTCAAATCATAGAATTTTCTCATAATCAACAACATATGAGAGGGATGACGGGGGTCAAGGGGGAGTGCCCTTGTTTTTTTTCTTTTGTAATTCCTTCAATTTCGTGCAATCTGGCGCATAAGTCTCATGGCAATTTTCAACTTTCAGCACCTGAAAAATTTCCCTGGAAAACAGCTGAAATTCCCTATTTCGAAGCAATTCACCGAGTTCTTCCAAACCGTTTCGGATCAACTCGTCAAGTTCTTCCACCGTTGTGGTCCAACTCGCTGAGTTCTTCCAAAAATTCCTCCTCGACGCCGAAAAACACTTAGAAAATTTTTCGCCGTTTCGGGCCAGCTTGCCGAGTTCTTCCACCATTGCGGACCAACTCGCTGAGTTCTTCCGAAAATTCCTCTTCGACACCGAAAAACACTTAGAAAATTTTTCGCTGTTTCAGGCCAACTTGTCGAGTTCTTCCGCCATTGTGGACCAACTCGCTGAGTTCTTCCGAAAATTCCTCTTCGACGCCGAAAAACTCTTAGACAAAATTTTCAAAAACTCTTAGGAAAATTTGAAATCTTTCCTTCTTTCTGTGATGACTGCTACTCAGCAGGAGGTGATCTTACCTATGCAAACTATCCAACTTAGCCCACTTAGTCTTGATGCTGTAACCGGTGGTGATCAGGAAGGGGTCTTCCATTGTAATTGTGATCAGGTTTGGCCCATAGAGGCCCAATGCTGTAGCCTATGGCTCTGATACCAAACTGTCACAAACCCCCCCTTCTATTAACACTCAAAAAGTGCTCACTACCTCAACTACCCCATTACATGACTCACTTGTCCATATTTCCTACCATATTTGTCTCCAAAACCTAAAAATTTCATTAAAAGCCTCCAAAAGGCCAAAAAACCCCCCTTTCCTCCAAAATAATCCAAAATTCCTCCAAAATAGCAAAAACCCTCTAAAAAAGGAATAAAAAATACAAAAAAGAGGAAAAAGAGGGAAAAAGGAAGCAAAAACCCTATACAGCTGACCTAAACCATATGGTGCCCAAAACCATGGGCCAGCACTCCACCAGTTAAAAACCTATAAATAGGTGATGGAGGCCCCTCATTTCATATCCACAGTCAACCACACCCTTATTCTACCAAAATCACTCCTGAAACCCTAGCTCACCCTTGAGCTACTTTCACATTTGAGTGCCCCTTTGGCCCATTTCCAAAACCCTTTGGAGAAAGAGAAAGGAACAACACTGGATCTTGGAAGAAACCCTCTTGGACTACTGCAAAGGCTTCATCAACCTTCACATTGGAGGTATAATCAATACAAAAAACATTTTATTATCTTGTCTTTTCTATTTATGCACATGCTTAGAATAGTTACTGTTTTATTTACTATCTTTTATTTACTGTATTTTCTGAACTGCTACTAAGGAGTCCTTTCTCTTTAGTAGGTGTTCATTTGCACAAGCTAGGGTGAAAACCCTAGCTACAGTTTTGGCGACTCCCCTTGTGTTCCTTTGAATTTATGGTTATAGTTTTAAACATTTTTAATTTTCTGTATTATTTCTTTGTTTTTTCCTTTCGGCTGTCCCTTTCGGCTGCCGTAAATCGCGTCTTTTCCCCCCCGCAGTTGTGTTCCGACCGCGTCTTTCAGACATTTACCTGCGATCCGATCGTGGCTCTCAGAATGTTTCCGACGACCTACCAGCGGTTCCAGTAGGTTACCTGCAATCTGACCGTGGCTATCAGCCTGTTTCGTGCGGTCTGACCGCGGCTGTTAACCCATTTTCCCGCGGGCCGTCCGCGGCTTGCAACCCTTTTTCTGCTACCCGCCTGTGCATTTCGGCCTTTTTTCCTGCGTCCCGTCTGCGGCTTTCAGCCATTTTCCTGCAATCCACCTGCGTCTTTTGGCCTATTTCCCGCATTCCGCCTGCGGCTTTCAGCCATTTTCTTGCAATCCGCCTGCATCTTTCGGCCTTTTTCCCGCATCCCGTTTGCGTCTTTTAGCCATTTTCCTACAAACCGCCTGCGTCTTTCGGCCTTTTTCCCGCGTCCCGCTTGCGGCTTTCAGCCATTTACCTACTATCCGCTTGTGACTTTTGGCCCTTTTCCCATGGTCCGCCTGCATCTTTCGACCAATTTCCCGCAACCCGTCCGTGACTGTAGACCTGTTTCCCGCGGTCCGACCGCTCAGATTTGCCACATACCCGTGGTCTGTTTTCTGCACTTTTTCCCTGTTTTGAACCCAGCACTTTGCTACAATATTTTTTGCACCTGCACAACCATCTTTCCTATATGAAACCATACTTTCCTACAACCTTTTTTCTGCAGTATTATTTCTGTTCCATTTACAGAACATTTTTAAAAAAATTTCAACATTTTAATTGAAAAGAGAAAATTTTGCATTTTAAAGTTTAATTTCTGCATTGATATTTTTAGTTAGAAAGTTGCCCACCCCGTGGCACTTTTACTTGGGTTCATCATCTCACACGCACACACTCTGTCACCTAATTCAAGTGAGCCTAAAATACTACTTAACACAACCAACATTCTAACCCCACTTGGGGAACACATAAGAATCTTGTAGTTAGGTAGGATTGGGGGGATAGGCATCCAAATAACACCCCTCGGTTGCTTACACTTGAGACATAGCTGTTGTCCATTAGGGAACGAAAATCTCCTAGTATTTTTTGACACGGTTTAAAACCAATTTATCGGGAAGGCCTCTCCCCTAGGAGGGTTGAAGTCGCCAGATTGGTTTTGGAAGCCTGAGTGGAATACCGCAATCCATTCAGTAACCGAAGGATACCTTTCGCAGTTCTCGGTGTATCACCCGTATGGGGATACAACGGCGATAGAACCAAACGGCAGATTCATCCAACTGAACGTGTCATGAACGAGGTATCTTAGTTTCTTTTCTTATAGGATTGACTACCTTGTGTCCCTCCCGGTAGGGGGATATCTTTAGCCACTTGGCTCTACTATCCATATTGTCTGACTTGGATTTCATCACCTTGCAGAGGATATGTCTAGTTGAGTCAGAATACTATTTAGCTAGGTGTTTGCATGCTCCCTTACCTCCTTTTGGTCTAACGAGTCCACTATTTTTATTTTCTAGGAAACCTGCTGCTTGTTGGTATTTTGACCATTTCTGTTGATACTCCACTTATTGTAGCACTGCTGTTACAGTAAGTGTTTTGAGTTGGTTGTTGGACTGAGTGCCATATTTTTTGTGCTCTCCTTCTGCACACTCGGTTGCATTAGGGTTTTTGAGCTATTTTTCACTCAACACAACCCCCAGATACTTGACACCATTTGTCACCATTGAGTCCCCGAGACATTCTCGGCGCCTCTGGGGCGAGCCCCCACAGCACGGTTCACTTGACATCACCTGTCATAGACGTATATCTTCATCACTTGATACCACTCATCATAGATCTCGAGCTTTGTCACTTGACTCCACTCGTCAATGGCATAGAACTCCGTCACCCGATCTAGACGCCCCTTATTTTACCTCTGATTCTGAGGCAGAGTCTGAGAACCCCACTTACACTACACCAACCAGCCCCATGGCTGGCATGACTTCTACCCCTTTCTTTGTAGGGACCATTGGTGGAGCATCTACCACCACACCAGCTACCACACCTGCTTTGGGTATGCCCTCGATGGGGCCCACATCTATCATTCTGATCAATGTACCCATTCCAGTCGCTAGCATACCTATCCCCACTCCATCAGTGACTCACACTACTCTTGGCAGTGCAGGACCATCCCATACCACTTTCGTTCCTCCACTTGGGGGCAATATCCCAAACCCAGCCCATCCACTTGGGGGCATTGGCCCCAACATGGTCACAACCACTAGTATGTCACATCCTTCTACTAGTTTTCCATTCATGGCTAGTCTCAACCTTCCTGACCTAGCTAGACTGATTAATGATCCCATCAGACACGACCCTGCGTGGCTTCACATACCCACCAAGCTCCCCTCCGACATCCCTAAGTTTGAGGGCAAGGCAGGTGAGGAACCCCAGAACCATATTATGTCCTTCCATCTATGGTGTTCCTCCAACTCCATAGTGGACGAATCTGTCCGTCTTCGTCTGTTACAATGCACCCTCACTGGATCTGCAGCTAAGTGGTACATTGAGCAGCCCCATGGGACCCATGCCACCTTTACTTCCCTTGCCTCGACTTTCTTGCAGTTCTTTCAGTTACCTGTCCGCTATGACACGGGAGTTGAGATCCTACTGTCTTGCAGATAGAACACGGCTACCCACATCACTGATCACATTCATGAGTGGCATCGACGCCGCAGCCTCTGCAAAATCAAGTTAGATGACCGTATCTTCTTAGATTGGTTTCTAAAATCCCTCCTTCCTATCATTGCCAAGGATGTGGCATCCGAATGACCCCAGTCTGAAGAAGAGGCATCCTCAAATCCCAGTAATTTGACCTTATTTATGCCCAGTCGGGTTATCTGTATTCCATCATACCTGACGCCCCTTGTAGCGATTCCTCCTGACACGATGCGCCGGGGGCATCCCATGCCGCAGATGGCATCATTGGCTGTATAGCCTCACATAACCAATCCTTTTCCATAGCACGTCCTAGCCATGGCCCTGACCTTTCACAGGTTACATCTCAGTCTGGAGAAACCAATTTGTATGCTCCCATGGCACACCACCATCATTCCCACGGACCCTTGTGTCCACCTTAGTGCTTTGGCCATGCCGCCCCCGCTTACGCCCCACCAGTCGCACCTCAGCCATATTACCACCCACTGGCTGCACTAGCTCCTGTGTCCTCTCAAGCCCTACCTACTTATTACCCGCCAAAGGCAGCCCCTGCGGCAAATCCACAACCCGTTCCGCAGACGTATCAGCAACCCCCACAAGGTTCAGCACCTGCGCTGCATCCACCTACTTATTATCCACCGCAGCCTGCTCCCGCACCTGCACAACCCCAGAACCCACCTGTTTCCCAAGGGCAAGTGTATGCCCAACAAAATCCACAGCAGAACCAAAATAACTAGCGCCAACAGGGCCAGCAAAACCATGGCAAAGTCTGTAACCGTGGGAACAACCCCCCTCCAGACCAAGGCGGTCAACCTCTCAATCCCCCAAACAACAATAACGTGGCACCTGCCAACCAGAACCCTGATCGGCTACGCAAGCAGGCCAAAAATTCTAATTTGCGAACAAACCATCCTTGTTCTATTTGCGGGGTCTATGGCCACTACACACATGCTTGCCACATTTGGAGCGAGCTCGGCAACTCTGGACCAATGATTCCCATCGCCAAGGGCATGTGGCTCCTCAGGCGTCACCCAATCCCCCACCACCTCAACATCAACCCTTGGTGTTACAAAACCCTTTACCGACCCAAGGCGTAGTGAACACTCAGTCGTTGGCTCCCCCTCAAGGAAACGCGCCACCACAACAGCAAATCACTTATGCCGCTCCTGATCAACCCATGATAGACTCAGGTACCCACCACTTGTTAATGACGTCATCCAATGATGTCAACCTCCAAACCCGTCGGAACCAATATGGCTCTACCCCTGAAGCCCCTCCCACCGACAAAAACACTAATGCTCATCCCACTGATCAGACGTTACGTATACCTCCGGCTCCACTAGATGGCGCCTCCAAAGCACCTCGCTTCCCACTTCGCCGCATTAACAATAATCCCAATGCTCGCGCTGCGTCTAATTACAACATTGTAGATGACTTAGCCCAGTCTCCCGCAGCCATGTCTGCGTTAGAAGCCTTAAAAAACTGTCCTTCATAGCGCAAGACTTTGCTCTCCGCCATTGGTGCTATTGACCCAAATGATTCACGACTGATGGCCTTCGATTTGGACCAATCCGAACCACGCCTGCCTTCCACTTTAGCATTCCAAGTTTCTGTTTCCGTTCGAAATCTTGTCATCCATCGGTGCATTATCGATGAATGTGCCTCTACATGTGTTATGTCCACATTCATTTGGCAGAAGATGGGATCCCCTACTCTCCAGCAGTCCACCACTGCGTTGCGAGCCTACAAAGGCCGTTCGGCTCAACCCCAAGGCCTCTTAGCTAATGTCCCTGTCCAGTTGGCTGGCAAAACCGTGCTCATTGACATAGAGGTCATCAACGCCCAACTTGATTCCGCAGCTACATGTATGCCATGCGGGCGGTTTCCTCATCCATTTTTCGTACCATGATGTTCCCCCATGACGGACGCGTGGTCAAGGTCGATCAACTCACTTATTACGATCCCAATGCCCCCATTGCACCCAAAAATGTTCCCCCCATGGTTGAAAACCTGTTTGTGGTGTAACTACCTCATTTGTTTCCTCCGTGGGAGCCAGAGTTTACTCAGATACATCGATGACTTCAACATTCCAATTCATTCCACCCTTGTCACCCGCGACCGAAGTATCTGACCTATGTATCCTTTCCCACAATATACAAACACCCAACAATCAACCGCCCTTGTTACCTAAACCACCATTGGTACCTAGTCATATTGGTGTTACACCCATCCACACAGTCCCCTTCCTATTCCCTCCCTTGGGAGTAGTAAGCGCCCTGGTTATGGCAACTCTCAGCCTCCCTGGGTTAACCTTAGGATTACCCGTGTGGTATATTTCGCCTCCCGTTCCCCCGCTGACACCAAATGTCATCCTACAACCAGTGCAACCCATCGCCACTACTAGTCAACCACCTCCTGGTGTCACTAACCCTTCGTCATCTACGAATCCCCCCCCTCTTATCAAGCACACTGGGGGCAGAGGCCCACAACCATACACTGCTGTACCCCCGCCCAAAATAGTTAAGCCCCCCCCCCCCCCCCCCGGTGTTTCATGCTCCTCCCAACTGCTCATTGTGTGATGAGTTAGGCCATCCAACTCATCAATGTCCACAATTACCTGCATTACAGGAACACATGTAAATGCTTGACGACGACCCCAACATCTCGGTTGTCCAACTCGATCCAACCCCTAAGCCTCGCGATAAATCACTACGTACCAACCACCCTTGTGCAGTATGCAGTATTTATGGCCATTACTCACATCACTGTCCTGATCTCCCAGATTACAGAGCATCTCTCTACGAGATGAATAGTTTGGATCTTGAGACGGCACCCCCCACAATTGAGGAGATCCACCCCCCAGTATCACCCTCATCTGGAGAGATTAACACCATCTATATGATCTCTTCGACTACCACTTCCTCGTCAACCGATTTGACAACTCAAAGTTTCCGCAATGATGAGGAGATTCTAGAGGCTCTCACTGCCCCAGATTATCCATGGGAAGACATGCACCATCGTTCCTATTTCCTCCCAGAAGAGTCCTCCTCCACCACAGCCACCCAATTTGCGGTTGAGTCCAAAGATTTCCTTCCCACCAAATTTGACTGGTTTAAGGATCCCATTCCCGCTCCTGATTCCTTTGAGAAAGGTAACATGGCCAACATCTCACCCATCATCCAAATTGATATCTCTGCCCCAGGAGGTGCCCCTGAACTCATTACTTTAGGAGCCTCCTATAGTGAGTATGAGATTGGAGAGTACAAAAAACTTTTCTAAGAGTTCCATGATGTCTTTGCTTGGTCCTATACCGAAATGCCTGGTCTTGACCCCGCGATTATAGAACACCATATTGACACATGGCTAGATGTACCCCCGTTCGCTAGAAACAACGCCCCATTCATCCCTCAAAGCTCCTCGCTGTTAAAGCAGAGATTGAGAAACTTCACAAAGCAGGATTCATTTATCCTATTGCATATACCACTTGGGTTTCTAACCCCGTCCCTGTTAACAAGAAACAAGGCACCATCAGAGTATGTACTGACTTCCGTGATTTAAACCAAGCCTGTCCCAAAGAAACCTTCCCCACGCCATTTATTGACCAACTCATCGATGCGTGTGCGGCGCGTGAAGTCCTATCTTTCATGGATGGTTTTTCCAGATACAACTAGATTCAGATCCGCAAGGAGGATCAGTACAAGACTGCCTTTACCACCCCCTGGGGCACCTTTTCCTATCGCATCATGCCTTTCGACCTCAAAAATGCTGGTGCCACCTTCCAGTGGGCCATGACCTACTGTTTCCACGACTTGGTCCATATCCTGCTAGTCTATCTTGACGATCTTACAGCTCGTTCCCGGAAATGATTAGACCAACTTAACGACCTCAGGTAAGTCTTTCCGCGTTGTCGCAAATATCAAATCTGCTTGAACCCACACAAGTGTGTCTTTGGCATTCCGGAAGGCCATTTGTTGGGTTTCATTGTTTCCCAAAAAGGAATCACTGTTGATCCCTCGAAATTCCAAGCCATCATAGACCTCCCCACTCCTCGTACGCTCAGGTAGCTCTAGAGTCTGCAAGGGAGATCTAATTTCCTCCATTGCTTCGTTCCTGATTATGCCACCACTATTCATGGCTCCTTACGCCTGCTTCGTACCCACATACCCTTTGTTTGGGATGACCAGGTCCAAGATGCATTCGAAGCCCTTAAGAAAGCTCTCACCCAAGCCCCTCTGATCTCCCCCCTGGATTTCTCTCAAGACTTCATCCTGTACGTCTCGACATCCGATTATGCCGTGTCCGGAGTCCTTATTCAAGAAGACGTCGCTCACTAGGAGCATGTCATTTATTACGTCAGCCAGACCTTGTCTAGACCACCCCTATGTTACCCGTATGAGGAAAGACTAGCCCTTGCTGTGGTCTTTTCCATCCAAAAATTGCGACATTACATTTTACTCAGTCAAACCACAGTTGTCGCCGACTCCAACCCCATGGTCTATCTCTTGAACCGACGCCTCCTGCAAGGTCGCGTTGCTAAATGGGTCATTATCCTCCAAGAATATGACCTCACTTTCACAACCCCTAAGAGCACTAAAGCCCTCGCGCTTGCCCAGCTCATCACTGATCTCCCATCCCTTTTGCCATCCCCACAAATCTCTGATGAGTTACCCAACAATCACTTGTTCATCATCTTGTTTGATGACCCATGGTACGGTGATATTTTGTTATACCTTCGCACACAGAATTTTCGACCCAACATAAATCATGATGGACGCTGTCATATATGTCACCAGGTCTCTCGATATCTCCTCTTGGGCGATGTCCTTTACCGGCGAGGGGTTGACACGATCCTCCGTCGTTGTCTTACACACGAGGAAGCCGAACAAGTCCTCAATGACTGTCACAGCGGTGCTTGCGGCGAACATTTCTCTGGAATGGTCACCGCCCAAAAGGTCATCCGCGCCGGATACTTCTGTCCCACACTCTTTACCGACTGCATCACAGCAGTCAAACATTGCCATAATTGCCAACTTTTTGCCCCTAAGGCTCGGACACCACCCGCTCCGTTACACCCAGTCATCACCGTTGGCCCCTTTTGTAAGTGGGCCATCGACTTCATGGAATGTAAACCCTCATCCGCCAATGGCCATAAGTACATCATTGTCGCCATCAACTACTTCACCAAATGGGCTGAAGCCATTTCCACCTTCAATTGTAAAGCTGACACCACTGCCCATTTCTTTTTTAACCATGTTATCACTTGATTCAGGGTCCCCAAACAGATGGTCTCAGACCATGGTTCACACTTCGAAGATTCCATTTGGTGCGAGTTATCCACCCTAATGAAGTTCGAACATCAGTATTCCTCTGCTTATTACCCCCAAGGGAACGACCAAATAGAGGCCATTAACAAAATTTTAAAAACCATCCTCCAACGTACTGTTGACTGGCATAATTCCAATTGGCATCACATGCTATTCCCTGCATTATGGTCTTACCGTACATCCACCAAGACCGCCACCGGTTTTACCCCATTTCACTTAGTTCACGGTGTAGAGTTTGTCCTCCCCATCGAGTGTCAGATACTTGCCTTACACATCGCCATCGAGCTTCTCCCAAATACCTCCCCACTCGAGCAACGTCTGCTATCACTAGAACAAGCTGATGAAGACCGTCGTGCCACCCTTCAGACCATTGAAGCTGCCAAGAACCACTCCAAAGCTGGTCATGACAAACATGTCCACCCTCAAACTTTCCGTGAAGGGGACCTCGTCCTCGCCTATGACCAAGCCCATGACAAGACTGGTAAAGGAAAGTTTAAATCCATGTGGCAAGGCCCTTACATCGTGCAGACCTGCCTCAGAAATGGGGCATACATTTTAACTGACTCGAAAGGTCACCCTTTGTGCAACCCCCATAATGGGTTGTATCTTAAATGCTTTTATCCTTAAACAAACCCGCGGCCCCATTGGTCTGTATTGTACAGTTTGCTTTCTTTTTGTTTTCCACCTTTTTTACCACAACCTTACATTCATCATTTTTTGCATGATCACAGATGGACCATCTTCCACCTCATTACATTGGCTTCGTTGATGGAGCAAGCCGCTGGTCTCCAAACCTGGCTTCTGCAGCATGGGTCTTATATTCCCCTTCACATGAATTGATTCACCTTGACGGAATATGTATAGGCGCTGCTACCAATAACCAGGCAGAGTATGATGCTGTGACTGGTCTCATGACTGCTTCCCTTCAGATGGGCATATGTCACCTTCATGTGTTCCTTGAATCCCAGCTACTTGTTTCCCAACTCAACAACTGCTACCAGGTGCGTGATCCCTGCCTCTTTAGAAAATTCCTGCGCACGAAACAACTCAGCCGACAATTTGAATCCATAACATTCACCCATGTCCCAAGAGCTCAAAATAGTGTCGCAGATCAAATGGCTAACAACATCCTATATTGGCATATCAATCACACCATGTAAAACTTCCATCATGCATCATCATCCCATGTCATCTCATAAAAAATATATAAAAATCCAAAAAGATTGCAAGGGGCATCCACGTGCCTATCATCACATAAACATTTGTATCCATGTGCAAATAACATAAACACATTACTATACAAGGGAATCCACGTGCCTATCCTACAGACATAATGTTGCATCCATGTGCAATACATAACATAAAATACACAAGGGGCATCCACGTGCCCATCATCCTACACTACTTGCATCCACGTGCAGTACAAACATATAACAAACCATAAGCGCATCCACGTGCGTACACTAAATCATCATCGCAAAAAGATGCATCCATGTGCATATATATATATCAAAAAATAAACGTCAATGTGCTACACATGTCCTGAGTACCTCCATACTCAGCTATACAAAAAATACCTATACATCAATAAGCCTCATAGAATACATGTCGTAGCTACAAAATCGGGGGGGAGTCCCCTGCACTCCCTACTGAGAGTCATACCCTCCGTCACTGCCCGCATCAGCTGCCTCTGAGTCCTCACCCTGCTCCTCCTCCGGCAGCTCCTCATCCCCTACAAGCTCCTGTGCTCGACCCCTATCCGCCAAAATGGCCACTCAGATCGCGATCGATCGAAACTCCCGTGGCGCCCTCAGATAGTCCTGAATCACCTCCGGATCCACGTCCCGCCACCCGTCATCAGTCACTCCAACCAGCAAACGATCGAGAAGCATCTGTACGGATTCCAGAGTCTCCTTAGTGTCCTGTCGATGCACCTCCCCTCGACCCGACAGGGCTGGTATCGCCACATGCACCTTGCGAGCTACATGTCCTGGTGGTGGTCTCGGGCCAACATTTGCAGATCATACATTAGTCAGTAACAACATATCAACATCTCAAACCTATCATACACAAAACCTAACATCAACCAACAATAAAGCAAATCAATACATACCATCGGGTCCCCATGCTTGCCCTGGCGGCCGTGGTGCCTCCAGATCCCCTGTGTAGTCCATATCTCTGTATGGATAATCATCCAGTGTCAGCGGCATCTGCAACCACTGTAGGTAGAGCTCCTGGGTGAAGTACCTGCCAACCTCATCGCCACCCCGTTGGCGCATCATCTCTCCCCACCGCACCATGTGCAGCTCCATAGGTTCTGCTGCCCTGATCGGCACCCGCGACCGCAGTGTAGGTACCCTCTCCATGAAGAAGGCACAAAGAAATGATCCATAACAGAATCCTTGCCAGATTCCTTCACCGAGGTCAGCTGCCGCTGAACACAAGTGAGGAACATGTGGCCCCAGGCATAGTATACACCATCCAGCAACCACTCCACCAGCTGCATCTGGCCCCCTGACACCTTCTCAGGTGACTGGGACCCCAAAACCCGAACCACGCATGCCGCGATCGCCTGTACTGCTGGCTCCCGAAGGTCCACCACCCGGAGTGCATTCCTCTGCACCCTAGCCTCCGGACTGCAGTACCGCTCCAACATATCCTCGATATCCACATTTGCGGATACTCGTGGCTGCGCATCAGCCCCCTACCCAGACAGGGCAACCCCGTTAAGAAGTATACATCTACGAGGGTGAGATCCACCCTGTCTCCCTGCACCCTGAATCCATGAATGTCAGGCTCCCAAAATCTCACTAACCGGTTCAGCAGTAGCACTGCTGAACGCATCATGGGCACCTATGCGAACTTCAGCAGCTCGCACAACCCCAACGTAGACCGCACATGCCGATCCCTCCGGATGACATCCACTATGTCATCTGGGACATCCCGCTCTCACCAAAGCACCAACGACATCCTGTCAATCACACAAGGCAAACTCATCAGACTCATGTCAAAGCAGTAACCCTTCCCCCCCGGGGAAACCCTAAAAGCTCGATCCCAATCATGGCTTTAGGGCCCCTTTCCGCGGTTTCCGACCGTGGCTGTCAGGGCCACAGTCGCGGTTCAGGACCGCGCCTGTCAGAGCCAAACTCGCGGTACTGAACCGCGAGTCCAGCCTTGGAACTCGTGGTACAGCACCGCGTATTCCAACCCAGAACTCACGGTCCTCGTCCGCGAGATCATCCCTAGCACCCGCGGTCACCGACTGCGGTTCCACCCCACAAACCCGTGGTCCACCCCACGTGGACCGTACAAGAAATCCCCTGGGACCCACTACCCCCCCCGGAACCCAATGAAAAATGTAGGTATGAGTTTATCGGAATACCTGTAACTCTCGGATCTGAAAATGGCCGGTCTGATCATCCAGAAACACCAACTCAAATCTGGTCCACTCTGATCACTAGTCAAAGTCAACAAGTCCAAATGACACTTGTCATGTTGGCCCCATTTACTATTTATAGTCTGTTGACTTTTTCTTGTTTTGGCCATTTTGAACCCATACGGAGTCCATTTTTCGAACCGTTTCCACCACTGGAATCAGCACGACTAGACCGTCATGATGGTCGACTCGTCTTCTTATTTTTTCCGCATCGTTTTTTGAGCATTTTTTCTAGACACCACTAGTCGCCTCGATTTGCGTGCCACTTCAGCTGCTCTCCGTTTTTGATATATTTTATATCACCGGATTCATTTTTCTGAGCCCATGATGATGCTTGAGATCATTTCTTGCTCTCACCCCCATATTTTTCGAGTATTTTTTCCAAAACGCCCCCCGTCGCCTCGGTTTGCATGCCACTTCGGTCGTTCTCCGTTTTTGACACTTTTTATATCGCCGGATTCATTTTTTCGAGCTCGTGATGATGCTTGAGATCATTTCTTTCTCTCACCAGGTACAGTTTCAACATTGTGTCCTGACACCTGGCTACCTCGGTTTATGCGCCACATCGACCGCCATCAGATTGTTCCACATTTTTACATGAGCCATTCACTCCTTTCATACTGCAATTATGTCGTTATTTTTCCATCATTCATTATCCCGCAAGGAGGCCCACCAGTGTTCCCTCCTACCCTCGTTCTTGGTCATCATCAATGTTCCTTGATTGAGCACTTCCTCCTTGCCTGACCATTCATTTTGTTCAGTATAATTTTATCCCTTTTTCGGGCCGGACAAGTCCTTCACGAAAAAGGCACTTAGGAAGTTTCTGTTAAGCTCTTTTCTGACTCCTAAAACAATGAAAAGATCGCTGAGCAATCTTGCTTCCTTTCATGCTTGTTAAAGTACATGAAAGGGCGTCTATCTGGTATAAGTTTAATCTTTTTCTGGACCTGACAGACTAATTACGAAAAATGAATACTCTAGTCACACCGGCTAGAAGAGTTTTTCATTGCATTCTTTTATGCTTCTTCGGGCCTTGGAGACTAACACACGAAAAAGAAACCCCCTAGAGTCTTCTTATCGCTTTCAGACTCTCTAAAATTGAAAGAAACCACGAGCACGAACTTTCTTGGGCTCGTACAAATCCACACGACAGTACCATTCCATTATTTCAGAGTCTTCTTATCGCTTTCAGACTCCTTAAAATTGAAAGCAATCACAACCATGAACTGTCCTGGGCTCGTATAAATCCACACGACAGTACCATTTTGAACACACTTCTTCTTGTTTCTTAACCCATGAAGAAGTCCCCCCGTGCCTCTCGGCACTATGATCGATTATCTTGGCAGCACCCCCAATCAGGTCGCCTTTGTTCAGAGTATTCTGCAGTCTCCTGCCATTTTACACCAACTTGAGTATCACTCACCCCAGTCACTATCCTTGTGTTAAAATTCAATATGCTAAGACAGAAAATAGCAGCATTACATTCCATTTCATAATAATAGCATATACAGGATCACTGAAGAAACAACAAGCATAGCATAAACACAAGAGACAGAAATTTATCCTGGAAAACACTCATGGGGTAGAAAACCCAGCAAAGCTTCCTCAATATAGATGACCAGCAATATACAAAGATGCAAACCCTGAGCATAAGCTCCTTCTCCTCCATAGCAGACCTCTCCTCCACAAATGCGCCTTTCTCAAGTGAGTGAGTGTGTGTAATGAGGAACACACCTCCTCTATTTATACACTACTCTGATATGTATTTTACACAAGTACACGTAGGCTCGTATTTAACCAATAGGTTAAATACCCCACTACAACTAACTGGGCCGACCCCTCTAGGGTGGCCTAATAACCCTTTGACCCACATAACACATACAGGGCCGACCCCTACTAGGGAAGTCTAATAACCCGAGTTACCACATTCCGACGGAGGAATAAACATCTCCGGATATACAATAAGATCTTCACGGAGGAATGAAACATCTCCGGAATAATAAAGTACAAATATAATATTCTTTGAAGTTACAATATCTCAACACTCCCCCTTAACGAGAAGGATATTATAACAACATCTGCACGAGCAAGGAGTCATCAACATCATACATGATACATCTATAAATCATTGGAAGCTTTCTTCAATTTGTCTTCATCAGTAACTCAAACAGTTACTGGCACATCAATGTCAACATCAACATCAGCATTACGATCATCAGCATCGTAATCACACGATCAGCAGCATTATCATCACACGATCAACAGCAGCACGATCAGCATCATCATCATACAATCATCAGCATCGTCATCACACGATCATCAGCATCGTCATCACACGATCATCAGCATCATCATCACACGATCATCAGCATCGTCATCATATGATCATCAGTATCATCATCAGCATCGTCATCATACGATCATCAGCATCATCACCGCACGATCATCAGCATCGTCATCATACGATCATCAGCATCGTCATCATACGATCATCAGCATCGTCATCATACGATCATCAGCATCATCACCGCACGATCATCAGCATCGTCATCATACGATCATCAGCATCGTCATCATACGATCATCAGCATCGTCATCACACGATCATCGGCATCGTCAAGGAATGATGTAAACCAGTCATGTACCTTTTGAACCGAAGTCCAGGGACGATCCAGTCCTATCTTTATCGAAGACATACGTCTACGGCTCTTCTTTCGGACTTAAGTCCAGGAATGATCCAATCCCTTCATTATCGAAGACATACGTCTACGGCTCTTCTTTCGGACCGAAGTCCAGGAATGATCCCAATCCCTTCATTATCGGAGACATACGTCTACGGCTCTTCTTTCGGACCGAAGTCCAGGAATGATCCCAATCCCTTCATTATCGGAGACATACGTCTACGGCTCTTCTTTCGGACCGAAGTCCAGGAATGATCCCAATCCCTTCATTATCGGAGACATACGTCTACGGCTCTTCTTTCGGACCGAAGTCCAGGAATGATCCCAATCCCTTCATTATCGGAGACATACGTCTACGGCTCTTCTTTCGGACCGAAGTCCAGGAATGATCCCAATCCCTTCATTATCGAAGACCTCACGTCTACGGCTCTCTTTAGGACTGAAAGTCCAGGGATGATCCCAATCCCCTCAACTGTCCACTAAGGACTTCATTCTCGGAGACCTTACGTCTACGGCTCTCTTCAGGACTGAAAGTCCAGGGATGATCCCAATCCCCTCAACTGTCCACTAAGGACTTCATTCTCGGAGACCTTACGTCTACGGCTCTCTTTAGGACTGAAAGTCCAGGGATGATCCCAATCCCCTCAACTGTCCACTAAGGACTTCATTCTCGGAGACCTCATGTCTACGGCTCTCTTTAGGACTGAAAGTCCAAGGATGATCCAATCCCCTCAACTGTCCACTAAGGACTTCATTCTCGGAGACCTCACGTCTACGGCTCTCTTTAGGACTGAAAGTCCAGGGATGATCCAATCCCCTCAACTGTCCACTAAGGACTTCATTCTCGGAGACCTCACGTCTACGGCTCTCTTTAGGACTGAAAGTCCAGGGATGATCCAATCCCCTCAAGTCCACCAAGGACTTCATTCTCGGAGACCTCACGTCTACGGCTCTTCTTTAGGACTGAAAGTCCAGGGATGATCCAATCCCCTCAACTATCCACTAAGGACTTCATTCTCGGAGACCTCACGTCTACGGCTCTCTTTAGGACTGAAAGTCCAGGGATGATCCAATCCCCTCAAGTCCACCAAGGACTTCATTCTCGGAGACCTCACGTCTACGGCTCTCTTTAGGATTGAAAGTCCAGGGATGATCCAATCCCCTCAAGTCCACCAAGGACTTCATTCTCGGAGACCTCACGTCTACGGCTCTCTTTAGGACTGAAAGTCCAGGGATGATCCAATCCCTTTCTGTATTCTCATCTATACAAGAGCAGTTATCACATTAGCATGTATTCTCACCAATACATCAAAACATGTATACATCACAACTAGCATGTATTCTTACTAATACATCAAAACATGTATACATCACATCTAGCATGTATTCTTACTAATACATCTAACATCAAAACATGTATACATCACAACTAGCATGTATTCTTACTAATACATCTAACATCAAAACATGTATACATCACAACTAGCATGTATTCTTACTAATACATCAAAACATGTATACATCACACCAAAACATGTATACATCTAGCATGTATTCTCACCAATACATCTATCATCAAAAGCGTGTATAAGTAAAGCTAAGTATTCTAAGTATAAGAGTCCTAAATCTAAATATTTCTAAGTAACTGGGTGTAGAGAACATGTTACCTCATCAACGACCTTGTTGTTTGATGAGACAATCTCATCAGAGTGACTATACTACTCCCCCTTTCGAGGAGGGTCCTTTTGAACTACACCAAGCTTGTCTCGGAAGTATTCAAACTTCACTCGAGACAGAGGTTTGGTTGGTAACTTCTTCACTTGACGTAGAGGCTTGGTTAGTACAACGGTAACCTGTTACAAAATCAAACTTTTAGAGTTCCTTTCTGTGTCATATCTTGTTAGTTCCCTATGTTCTTTGACTTATCATGGAACACTAGATTCTATGTCATCTTGATACAACTCTAATTATCACATAGGATCTCAGTTGGTTCTATCTCTAAGTCAAACAATCCTAAAGCCAAACTTCTTCACAACTAGCAGAGCAAGCAGCCATATATTCCGCTTGTGCTGAGAGCCACACTAGACTGCTTCCAGCTAAACCACGAGATCATGGCTAATCCCAGACAATAACATCCTCTCGATGTGTTCTTCTTGTCTGATACACTTCCTGCCCAAACAGAATCTGAATAGCCATCTGAAGTCATGATCTTCAAGATAGCATAGATCAAATTCTATCGTGTCCTTTATGTGCCTCATCACATACTTTGCAACTATCAGGTAAACACATCTAGTTTCCACTAGATACTAACTCAAGGTGTTCATAACAAAGCATATATCTAACCTAGTATATGTTAGATATATCAAAGACCCAATAATTTGACTGTACAGAGTTATATCCACTAACTCTGATGAGTTATCCCCTAACAGCTTCAAGTTGGAATCCATAAGAGTGTCCATTCACCTCAAGTCATATTTCTCATCATACTTTCCCTGGTTGAGAAATATTCCTTCTGAGCCTTGCCATACTTCCAGACCTAGGAAGTAAAGCATCAAATTGAGATCTTTCATTTTTCATTTCTGCATTGAATGATCTTCTGCATATCTATCTGTGCCATCTCTCGTTAGATGGGTCTACTGATATGAGCCTCAATATCATTCGAACTCTGTGGTGAGTTCCTTCTTGCATCCATGTCATATGTGTATCATATTCAACCTTGTAGCAAAGGTTGAGATCCACATCACCCATGGTGATCATTAAGCTTATCAAATTATTATCGATCCTAGGTACCTATACAAAACTTGATTCATACTTCTTCTTTAATTACACCATACTTGGAGCAAACATCTTGTCGTGATTCTCTTCCCCTTTCTAAGAGAATCTTCTAGCCATGAGCCTTCTATATTTTGTTTGATTTGTAAATCTTCTTGTTTGAACATCCACCACTTGTACGGTGTCCATCATTCTTCATGACCTTTCCTACAAATCAAAATTAAGTACATGATTAGTAATACTTCATAATCATCAAAAGATAACCCATTATGCATACAGATATCATTTACATAGTGATGCAACTATTTTGACCAATACTTTGGCACAACACTTTCCCATATCCTGTATGCATACAGTGGCTATCTAGATGCCTTCCATCTCTACCAGAACATACTATCGAGAGTGTGCACAACTCTCAGCATGTCAGCAAAGAGGTTTCATTCTAGACAAGCAACAATGGAATGTTTGTCCAAACATATGCACATTAGTTGTATACTGTTCAATGCTCTATGAATGTTTACACTCAGCATTATATATACAAATATGCATGCAGGCAATATCATTACTATTTCAAATAGCAACTCAAATACTTATCTTTTATGTTTGTGTGGCTGCCTCCCGCTTGATCTTCTGTATGTCTTTTGAACTTCTATTCATTCTGTACCACTGTGCATGCTCAAGAGTCATCCTCATGATCTCATACACAAACATACACTCATTAGTATATTCTAAATGCTATCAAAACATTATAGTACTAAATAATCTTGAAAACGTATAGTCATGATTATAGTTAATAAACATTAGTATTCAAGATTTCAGGGAAGTCTTCTTTTACTCATGCATATCATTGATAAAAGATATAATATGCATAATCCCTTGATTACTAACTTTATGAATAAGCATAACCAATCATTCCAAGTATACTTATATAAGGGATCCTAACACAAGGTAAGATTCATGGGAAACATACCTGGATTAGTATACCTACTTGGTTATGTACAACATACCTAAACAATCTCTTCAATGATTTAGAGATCCTGAGCTAGAACCTGCATGTCTCATAGGTTAAGCATAATATAACAAAGTCATACATACCTCGTAAGTAGAACAAAGATTATGGATGAGTCTTTGTCTTCATGTTTTCATGGTCATGGAGCCTGATTTGTCTTTTGTGATGTACCTGTATCTTGTTAGCAGACAACCTCAACCTCACACAACACCATAATGCATTAGTACAATCATAAGTGTCAACACCCTAACCAATGAATATCTTCTATCATGCATTCATAATTTTGTTAAGGTGATACAACAAATCTAAAATCAAGATTGTATTAACTGTAATAACATGAAGACAAACATACCATAAACTTAATCATGAACAAATCTCAAAACATACCTCGATGAGTCATACCTATCGAGATCGCTTGTAATCTCCTTATGTAAAGCCTTAGCCTCATCTCCCTCTGAAACATGAACTCCTTCACTTATGTAGGTGACCAATCCATCTTCTTCTAGGATTAACCCTATCCACTTGATTTGCAAGAATTGGACCTGGAGCTGGATATGGGTTTGTCAGAGAAACCCCAAAAATTCAAACTTTGAATTTCAAACTTCCGAAAGGATAGAGATATGCGCCTTGATGAGCTGATCAAACTGATATATTGAGAATTTGAAAACTGCAAAGTTTTACTCCTCAATTTTGCCTTTGAAACTTTCGGATTCACTGGACGTGACCCTGAACTGGGGCTTGATGAAGCCCACTCTTTTTCCCCATCAAAAAGTTTGATCCAAAGCTCTAAGCTTCTATTTTTCTGAGGAGCTTCCAGCCGTGGTCACAGATTTCAAAAATTCCCATTTTTACAGAAGCCCTAATTTTCCGCTTTTCTGATCAAAGTCCCGAACTAGGGTCTAATCAAGCCCGGCCTTCTGCCCAACCAAAAATTCTGATCTTGGTCTCTAAATTTCTATTTTGATGAGTAGCATCCAGCCGTGGTCTCTGATTACAAAAATTCCAACTTTCTCCAAAGCCCTAAATTCCGGAAGTCATGAATGAAGGTACCAAAAAATAATTCTGTTTGACAGAAATATGTACCTGATTGTTTCTGATGTAACTCTGAAATTTTTGATCCACAGGGTCTGAAAAAGTTTCTTGAGATAGACTGACCTGTTATCTTTCCATCTTGACAGGTCTGACCTCAATTGGATTCTCTGAGAGAGAGTTATGCCAAATGTCGCAACGTGACCTGTTTTGGGAAAATACAGGAGAGCGAACTTGTACGGCTTGCCACGTGTCACTGTTTGACCTTCGGCCTCTGAAAAAGTTTTCTGAGATAGCTCGGCCTGTTATCTTTCCATCCTGACAGGTCTGACCTCAATTGGATTTTCTGAGAGAGAGTTATGCCAAGTGTCGCAACGTGACCTGTTTATGGGATAATACAGGAGAGCGCATTTGTACGGATTGCCACGTGTCACTGGTTCAACTTCGGCCTCTGAAAAAGTTTTCTGAGATAGTGCAGACTGTGTACTACCTGTCACTTTTTACGAAATTTCATTTGGAGCTTCCTAGCCCAAGATATGACCTTTTTCCCAAGGTCACTTGATTTTGACTCAGATCTTGAAGAGGCAGAAACCCTATATTGTACAGATCATAAATCACAAAGTACAATGAATTAGAGGTTGTCCTTTGGACACAAGGTACCTGGAGATTTTAGCTTCGTCCTGTAACAATTTTAGATCCGAAAACTTCGCCAAAACGGATTTATAGCGAAAGTGCTACGATGACTGGTTTTTGCTATGTAAAACCCTATCCTTCAAATTGTCGTAAGTAAAGCAAGTGTCTTTAGTGCCATACCTTGTCTTCCTTCAGGTCAGCTCTGATACCATGTTAAAATTCAATATGCTAAGACAGAAAATAGCAGCATTACATTCCATTTCATAATAATAGCATATACAGGATCATTGAAGAAACAACAAGCATAGCATAAACACAAGAGACAGAAATTTATCCTGGAAAACCCTCATGGGGTAGAAAACCCAGCAAAGCTTCCTCAATATAGATGACCAGCAATATACAAAGATGCAAACCCTGAGCATAAGCTCCTTCTCCTCCATAGCAGACCTCTCCTCCACAAATGCGCCTTTCTCAAGTGAGTGAGTGTGTGTAATGAGGAACACACCTCCTCTATTTATACACTACTCTGATATGTATTTTACACAAGTACACGTAGGCTCGTATTTAACCAATAGGTTAAATACCCCACTACAACTAACTGGGCCGACCCCTCTAGGGTGGTCTAATAACCTTTTGACCCACATAACACATACAGGGCCGACCCCTACTAGGGAAGTCTAATAACCCGAGTTACCACATTCCGACGGAGGAATAAACATCTCCGGATATAAAATAAGATCTTCACGGAGGAATGAAACATCTCCGGAATAATAAAGTACAAATATAATATTCTTTGAAGTTACAATATCTCAACACCTTGATCCATTACAGCTATGATCCCTTTCCCACGAGTCAGTTTCATATGCTGCCTGATCATCCCCACCATCATACTCTGAACAAAGGAAGTTTGAGTCCACCCACTCTACTTGCCTAGTTATCCCCCATAGTATGACAGTCCTACCATCAGTACTCTCACACTTCGGTTCTCCACCTCGTGTTCCTATCAAGGAAACATCATTGCCTTGCTAGTTGCAGGTCTCCCTCTGTTGATGACAGGCCCTCTATTCCAGAGGATAGACCCAGAGGTCCCTGCGCCTTGGACCCATCACCATCTGTGGTGAGTGCCTACGGACCACTTTGAGAGGAGTCATCATTGCCTCTCCGAGTGGTTGTTTCTCACATGCTTGACTTCAACACCTTGATCGCATCGTTGAGAATCACGCAGGGTTTATATCCCTTCAGTTATTGGTCGAAGACTCCGGATTTCCCCCAACTCTAGCACATTGGTGAGTCACTTCGGAACGCCCAATTATATGTTCCCATGGATGTCCAGGTTGCGTTGGCGATTGTATTCGGAAGCCATCCAGTTAGATGCTTCCTTGAGTACCCAGTTCAGTGTACCATTGAGGGTATGACTCCCTGTCACTATGATCCAGCAACTCATCAGTTCCTCTGGTACCACACTCAGCAGCACTGTTGTTATTCCAGTGTATTAGTTCTTCAGCTCAGACATGGTCATCCCAGTAGTATGTCCCAGATTTGTGTCTCCTCTGGACCCTTATGATGTACACAGTGGCTCTTTATGTATCCTATCGGTCCCCCTTTTCGGGCCTCACAATTATTTTTTATGTATCTTGATACGAGCATGGGCATGCCCGCCTCGTCCATATATTGAGATTCTTCCTCAGTTGAGGCCATGTATATTCCAGGTCCCCATATTTTGGACCCCATTGTTATTATTGTTCTATATCTTGATACGAGCATGGGAATGCCCGCCTCGTCCATATGTTCAGATTATTCCTCATTCATTATTGAGGTCATGTACTTTCAGTTTTTGCAGTTTGTTCGGGATCGTTGTTTCGGGCTCTAGTTCATTTCTTCTCTTCTCCACATCCCAAGAAAACCATAAAAGACTTATGATGTCTATCGGCCATACGATGAGCTTCTGCCCTCACACATCAGGGGGCAATCTGTTAACACTCAAAAAGTGCTCACTTCCTCATCTACCCCATTACATGACTCATTTGTCCATATTTCCTACCATATTTGCCTCCAAAACCTTAAAATCCCATTAAAAAGCCTCCAAAAGGCCAAAACCCCCTTTATCCCCCAAAATAATCCAAAATTCCTCCAAAATAGCACAAACCCTCTAAAAAGGGAATAAAAAATACAAAAAAGAGGAAAAAGAGGAAAAAATGAAGCAAAAACCCTATACAGCTGACCTAAACCATATGGTGCCCAAAACCATGGGCCAACACTCCACCAGTAAAAAACCTATAAATATGTGATGGAGGCCCCTCATTTCATATCCACAGTCAACCACACCCTTACTCTGCCAAAATCACTCCTGAAACCCTAGCTCACCCTTGAGCTACTTTCACATTTGAGTGCCCCGTTGGCCCATTTCCAAAACCCTTTGGAGAAAGAGAAAGGAACAACACTGGAGCTTGGAAGCAACCCTTTTGGACTGCTACAAAGGATTCATCAACCTTCACATTGGAGGTATAATCAATACAAAAAACATTTTATTATCTTGTCTTTTTTGTTTATGCACATGCTTAGAGTAGTTACTATTTTATTTACTATATTTTCTGAACTGCTACTAAGGAGTCCCTTCTCTTTAGTAGGTGCTCATTTGCACAAGCTAGGGTGAAAACCCTAGCTACACCTTCATGGACCCATCAAGGGAGAGAGAGTGATACTAACTCCATACATCTAGCCTCATAATGTTTAAATAAAAATTCATGTAAAACAGAATACATATACATGTGGGTATATATATATATAACACAGCGGAAGTAATTCATTTACATATTTAATCATATATTCAAAATTTCCATAACAGACGGTAAACAAAACATTTCATAATTTAAAACCAATAGAGAATTAGCATATGAGAGTACTTATCTTAAAACAAAGTAGTCCTTGAGCAACTAGCTATGCAACTGCAACGTTCCTCCCAACCATAGGCCAGTTGTGCTTATCAACCTCTTGATACAACTGCCACCCTCGAGCTGGGCATGATTTCTATAAGGAACCAGGGAACAATAGACTCACACATAGCCAAACATACACCAAAATGAGCCAAGCCAATCTACAATTGGGTTTATCATGCTGTTAGGAAATGGAAAGAAAGAATTGCTAAGCTAGTAAGCTCAACCACAGAGCTATGGATACCTCTACAAGATCTATCTAGCTTGGCACCCACAATGCCTACACACCCCACTCAAGGAAGTATTCCCTTCACCAATTCACAGTCCCTCAAGCCATACCTTCCAATTCTAGAGTGTCCCAGGTGTGCATAGAAGAGTAGCCAGCCCTCTTGATCTTCTTGAGAGGTTATTCTCCCCACTAGGTTTATCAAGCCAATTCTGTCCACTACCACTCCAAATCTCTTGCTCACAGGTTCAAACCAAAACAAGGATGCACATAACAACAAAGTCACAATTGCTGGGCATGAGGAAAAACGTTTCTTCAGTGGGATGTCCAAAATGGGGCTTCTACCAGTTCAGAAAAATGTGGGAAAGCCCAAAACGAAAAATGGAAGATGGGGAACAACCCTGGAGAGCAGAAATCGTTTTCAGAAAAAATGTCTATGGGCATTTTGGGGCAAAAACGACCTCCATCACAGTCCCAATTCGTGGCCCTCCTCTCCCAGCTGCTATACAATACAAAAACGAGCTCCCAGGCATGGAAAATGCAAGAAAAATGGTGAAAAACGTGATGGAGAAAGCCCAACTAGCTCAGACTGCGTGAGAGGGCAAAGGCTATGGGTTCAGAATGCCTTTGGGCACCATTTCGTGGGTGTTTTCTTGCCCAAGGGGACCAAATACGATTTTCCAGGTTGGTGGCTTGCCTGTATTCGAAAATTGACTGCCATGCCTCTCCATTCCCAAGGCATTAACTGCCTCAACCAACTCTTGAAAAAATTAAATGATTGGGTGCATAACCCAAAATGGGTAGTTGATATTTATAGGTTTTCTCAATGAAATGGATTAACACCATGGGCTCAAGGGTTTGAATAATTTTCCTCCCTATTCCTTGTAGAATCATGCCCCATCTCTTTGTTGCATTGCATAGCTAGTTGTGAGTGTTTTCATTAAAATTCGTATTTACATGATGTATTAATTTATATTGTGCATGTCTAGCACAATAACCATAGGCATCTATTTTTAATTGCTGATACATACAAAGCTAAATCGATGGCGGGGCCTTGGCCTTGAGCTCCTCACCATGATTAAATAACGATATTTACATCATCTACAATTTTAATGCAATAGGGTCAAAATCGGGATATTACACATGAGAACTCGGGAGTCGAAATAGCTTCTTCGTTTATGCTTGTAGTCCCTTCTTCTGTCGTGAGTGTCGATATAGTTCCCAACTCTACTTGACCGGAGAACTCGGGAGTCACAATAGCTTCTTCCTTTACTTTCTTCCTGGCTATTTCTTCTTTTAGATCCAATAATTTTGTGTACGTTTCCTCTTCCTTAAGCCATCTCTTTTCAATTTCTTCGAGTTTAGATTCGATAATCCTTCTCGACTTCTGGCCATGCATGAGCTTGTCAAAAGATGAGAACATAATGATTCACCTTGGTAAAATTCTTTCGAAAAAATCAAAATTTTACTTTTCCTTTTTTTTGAATTTTTTTTAATATAATAATAATAATTAATAATTAATAATAATATTATTATATATTATATATCTTTTCTTTTGAATTTTTGAAATTCTTTTTTTTGAATATAATTGTTTTCTACAAAACAATCATTAGAGAGATTTTGAGGTCAAAAAAGGGCCTCCTAAGTGATTTACTACAAAAATATGAGATATATTAAAATATTATGAATTTGGGGTTTTATGGGGTAGGTATATATGACAAGTCACCTCCCACACTATTTTCTATGCACAATATAAATAACCATGGTTGAGTTACTTTTCAAAATTCACTAGAAATAAAATTAATAAAATAAGTCTACATTGATGTGACTAAGATTCATTGTAAATTCCCAAAAATGTATTGTCCTTTAACATTTATTTGTCTTGAACTTGCAAATGAAATTAAATAATAAAAAACATTTTTAAGAGTTTTTTTTTAAATTTTATGTTGACTTTTTATATTTATTACTTTTCTCATGAATTTAATAATGTAATTTAATTGAGAATTTATTTACATGTAAAATGTCAATAATATTATTATAATCCACATTGCATTATTATTATTATTTATTAAATCTATAATTATTCTTTATTAGTTTGACATTATGTTATTAAATAGAATGGAGTGAATATATAATTTAAAATTAAAAGCATAAAAATGATAATATATTATTTTATAAAAAAATGTGAAAGGACTTTCTTTATGAATTAAGAGTACTTCACTTGAAAATGACAATAATAATATTTTATGTGAAAGTGTGAAAAGACATTCTTTATGAGTACTTTACTTGAAAATAACAATAATATTATTTTATGAAAAGACTATCATTATGAGTACTTTACTTTATGACTTAAAAGTACTTACACCACTACCTTGGTTAACTATGTGTTTTCATCCACCATAGAAAATTTGACAAATAAGCATTCTTAACTCATGCAATGCCACCTCACCAAGGGGGATGATGTCATCTACTAGAATGTGATTGGTTGTATTTTATAGTACATTTTCTTTGTTTTGAGTCCCTTTTTTGACCTCAAAATTTCTCTAATGATATATATATGATGGAAAAAAAAATAATAGATATTATTATTAATTTATTTTGGAAATATTTAAACCCTTCTGTTTAAAATACAAATATTAAAATTATTATAAGATTATACTTATAATAAGATTTAATATATGTTTTTTTGTTTGGGTTGGATTTTAGGGTTTCAAACCCTAATTGCATGCATGTGATTGCAGGTAGGAGGAAACGGGAAGCTCTGAACGGTTGTAGATGGGTGTGAGGGGAAGCGAATGGAGGTGGGATGAGACTAGTGCGTGGTGGGCAGAAGAAAGGAAGGAACGGGGGAGCACACGAGCAGGAAAAGCACGCGGGTAGGGAGAGAGGTAAATGCAGGTGATAGATTAGAGGCGTGGAAGGGATGTGTGGGTAATTGGAGGTGCTGCGGAAAGTGGCGAAGAGAGAGTAGCGTGGAGTGAGAGCCAAGGGTGCAAGGGGGCGGAGAAGTGGACTGCGTGGGCGTGGGAGGAGAGAGGGGAACAGGACGCAGGAGAAGGTGGTTGCTAGGGTGTCTCTAAGAGGGAGGCGGGAAGGCTGATGGCGTGCAGGCGCGGGATGTGCAGGCACAGGCGAGGCGAAGTGTGGGTGTGTTTAGAGGATGATCGTCGAAGTGGAGGGGAGTGGTGCGCAGGAGGGAAAGATCACAGAGTTAAATGGAGGGGGGGGGGTCGAGGATGAGTGAGGGATTAAATATGAAGAGATGGAGGGAGCACGGGGTTGACTGCGTGTGGAGGAGTGTGGGGGAGGGCGTGGAATGGAGGATGGCGGGAGTGTTGAGAGCAGCACGGGATGGAGTGGGTGGAAAGGAGTGCAGGTAGAGAGAGGAGGGATGAATGGGGGTGGGCGCTTGGAACAATGGGAGGATTGAAGGGGAGTGATGGAAGAGGAGCCAGCAAGTGAGTTACTGTAAGGTAATAATAATTGCGTCTAGAGGTAATAATAATACAAAGTAAAAGTAATAAATGTCATAAAGAAAAAAGAATAATACAAAGTAAAAAGTAAAAATGAGACTTAAACTAGAGACTTTAGAGCTTAGGATTAGGTGGCAAATATTATGTCAAACTAGAGACTTTAGAGCTTAGGATTAGGTGGTAAATATTATGTTGGCCATAAACAAAAAAGAATAATACAAAGTAAAAAGTAAATATGAGACTTAAACTAGAGACATTACTTTTTACTTTTGATACAAAGCAAAAAGTAAATATGAGACTTTAGAGTGTTTGTCTTGAGTGTTTGTTCAGTAACAAAATAATACAAAGTTAACAAAAAATAATATACAAAGTAAAAAGTAATAAATATTATGTTGGCCATAAACAAAAAAAAAGAATAATACGGTTAATGAGGCCAAGGATTGTGCTTCCTACATTATTTTCAGATAATGGCTAAACCCCCTTCTCTTCAAACCCCCTTGATCAAAGGAGCTCTAAGTTTGATTTACCATTGTGCCCTCCTTAAACACATATTACGCACCTCCAATGCTCCACCTTCTCACTACTTGGTATGACCTAGGCTCTTCCTAGTTTTTTTTTTCTACGCTTGACCTTGACTACCCAATTCATCGTGATTGTGAATCCTAAGGTTTTGTTGGATTAGATAGAAAAAACAACTTTTGTGAAAGATTCCTAAAAATCCTATTCACAACCTAATTTGAAAGCTTGATCTCTACATCTCAATAAACCCGAGTGTCTAGCAAGACCATTATACTCCAATGACCAACGTCACCTTCCTCTTATCTATCATTTACATTCATGGTCTATACACAATATTATATTAGTGAAGGATCATGTTGAGTTGATCCTTAGGAGGATAGAACCAACTCATCACTATCACCTTACGTAATTACCCCCAACATTCCTTCGAATTGTCATTTGTCTTGCATGTAGGTTGCTTGTCATTTGCATAGGGATACACATGTTGGGTCTCAGAGGCATATGTTATATTTCAGCTCTCTCTTGGCCGTCCTTCGACACACTCCCCATTAAAGATATCCAAATAAAAAAAATATAAACTTAATTATATAACTTTTTATTTGTGTTTTTTAGAATTTCCCTGACTTGTGGGAGTCATTCTTTGGTCCAAGAAACCATGACCCAATGGTATCTAAGCCATCAAATTCACCTCGGGATCACACCCTTCCTAGGCCACAACAACCCTCAACTGGTTGGATTTTGGGTATGTCCTCCCAACTAGTTCACCCCTAAAGAGAACTAACCCTTAGTTTCCCTATTAATGAGACCCACACCTTAACCAAATAAGCTAGTAAAAATTGACAATTACATAATTCTTTACTTTATATACGTATATTTTTTAATAATAAAATATTATCTTATTATTATTTTTAATAAACTTTTTAATTAATTATAAAAATAAAAATAAAAAGTACATATCACCTTTATACAATGTATGCATAGATAAACAACCATAAAATATAGGACAATCCTTATTTGCACTTATTTAAAATCAATCTCGGTTTAAATGAAAGCACGTAAGTAGTTTTTTATTTTATTTTTAAACACTACCTATGGAATCCATGCATGTGTAGATGTTTTGAAATCTTTAAAAACTATTTTTTCCCTCCATTTTGGATAGAAATTTGGATGTTCCATACAATTTTATAAATAAAATTTTTAAAGATATATATTTTTCATATCTTAGATTTTTGTGTAGATGTTTTGAAATCTTTAAAAACTATTTTTTCTCTCCATTTTTTATAGAAATTTGGACGTTTCATACAATTTTATAAATAAAAATTTTAAAGACATATTTTTCCATATTTTAGATTTTTAAGGAATTTAATTGATATGATTTTTTTTAAATGTGTGACTTATTTTTTATTAAATTTTAATAAAAAATATTTTTTAAAACTTAAATAATAATCTGCTTATTTATCACATATAATTGATTTAATTCTTTAATTATTTTGTAATTGTAATTAAATTTCATTAAATGATAATACAAATTTTTAATTATTTTATAATTATAATTAAATTTTATTAAATGATAATACAAATTTTTATATGAGTGAAATATGATTCCTTATAAAAAAAAAATATTAAGTAAAATCAACATCTTAGAGTATTATAAATATAGAGGTTAAAAAAATCCACCGACCATAATATTTATTTTTTTTAATAATTTTTTTTTTATATTATATATTCTTGAATTTTTTTTATTAAATAGCATTAAAATTAAAATTAAGATTAATTGATAAATGAAATTTACTTTCTTACATTTATTTACATTTAAGAAAATTCATATTTTGATTTCATAATAAATCTCTACATTACCCATGTTTGGTAATCAACTAACATTGCTTAATGTAATTTCCTAATAAATTTTTCCCTCACATAAAAAATTATATATAGCTAATGATTTTAAAGGCTTTAATTTTATTAGAAGGCACAATATAGGATGGATCAAACCAGAATAATCCATCCGTCATCTGAGATTTCATTAAGATAAAATATTTATAAAAACAATACATTCGGTCACCAGAAATTACAAAGCATGGGCAGTTCACCGAAAATCTATGCCGGATTTTGTGACAGGTTAGAAACCCTTGTAGGTCTGTGAGCCAACGACTCCAATATTACCTTGATCAACTACGAAAAGAGGGAGGATGCATTATGCATATAAAGCTGCCACGTATCAGCCAAGATTTAATATTGCAGATGGAAGGAGTTAAAGATAACGGAAAATTAAAACACCATAAAATTGGGTACGACTACCAAAAATCCTGTGTCTTGTCCTTTTCAGCTTGACCTTTGTTTTGCTTCTGTTTATCCCAGCTTGGACAGCTTGACTTGTGGGAATCTGGCAAAGTAATTTTTGTTAAAATCGTAATTTGAAGTGTTTAGATCGCAATTTCGGTGATCTGAGTAGTTTTAAAATTGGGTAATTAGTTTAGAAAAGGAAACACTAATTACTGAAATTACAAAAATGCAAAAATAACAATTTCCAACAAGAATTTAAACGGGTTTTTATCCCAAAATCGCTAAAAAAGTAGGGCGTTTTGGTTGTCTTTTATCCTAAGCTAGCTTGGACTGCTCTAGATGCAACTGGAACATTTACTTTCTTCTCAGCTATCTCCTTTTCTGTTTTAGGATGACTATTCACTTCATTTATTAAGTCTTCAATCAACTTCATTTTTACCCTTTTCTGCATCTTTAAACTTTTCTTTGATTCTTTTAGTTTGCCATTATCAACAGCTGGACATTTCATCTTACCATATTTATGCAACAACCTAATAATCTCTTTCATTTCATAGTCTATTTTATTATTCTTCAACAAATCTGGTTTCTGCAATATGGGAATATTGAAATCCCATTTACTGTCCTCAGTTTCATTACACTCATAATACTGCTCTGAAGGTTTTATCTGCAACACCAAATCATAGTAGTTCCTGATTTCCTCAGAACTCTATTTCATAAAAAATAATGCACAAACACTTCTTTACATTCCTTCAAAAATACTTATATACTTTTCTTCAATATCTACAGGTTTAGCTACAACTTTGCCATTTTCATCATCAATATTTTTAAATAATTCTTCATGGTCCTTTTCAAAGCTAACAATTTTCTTCATATATTTAATGTTGTTCCTCTCATTTTCAGATTCTTCTTGCACAGATTTTTCATCATATCTAGGCTCTATAAGCCATTCCTCATTAAAATTAAGTTCAACATTATATTTATCTTCTTTCCTTTTCTCTTGATTTATGCTGCATGGAAGCATCAACATTCCATCTAAGTGTCCTTCTTTATTAGCTCTATCCGTCGTAAGGCACATTGAACCATCATTTCTAACACAATCAGAAACAAAAAACATTTTTCTGTGCATCTTCAACCCCATCATCAGCTGATAAGCCTCCTTCATCTCTATATTTTTCTTCATGTGCAACTTCTTTGAAGAATTCAACATGGGTTAGAGCTACCACTGCTCCCCCTCTCTGTATTACATCTTTGAATATCTAAAGACATGGAAATTCTGTCATCTTTATCAAATTTCCCTTTATCTACACTGAAGACTTCATCAACATCTTCCTTCAAAATTCTTTCAATATTTTTCATCTACTTCAAAAACTTTAATCGATTCCTCTTTTATGAGTTAGTCCTGAAGATAATCTTCTTTGATTAGATTTTCTTTGCTAATATCTTCTTCAGATTTATTTTCAATGCCCTCATACAACTTAGATTTTGTAGCTATTTGGGTGTTCTTAATACCTGCACACCCAAACGAACTATCAGAAAAATCAAGAATATCTTTCTCATTTTTATCTTCATCTTCTGACACAACATCCTTTAAATCTCTTGATTTGTTCAACAGTCTCCTGTAAAGTATAGATAATACTTAAGATCTTCAACACTTCACAAAATGAGAATGCTTTGAAGAGGTTCTTCTTCCAAATTTTCTTTCTTACAAACTTCCATTTCAAAAATGATTTCAACATTCATACTGTTGTTTCTTAGCAATCTCAAAATCTCTTGCTGGTGCCCTTTATCGATGTTTTCAACATATGCAACTATGATGTACAGTCGTCAACAGTAACACAATAGACATCTTCAACATTTTCAGCCTTTCAATCCATTCAGGAATTAACTTCAAGTCTGCATCAAAATCATTGTTTTCTACGTCAGGTGCTCTATTGGCAGCCACAAATATAGCATCTCAAACGCTATTTTCATCAAATTGTCTTCAGACAGCTTCTGCAGTAGTCAAAGCATCTTCTTGATTTTGAATGCTAAGCAGGCTTCGTCCTTCACACATAAATTCGTCAATAGGCTTCTTCTTTGCCATCACATTCATCGTTACATAAGAGATCGTCATCAAATTCAACTTCAACTTCATGTGCTTTAACCTCTGTTTCAAAGAAGCCATATATTTCATAATCTTCATCAACAATAAACATAAACATAGTTGGATTCTCCAATTTAGAAACTAATGAATTTTGGTTTTGGTACCCTCATCCATATGTGATTGAGCACTGCGGGATTCGTCTTCTACATTCTGCACATGCTCGGTTTTGCTCACAAATCCATCACAATTCTCATTTTCTTCAATTTCCTCTGCTTCAACATTTTCTGTCTCAGCAACATCATGTCCGCTGCTGCTACAGGTGATACAATGGTCACATCTTTTTTAATTCCAGCATCAATTACTTGCACTGGTATATCAGCACAATGGGATACATTAATAACTCAGTTAGCTTGTACTGCTGCCGCATGCTTCTCTCCTGATTTCTCAATAGACAGCAATTCAGCTTGCTGTTGATTATTGTCAGTCCTCCTTATATCAAATTACACATCTAAATTTTCCTAAGCTTCTTTAGCAGTCATTGCATCAGCAAATACATAAAAAAAATTATCTTCTAAAACCTACAGAATGCGATATAGAGCTCAAGCATCTCTTGCCTCATCATGAGGGTCATCACCATTCTTGACTAAAATCAATAAACACTCTGCCCGGAGCACAGTTTTCATTTTAAAAGCCCAAAAGTCATAATCCTTACCTGAGAAAACATGAATTGGTGGTATATTAAGATGAATTTCTTCAGACTTAGCCACTGCTATAGTAGACAAATCTTCATATACATAACTGTAATAATTGAATGCTTTCTTCTTGGCAAGTTTAAGTCTCCTACTTTTCCCCATATCTAACCTGACTTGATTAGAGATGCAAAACACAACGCTCAGCAAAAAATTTTAGTTTTGTGTTTTCAACTTCCTTAGTCACTGGCAACAACCCCCTTCTTCTTTCTTCCAAGTAGCAAGCACTTTACCAACGCAGGCTTACTGAGGCGTTCCTCTTAACCTTTGTTTTCAGTCTATTTAAGACTTTTTTCATATCCTCTACAATAAACCTCCTCTTGACGGCATAATTTCTTCTCAACTAAGTAGAGGGAGGAGTTCTATTTAGCTGTGCAAACTTGATGTACAATCAGAACACATCCTTCGGACTTAAAAACTGGTATTCATAAAACAACTGATGGGTATAAAAAAGAACACAGTCACATCTTCAGCTTCTGTTGGATAAGAGTTCTTCTTCCCCTTTAAACACACAAGATTGACTACTCACAACTATGAGCACATAAGACTCCAGAACACAATGAACTCAACAAACAACGAGACTACAATCAGGAAACTAGGGTTTCAACGCTTCAACTCATAAGTAAATTAAACAAGAACAACTTAAAATTTATACTCTTTTACCTGAATTTCCTTCATTCTACACAACTCCTGCTATCAAATAGTTCTACATGAGATTCTGCTCGTCTTCACGCATTACGATAGGGTTTTGGAAGCCCAAAACCTAAAAGTTCGTTATAAACGTAATTGAAGATTTTCTAATCAAAAGTGGCCAGGGATACCTGTTTCTGAACACCTATTTTTATTTATAATTTATTAATTATGTTTCAAATTATAAAACCGTACTTAATAAATTTAACATAGCCTAAAAAGTGTATATAAGAAATTAACAGATTAGCATTGCTGAAAAAGTGTACATCAAAATTTCTTTATAAATAAAAAATTATTGCAACCAAGAGAACCGGAATACAAACTCATATATTTAGGGTTAAAATGAATAGATTATAAAAATAATCTTTGTAACAAATTCCCAAAAAGCTACCAAACACGGTGAATTTCTCAACCCATTTGGGTTTTCAGTGTTTGTAAATTAACCATTTGCTATCACAAAACGTCTTAACAGAAAAAAATAAAAAAATAAAGGACCTTCTTAGAGTTCCTTGTCTTTAAAACCCATTTGGGTTTTCACGCTCTATATATTCAATAATTCGGCCCCGGGCAAGCTTTCCCAATCAAGGAGCTGAAAGCTGGCTGCGTATAGTTGGGTTGATTGAGAATGAAATCGGAAGCAATTTTATATGTGGCTTCGGTAAGATGTATGCCGTCCCAGTTGGTGTATGTTGCCGGATTCGAACATGCTACCACTCCTGCTGTTCCACACAGACTAAGGAGGTCGAAGTTGTAAGTGCCTCCACCTCCGCAGCAAGACTGAAATATATTAGTAAAACCTGCTCCAACCATGCATCACATCATCACAAACGCCGTCAATATATATAAATAGCAAAATATATCATAACCAGAATTTGAAAAGCATAAGATTTCTACCCTTTATATACATAGGAATGAGAGAGGATAAATAAATACATAAAAATATCGATCATATTTAATACATACCATATGCAGAAGAGTTCTTTAGTATTTCAAGAGCGATATTATAGTAATCTCCGTAGACAAGAGTGACTTGTGCATATTGAACTCTTAGCTGTTCGAGTGTCTCCTGCAACAATGAGTTGTGGATTTGGGAGAGTTGATTGTAGGATATGAGACACTTATTCTCGTCATAATCTTCATTGACCACAGAAGGTCGAACAGTAAGAATTGAGGGTGAACATCCCAGTGGCGGGATTCCTTGAACAAAGATGTATTGGGCTCCATTTTGTATCAGTTTCTGCCCAATGCCATGGTAAAAAACGTTTTAGATGTTGAGTTATACATAGTTTAAAATGTTTAAAACTCTGTAGAGTAAAGAGTAAGAAAAGTGTTAGTTTAGAAAAGGTGATAAAGGTTATATGCGAAGCTAGAGCTCTTATACAAGAAGAATTCTGATAAAAAAATTTATGATCATACAATCTTTTATGACCAGTGTATTGAAAATTGAGTAAAACCTTTGAAAACATGCATCATAGAAATGAAAGACATTAATTTTTTTCCTTATAACTTACATTTAAAAGAAATATTAGGACAATTTGAGATTTAATTACCTCTAAAGCATTGTGAATCTTTGATATGATGAGAGGGGCTAAACTTTCTATCTCACTTAACGGCTTCAACGTAATAGTGGAATCCAGGTAGTCATTGGCGCCTATTTCACCCATAACGTACAAGGCTCTGGAGAAATGATCATTGCATGCTGTAATAAAATTGAACAAACATTGTTACATAATATTCATATCAAAAAATAAGTAACAACATAATTATATATTTCGTAATAACATTACCAAGATCCAAAGTGCATGCCGTTAGTTTGAATTGTTGGAACCATCCAATTTGCACATCTAACGATAAACTTGTTTGAGTAAATATCAATCTTTCAATTAAGAACACAGAATCCAAGGCAGTCGCACCAGCTACTGCAAAGTTAACTACGGATTCCGTTTCATTCAGTGGCAATTTGGCCGCCAATTTAAGATAAGGTTGTAGGAAGGGAAATCCTAGTGCAGAAGCTGAACAAATACACAGCACATAGGTATCAGTATATATAATATACACACAAATACACAGCACGTCCTAGGTATCAATATAGAGAATATATACACAAACATTATTTATTATGGTCATAAGAAGTGCTGATTACCTAGAAAATCGATGACGAGACGTCCATTTGAACAACGGCCGGTGGGATGGTTAAAGAAGGTTTCACCGTATGGAGAAGACCCAATTTGACTGAAAATCAGAGGAGATGAAACCAATGCGTTTCCTGTGTCAGTTAAGGAGTCCCCAAAACTATAAATCCCTGTAAAACAAGGCGTTGTCTCTACCATCCTAACTCGATTAATCCAGAAAATCACCATCAAACCTAACAACAATCTAATATGTCCCATTTCTGCTGAACTCTATAATAGATTTGAGCTAGACTCTCTTTGAATCCACTCTCTCGATCTTAAATATTTATAAGTTTGTACTCTCATCTATATTTATACCTACAAAATAGGTATTCAAATTAGGGTTTTAGTTATTTTTTATGTTGTATTTTAAATTTGACTTAGTAATCTCGAGATAAAGATATAGTTAAGTTTAAATTTAGTATGGAAAAGGAGCAGGTTCGCTTGGTGTCAGTTCCAGTCTTCCGCACTATGGTAAGAGATAGTTAAACACCCGCCTAGTCCAGTTGTCTGCAGAATATATCTCAATGCTGTATCGGAAAATCCAGTTTGCAGTAGAACAATGTAAGTGTTATTCACCAGTATCTCAATGTATCGGAAAGTTGAGTTTGCAGTAGAACAATGTAAGTGTTATTCACGAGTTGAAGAGTAGTTTAAGAGATAGAAATGTGCATACCGGCCCAGTAACACAGGCGAGCTCACATTGATTTGGTCTTTCGGCTTGTTATAGGCCACTCTTTAGTCATGGCTAACTTTGAACTGAAATAGAAAATTAACTATCTGTCTATATAACTATAAATTTTTAAAATTAAATATAATTTAAAATAATTTAAATATTATTTGAATTTTTTTATTAAAAATTTAATTAATTTAAATATTTTCTTAATTTAAATAAAAATTTAATTAATTAAATTACTAGCATAGTCACTTAACTTGTAGTAAACTTGTAGTAGGTAAACACAGATAGATCACAAGTAAAGTGTTACTAACAAGTTACTTGTTCTCCATGTAGAATTGCAAGAACATAGTGTTTTATTCATGCATTAGCGAGTAGTTAACCACAAACATAGATAGATCACAAGTAAAGTGTCACTAACAAGTTACTTGTTCTCCATGTGGAATTGCAAGAATGTTTTTATTCATGCATTAGCGAATAGTTATCCATTCATAGCTACTGATATTATTATTTTTAGAATTGTATAAACCTAGTTAGGCATGGAGATAGTTTCTTTTAACAATTTGTGTAAAAATTTGTATGTAGAATTTTTTTTAATCATATGAATAAAAAATTTAAAATTGTATTTCATTATGTATTTATAATGATCACAGTCACTTAACTTGTGATTTTATTTATGTCTCAAACATTTGTCCATGCATGAGTTAAGAGTTATCCATGGATGAACTAAGAGCTATCCATGCATGAGCTACATATATATATATAATTGTTTATTTCGAATCTTGAACGATGCCCATAAAATCAATTTGAACAATACATTTGTCTCATCCTCTTTCAATCTAGGAAAAATATAGATAATAATCCAACCCAAATTCTATGATATAAACACTTATGTGAGTAAAAACTTTGTTTTTAAAAAACTTTATGCTAAACTAAAATTCTTTATATATAAATATTATTATAAATTTAAAAATGATATTTTCCAAAAATAAAATTAATAATTAAATATTTAATTACGTCATATGTTAAGATCATTTTTTAACTATTTTTTTTTAATATATATTAATTGAATTTTTACATGTTTCCCATACAGTAAAACTAAATATACTAAGAGCATATCAATAAATCACAACCATAAGATAAAGAATAGTGTATATGTACCATTAGATAAAAAATAGTTTGCACGTGAATATATTTTTTTAAATAGTTTATTAAGAAATTATGCACAATTCATATGTATCAAACAATTTTTTTAATATTAGTAATATGGTTGTGATAGTATTACTTTTAATAATCAAGAAAAAAAACTTTATTTAAAATTAATTGATTATCATTTTTAATGATTATTCTTCTTATTATATAACTTCAATTAAGGTTAATGAATTCACATTGCTGAACTCCCATGAATAAAACTTTCTTTAATAGTAACCATACTTTAACATAGAATGCCACTCTCCTATATCTCTTTCTAATCCATTCAAATTTGAAGACCAATTAAGACATGCATATTTGAATTCGTAGCCAAATGAAACACATATGTGAACTGATTTATGATGCCATCAATACAAGGTATTATGAGCGTTTACAAGATAGAGATATAGTGTTTACAATATACACATATATGTATCACTATATCACTACCTTTTCATATGTAAATTAATATGACCATCCATTAACATATGTAATAGATGTAAAAGTCATATAACAACTGACATTAACAAATATGTGAACTAATTTATGATACCATCCATACAAGGTATTATTATTATCAATGTTTACAATATAGAGATATATATGAGTTGTTTCCATCCTCATATACTTGAGTTCTTGAAGAATGATTAAGGTTGGAGAGATAGCACGGAGCCATGGCGGCAGGCTAGGGTTTAATGGTGGCCTGGCTATGGTTTAATGGCGGCTGGCTAAGGTTAACATGGTGGGTGGCAGGACTGTCGACGGTTTGCTACTGACTGTCAGTCAACACGTATCCCAAGCCACCTTACTTTGGACTCTTCACTATTTCTAACTTAGTTTTTTTCTTGGTTTTTTCACTATTACCATATCCATTTCTTTCTACTGTGTTTTTTTACTGTTTTTAATCTTCAGCATTATGGAACGGGAAGATGAGCTGGATTATAACAGTGATCACCTGGCATTTAGTGACATCTGGACCTCGCCACGTGCCAGGTTTCGTGATGGGCTAAGCACTTGGTCCTCCGGTGAGGGTGTTAGTCTTCAATCACCTCTCTTAGGTTTTAGGGAAAATTCTGTGGCACTGGGGTCGGTTGTTGGTTTGTAGGGCTGGGATTCATCTGTGGGTTTTTTTGAGACGGTTGTATCACCTGTAAGGAGTGGTTTTCAGGGGACTGAGCTTCTAGTTGTGAACGGTTTGGTTTCGGCGACTACAAACCCTTGCTATTTTTCGGCATCTCCTTCGGTGGGGTTTTTTAGTTCTCTGTATTTCTTGAACGATTTTGGGGTTGGTTTGGAATGGTCTTCCGCGGTTGGTGTGGAGGGGCCGTTCCTTCAGGATCCCACTGCATCCGCTGGGAATGATCCCTACTCTTTCGTCGGTCAAGGTTTCATTGCATGTGGGCTAGAAACTATAGAATTGAGGGGTTTTCCGAGCCCTCAACCTGCTAGGGTTTGGTCTTCGGACTCTCCACTGGACGAGGTGGGGGGTGAAGAGGAGGTGAGTTCCTGGAAAAATCCTCGGCGAAAATGGTTGAAGAATACAGGCAAGGCGCCCAATTACTCTTTGGGGGATGACATTGGCTTTCAACACATCTTGATGATGGTTAAAACTGTGCTTGTGGGTAGGGTCTATGGGCGTATGGTGCCTCTTAAAACTATCATCAATTGGGTGAACAGTTCATGGTCAGCCCATCTGGGCTATTCTCCGAAGGTTGTGGCTTTGTCGAGCGGATGGTTTGCATTCCATTTTACTCAGGACATACATGCACTGTGGGTTCTAGGCTGAAACTGGAATGTGGGAATGTTCCTTTCTTATTGAAGCCGTGGGATCCAATGTTTTATGCTAGCAGGGAGAAGATGGACACTATTCCGTTATGGGTGAGACTACCGGGATTGCCACTGCATTATTGGTCTGAGGTACATTTTAGGAATATTGGTAACCTATTGGGTAACTATCTGGATGCTGATTTTTCCTATATTGAATCTAAATACCAAAAGGTTGCACGTATTTTAGTTAGCATCAATGTTCGTGAGGGGTTGTCAGATTCCATGGACTTATGTTGGGGTCCCTATATCTTCCCCCAGACGTTGGATTATGAAAATGTTCCATATTGATGTAGAAGGTGTCATGAATATGGGCATCCAGCTGTGGAATGCCCCCTTCCTCTGCAAGTTCGGAATGGTGTGCCCTCTCAGGTGGGTGATAGAATGGAACAAGCTTTTGAGAGGCCGTCCTCTCTGCCACCGGTGATACCTGTGGGAAAGGAGAATCCTGCTACTACTATGGCTCTGGCTGTGGAGAATCCTCATTTGGATGACCTTGATGTCAATAATGGGGTCTCTCAGGTGGGTTGCGCTGCACATTCACTACCTTTGGTGGTCTCGGCTTGTGCGGAAACTACTTGCACAACTCCTCGACAGACAATTCATAACTCTGGTAATTTTATGTCTTTTTCAACCCTCATCTGTAAATTTCTTTTTGAATAATTTTACACTACCTGGTATGGATTGGTTGGATGGCTTGAAAAATCTTTGTATTTCCTCAGATTTGTTGATCCCTCATACTCCTGATGGCTGCTCCACTAGGTTGACTGACCCCCCAGTTATTTCCTTTTTGGAGGAGGTAAACCCTTCGGCTCCTTTAGCCGTGGCCCCTACTAATCTTCCTGTGGTTTCTTCTTCATCCCCCTCCGGTTCCTCCGACTCTGGTTATTTTCTCCGTTCTATGGCTAAGAAATCCTCTGGAGGGCTCAGGAAGGTTAAGGTCAGAGTGTTTAAGGGTAGAGGACGATAGTCCTTTATCTCAAAGGAAAAGTCCAGGGCTTGCTCGGATCTCCTAGCAGGGAAACAACAATCCATTGAATGGGCACTTAGAGCTGTGCGGGCCCAGAAGAAAGGGATCACATGAAGATTATGTCCTTTAATGTTCAAGGTCTCGCTGGTCCCTCCAAAAGATCAACATTACAACGGGTGATTGAGATTGAACACCCTAACATCTTATTGTTACAAGAAACTATGGATTCTGGTTTTGAGGTTATTACAAAATTGAAGTGTTGGTTTCTGGGATGGATGTTTGAAGCATCGGATGCCCGGGGATTGTCGGGAGGTATTGCTATGGATTGGAAGGAAGGAGTTATCTAGGTGACAAGTACTTGGGGGATGGATTCGGTTCTGGGGATGTCCTTTACCACCCTCAACTTTGCTCAGGATTTTACTGTCATAAAAATCTATGGGCCCTATGTTAATCGCATCCCATTCTGGGATTCATTGCTCAGTAAAAGCATTGTCAAGGGAAATTTTGTGATTATGGGGGGGGATTTGAATTTTACCTTGTGACATTCGGAGATTTGGGGTCCACGTGCTCAGGTGGACTCTCTTTCTGATTATTTTATTAGGAAATTGATTGCTGGGAATCTGGTGGATGTGGAACCCGTTTGTCTTAAACCCTCCTGGAGGAACAATAGGGTTGGGGATTGTCGGGTGGCAAAGCGGTTGGATCGCTTTTATTGGCTAAACATCTGGTGGAGTCTTTTTTACATATTCGTCAGTGGGTTGGGAGTGGGGGTTCATCGGATCACTGTCCCATTTTCATGGAACTTAATAATGGACCTGTTAAGCCACCTAGTCCACTTAAGTTTAACAAGAACTGGTTGAATGATCCTACCTTTGTCAACTTGATACAATCAACGTGGATTCCATTTCAGTCGAATGGTCATTTGTTAGCTTCCTTTGATTTTGCAGAAAACATTAAGCGATTGAAAGGTCCAATCAAGCAATGGGCTGGGGAGAAGCGTCGTAAGGAGAAAAGGGAACTCTTACAGATTGATGCTGAACTTGCTATCATGGCCATGAGTGATGGGGGTGGATTTATTTCTTTGGAAACAAAAGAAGAACTGGTATGGCTTGAAGCCAGAAAAAACACTCTACTTTTGGAACAGGAGGAGGCTTAGCGTCTCAAGAGTAGGGCTATTTGGTTGGAAAGTGGTGATGAAAACTCTAAATTTTTTCATGCATATGCAAAGGGAAGAAGATCGGCCTACACAATTTGGTCCTTGAAAGATCAATTGGGTAATGAACAAAATACTTTTGAGGGTTTGGCAGGGGTGGGAGTTAATCATTTCAAGGAACTTTTTAAGACAGGGTACATAATTAATATTGAGGAAGTTATTCGTGTGGCTCAACTTTTTACAAGCTTTGTGGAGGAAGAAGATAACAGGAATTTGATGAAGGAAATCACTGAAGCTGAATTGAAGGAGGTTCTCTCCAGTTTTCAAAAGGACAAAATCCTGGGGCTTGATGGGTGGACCATCGAATTTATTTTGGGACTGTTTGATATCATTGGGAACGATTTGTTAAAATTAGTAGAAGATACCAGACTGGAGGGAAGGATTCCGGCTTGCATCAACTCTACTTTCATTGCATTAATCCCAAAATCTGACTCCCCCTCCACTTTAAATGACTTCAGGCCTATTTCTTTATGCAATTGTGTTTACAAGATTATCACTAAGGTTATTGCTCGATGTCTCAAGCCTATTCTTTCCAACCATATCTTTGAGGAACAGTTCAAGATTTTGGAAGGTAGGCAGATACATGAAGCTGTTGGGGTGGCACAGGAGGGCCTACACAGTGTCAAAACCAGGAAGCTAAAAGGTGCAATACTAAAGATTGATCTATCAAAGGCCTATGACAAAGTAAATTGGTTATACTTGAGACTTGTACTTACCCATATGGGCTTTAATATACACTTCATTCGGTGGGTAATGAGCTGTATTACTACGGTATCCTTTTTGGTCTTTATCAACGGGGCTGCTATGCCATTTTTTCACTCAGGTCGTGGACTTCGGCAGGGGTGTCCCCTATCTCCTCTTATTTTTCTTTTGGTTGCTGAAGGTCTGAGCAGGGCCATTAAGGAGGCTAAAAGTACTGGAAGTATGGCGGGTATTCTGGTTTATTCGGATTTTTACATCACCCACTACTTTTTGTGGATGATATTCTCATTTTTTGCTCTGGTTCGATAAGGGATGGGAATACACTCAAGGAGTTGCTGGATCTATTTTCTCGAGCCACAGGAATGGAGTTTAATGAGGAGAAATCCACTTTATCCACTAATCTCCTCAGCATTGCAGAATTGGAGGTCTTCACTAGATTGTTCCCATTTTCACACCTCCCTCTTTCAGAGGGACTTAAGTATCTGGGCTTTATTTTAAAACCAAATTGCTATGAGAAACGTGACTGATACTGTCTCATTGAGAAGATGGAGAAGAGACTTTTCTATTGGAGCTACAAATGGCTCTCTAGGGCTGGTGGGCTGGTATTGGTCAAAGCTGTTTTGGAAGCTATTCCAGTATATTGGATGTCTTTGACTTGGATTCCTAAGGGCATTCTGGATAAAGTTAGGAGATTATGCTTTCAGTTCCTTTGGAATGGGAAGGAGGATTCTCATGTGATCCCTTGGGCTCCTTGGGAATCACTCGCCCTCCTGAAATCCTTGGGGGGGTGGGGTTTGAAGAATATTTTTCTTTTCTCTAAGGCTCTGGCGGCGAAGGGTGGTTGGAAAATGATTAAGACCGGAGGTTTGTGGGCGCAGGTTATGTGGCGAAATTATATTGCACTGGACACTCTTGACTCTTGGATCCGCAGGCCAAACAAAAATCATTCGGGGGGTTCCATAATCTAGAAGGCTATGGTTAAATCCTTTAACCTTATTGAATGGGATCTAGTATGGGATATTGGTACAGGTGAGAAGGTTAGGATTGGGCAGGATCCTTGGGTGGGATGTATCATTCAACACATTCTTCCTATGGTGACCTTGGAGGCTTTACACATGCATGGTTATTTTTTCTTGTCTCAACTGCCTGATCCTCTCGAACTTGAGTTGGGGCGTCATGCATAGTGTCCAGTTAGGACTTTTGGTTTGGTTGTAAATGAGGAGATGGAACTAGTCCGATATTTTCGGGCTCTCAACCTTGACCACATTAGTCTATCTGAGGAGGATGATGTTTTATGCTAGGACGTTGATACTTCTGGCATTTATACTCCTAAAGGGGGTTACTTGAAACTCAGTGTTGATATCATGCCGGAAGATACTGTCTAGTGGTGGAAACCCCTATGGAAACTAAAATGTCCACATAAGTCTCAACTTTTTATGTGGTGTGCTCTTCAGAATCAGGTTCCCACTTGGGATTTTCTACTGAAACCCAATAAAATTGGTCCAGGTTGGTGTTGTTTGAGTAAAGCATCGGAGGAAACTGTTGCACACCTTTTTATTCACTGTGGTTTCATCCGCGCGGTCTGGGATGTTGTTTCTCAGATACTAAAGATCATTTTTCACTGGGTGGGGGATGACATTGAACAGGCTTGGTCCAACTGGTATCATAACCCCATGTTTAAAGGTTACAGGGAACTGCCTCTGCTGGTGATATGGGGGGTTTGGTTGGGAAGGAATCAAATTATTTTCAATTATAAGCCTCTCCTTCATACACAGACTGCAATAACTTGCTACGGTATTTTTCTGTCTTGTAAACAGGTCAATCCTTCAAACTCTACTCGTGATATACAACCATTGAATATTGATCGATCACGGCCTTGGGGTTTCTTTGACAGAGCATGTCAAAACAATTATTGTGGAGGAGGGGCACTTCTATTTCTATCTCCTGCACATTTTTATGAGATGTCTATGGGGTTGGGGGATGGTAGTAACAACTTTGCTGAAATAGTAAGCCTTAAATTACTTATTATGTTTGCTCAGGAGACGGGGTGTCGAGAACTTACTGTGTTTGGGGATTCTCTTAATGTGGTTCAATGGATTGTTGGAACACATCAATGTTATAGCATCAGATTGGCCAATATCTTGAGATCTGTCAGAAACTTCAGCAATTCTTTTGACTCCTTTCATTGCCATCATGTCTACAGGGAAAATAACACAGCGGCGGACCGAGCATCAAAAGCGGGGCTCTTGCTGGGCCCTTCTCAGATGCACGGGCTCTTTTTTATACTCTTTTTGGAAACTGTTGTATATATGCTTATATTTAGAACAATTGTAACTGGATCTCGGAGTTTTATATTACTCTCACTGTGTTTTTACACAGCAAACACACTTAACAAAAGTGATGCTGATCATTGTAATTTTGTTCTCAAATGATGAAATAGAATTACTGCTTTTTTTTTTTTTTTGGGAAAAAAAAATATAGAGATATGTATAACATTACCCTTGCACATGCACATTAATATTACCATCCATTAATATATATAATAGATAAAAAAATCACATAACTATTGACATTCACAAAATGTTGTCAAGGAACATGCTCATTTCATGTACAACACTTAAACTACAATACATCCAAGCCAACAATTCACTACAACCAATGAAAAGACTGGTATTTGAGCAATCAAAGTTTAGATAGCAATATAGACTACCATGACTAGCCATGAGATAAGGTACTTAACCAAAGAGGAAAGACACCCAACAAGAGTTAAGATTGCCAACAAGTAGTGATATGCATCACCTACATCATCTGTATGGCCATACACCATTTCTATAGCTCTCATGTAATGATATGGGCTTCATAGTTCACCTTGGATTATATTGGTAAAGGCTAATCTCAGGTTTGGTAGATAAATGGATTAAGTAGATAAAAGCTTGAACAAAAAAACCAATTTGGAAAATCTCTAATGAAATGCAACAACTTGGGATGGAAGCTACTTATTTCTTATCTTAGGAATGAATGAACATTGAACAAGAAAGAGTTGTGCTGTTGGAAGTGTTTATTTGATGGGGAGAATAAAATATGGAGTGAAGCCACAAGCTCTAAGATAAATTTAACTATCATACAATTAAATTTTAATGGGAAACCACTAAAAATACAAAGAATCTAATAAATATTTCATAAATATTTTTTCACATAATTTACCCAACAAAAAGAAACATTCAAACCATTGAAGACATAATGGACACCATGTTTACCATGTAAACTATTAACACTTAAATTTCACATACATGCACGACATTTTTGCTAATCTTGCATAACGACATCATCGACATACAATATCCAACTAACTGAAGACATCCTCATTAGATCAAAAAGATAGATTAGGACCCAAAATGTCAAAGTCAGTCAACACGGAAAAACGCACGACTAAAAGCACTAGAAACCCATGGCAATTGGTCTGACCTTCATGCTCAGGAACCCATGTGTTTCGCATGGGATTTCCCTTGAAACCTATATGAATATCAAAATGATGGGACAACTTACATCCATGGCATATTGAAGGATAAAATGATTCTCTTGGATCCAAAATTTTAACAGGACTCTTCAGATGATTGGGAGCATTCAATGGACCCTCTCATGTACTTAGAGAACCAGTTCAAAGGAAACAGTGTTCGCATTTGGATCTAGATGTTTTTTGGCCTATGTTTAGCCTATAAAAAGAAGACATGGGCATGCATTCTATAGGATAAAATTAGATCAAAGTTATGATGTTGGAATTACATTGAGAGCTTCATTTTCAATCTTCTTCCTACCTCAAGTTAGCATGCAAAAAAGTCCCTTGCTCTCTTCCTCTAAAAAAGCGTGTTTCTCCATTGTTCTATCCAAGTTATCTTGTAATTGTGTGGACAAAAAGGACCTCCCTAAGGGACATTGTTTTCTTCCCTTGAAGCTTGCACCTCCTAGGTTACACCATTGTATTTAGACAGATGTTGGCATGTGAACAGACCCACGGTTCAATCATACATTCACCAACAAAACCCAAGATACCAGCCATTTCGGCATCACCTGCAATGCAGATGAAGTCTCACCTAAGGTATCTAGGGGGATTGCAAGAACCAAGCTTCCACAGTGTTGAAGGGATGGGATTCATTCATTCTATAGATATTAAGAATGTATTCATTCATCACACAAACATTTACTTAAAACTATGAGATGATACATCATTCAATACATAATCATTGACAAGCATCCATGTGTGCAACAATCGTATAGCATTCATCATAGTACACAAATCAATAATATAGGTCAAAACATATTCACTTCCTTCATATTATTAGTGGAATAGTCTTACATAACATGACTTGCGCAGTGTACAAATATATCAACTACCTATCATTACAAAACAAAATAGTTACTCACGAATAAAGAGTAGAATAGTAAGTCATGAACAACTATAACTTCAAACCAAAAGGAAGAACAACAACAATAACAATAAATTTTACCCTTAGATCCCTTACATATTTATACATCACAATATGGGACGATACCATTACCTGTTGGACACAACATTTAACTAACTTCCGCCTTCTGTGAGGTTGAATCCTAGTGCGTGACTTCAAAGACATGTCCAAAACCTGCTCCAAAAGCCCCCCAACACTCACTTGTTGCTTGTCTCGAGCAACTTCAGTTGCTGCATGAAATTATTTGACCAATATTCTTCATTGTAGTAGTATGTATACTACTACATAACACCTTTTGAACCAGCTTCCAACCCCTTTGAATCAGAATCACTAGCTTCCATAGTCAAAAATTCCTAGCCACCGTCTGTAATAATTCCTGCCAGGCATGGTGTTGAGATTATTATGGTGAGGGGAGTTTCAACTATCATTAGCTTTATTTTTATGCTATCATGTTTCCTTTTGGTGGTGCCATGGCTACCTGCGCCACAGCTGCTACAGCTCTCAGCTTATGGAGACTCTACTTTCTTTACCCTTAGGCTTGTTTCAATACTCGACACCTCCAATTTTCCACGCATATCTACATCTCTACATCATTTACCCGAAATTGTACCATATACCCCAAAACAACAAAAATAAGATGAAGTTCTTTGGTCTCCATTCCAGTACCTCTTGTGTAGCCAATTGCAAAGTACTTCGCCTTACCACATCATGATTTCCTTATGCCACCTGCTTTGACTTTGGAAATTCAATGTTGAGTCACCATCATTCCAAAATCTTAGCCATTGATTTTCCACTCATTACCACACATACTTTCTTACGCATGTCACTTCATATCTTTTGTTGCGTTGCTTCGATAGTTTCCTTCAATTTCCGGAGTGTATTATTCATAGTCGCAACCTCTTTCTTTTCTTATGCTTCTTGCTCTATGATCCCTTCTACTATTTGCATTGTAAAGGGTCCCTTCAACCTTTGCTTAGTGTCCTAACTTGTCTACTTCACCCCATATTGTATTATAATGAACTCTTGGTTCACTCTGTATTCCTCATCCTACAGAGGCTCCAACTTATGCACTATTTTCTATTGCTAGGTCCTCAACTTATTAAATTCCATTTGTTTATTTCGATGCTCCCGCACTACATCCATCCACTCAATTTGCCGAAAAAGTATGTATTTCATCCTTCAGGCCATGAGCCTTCATCTGCACAGCCTGCACTTTTTGTTCTATTTCCTTCAACTCCACACTCCTAGTGCGTTGTCCGAAAATTTGCATACTCTCTTCATGCATATGTACACACTTTTATTCCAGGGTCTTAAAGTTTGTTGCTTCCATAGTATTTGTTTGTTCTCTTTGCTCTCATTTCTCTATTGGTGTACATGGCACCTCCTTTGTTTCTAAGCCCACAATATTTGCATGAAATCTTTGGATTGCTTCATTTATCTTAGTCACTTTCTCTTCAACTGGGATATCCACCACTAGTTGGTCCTCTGGGATTGTGTTATACATCCTTTCTAATTCCTACTACAGTTTTTCCTTTTCCTTCATTTCTCCCTCTTTCTTTTGATATACTCCTACCTTTTCTTGCTCCACTTCCTCCTTCTCCTTGCGCAACTTCTTATTTTCCTCTTGCAGTGTTTCCTCTCCTATGATATCTTTGGAATTATAAGCTTATGTCATGGTTATGCAAATTGGATTTCCCTTTCTACTCCCACTTGTAAATTTTAAAACATCTCTACTAGAATTTTAGACAATACCAACTCAATTGAACTTACCTCCAACGCACTTTCATGTATTTATATTATAGGGAAATATAGAGCTCCTGGTGCTATATTCATGGTATTTCACTTAGTTGATGATATTTATGGTTGTGAGACCATCTCCCTAGGCCCCATGATATTTGTATGCTCTTCCTCCGCTCTATTGGGTGTGACTTTGGCTACTCCCAAGTCCAATTGTAGTACAACTAACTGCTCCTGCATGCTCACTTCCATTTCTTCCTACTTCTCTACTACTAAATCTAGTGCTTCCTCTGCTTCTTCTTTGACATGCTCTCCTATTTTTTCTAAGTCATCTTCTACCAATGAGTAAACCACTGGATCCTTTGTCTCTTTCCTCTTATTCTTATTCTTCTTTGAAGGGCCTTCCTCTTTTCACCTACCTCTGGTGCAGTTTCTTACACAGTGTCACCTACATCATTCCCTTGTTGAGTATATGTTATATTCTTTGCATGTGTGTGTGGGAGGTGCACACTTGACCATGCAGTGGTCAATCCCCTCCATCTAGTGCTATGTCGTATGTGTCAGGAACTATGCGTGGTGCTGGCTCAGGGGGGTAAGAGTGGGGGGAGCGTACTGATTCCCTCCCTCTTCAGCAAAGCAGATGACGGAAATGGCCATTATTCCATTTCCGTTCCCGTGAGTGCAACGAGCGTCAAAATTTTTTGGGTTGTTTTCAGCTATTTTGGGGAATTTTCTAAAAATATGTAATTTAATCTCGGTTAAAGGATTTGGGTCTATTTTATAATCTGGGTTAACGGATTGGGGTATTGGATGTTGCGGAATACCTATATTGTATTGTGAGTGATTCATAATTATAATGAGAAAAAGGGAGCATTGGCTCCAAGGTTTGCTAGTTTTTCTCGGTTAAGGGTTTCTAGGGTAAATCTTTGTATAGTATGGTTGAATGCTATGGTGTAATCTATGTTTTTCTTAAAAGAATCTGTATGCTTTTCTTCTCTGCATAGATTTAAATATTACATTCCTTGTTCTGGTTCATCTCCTTGCCATTCATCTTGATCCTCATCTTGCTCTCCATCTGGGTCATTTTCCAATTCATCATCATATTCTTCAACTAGTTGTTCATAGTGCTTTCATTGTTCTTCCTCAGTGACTGGGACTCTCCATTCTACATCCAAATCATTCACAATCGCACTTACATCCTGCTCCATCAGCCTAAAAAGTGTTGGAAACCATTGTGCTTCTAGATCCCTCCTTGCCTGGATATACATGTGGTGCATCTCATCCCTAAAGTGTGCAATTCCTTTGTACATTTTCACTACTTATGGTTTCATGTGCAATATTAACTTGATAATATATTGGATACCATTGTCATAGAAAAAAAATATGTCACATTGTTTTCAATTTGCCTCCTATTATTCTCAGTAAACCACATATTGGCATATTTAGCTGCCAAACATGGTTTATGCGCAGCATCCAAGAACTATGAATCGTGTGGTTCTCTCCATGCAACTAGTCCAAATAGTATCAACATCCATGCATAATGAAATTGTTTCCCATTCTCTTCTACCTCCCTACAATCCTCCAAAAACTCATTCACTAGGAACGTTGCCCAGTTCATTATTCCTTTTGTGCATTTTTTTGTCGTTGTTATAACCCTTGCTACGACCTGATCTATGTGAATCTTTCTGAAAAGTTCACAAGAGAACACTTGCATCAAAAATATCATTGCATTATCCTTGATACTCTCTTCATCTAGCCTCCATTGTGCTTTGTGTACCATACTTGTCCTTAATTTTATCGGCTAATGATGTCCCTTGCTTCTTGTTCTTAATTAGCTACATCAAGTCATCCCTTGTTTTCAGTGTCCCTATTATGTCCATGATCAACTTTCTATGAATGAACACCGCCTTATCCATCCATAAGAATCCCTCATCTACACTGTCACATACCCAAAAATACCTATATTAAAAAAAAATTAATAGGATAAATGCAAGTATACTGTTGTACTTCTAATAGTATTGAAACAAAATACTTTACTTGAATTACATATTGGGCTCCAAACCAAAGTTAGCAACATGTCAAGGCTCTGTTCTTGAATAACATCCAGGGTACAGGACTCAGTCCATTGTTTCTTTTGTAGGCTAGGGTATAGGCTCTTACTTCTTTTATGAGCATCAATACATAAGTATTTAACCTAGCATGATGAGGGTTTAAACCCTACAAAACCTTGCATTAACTTAAACTATATTACTAACATGTATTAAACAATCTAACTGTAACTTCCACAATTTCCAAATCATAATTTCTTAGTTAATATTTAGGAAATACGGATTGTGGATCACCAAAATTTTAACCGTTAAAATTTAAGGTTTCCGCATTCCTGACTTCCACACTACGGATTGCAGGTTGCGGAACCCTTAGTTATAATGTTGAGTTTTTAACCTCTTCCGTAATCATGAATTCCACATTGCGGATGTAGGTTGCAGAACTCCAAAATCCGACTATTTAAAATTAACGGTTCTACATTCCTGACTTCTGCATTACGGATGCGGGTTGCGGAACCCCAAATTTTGACTATTTATTTTAATGGATCTGCATTCTCAAATTTCGCATTGCGGATGTGGGTTACAAAACCCCAAATTTTGACTTTTTATTTTAACGATTCTACATTCCCGACTTCCGTATTGTGGATGTAGGTTGTGGAACCCCAAATTCTAACTGTTTATTTTAACGGTTCCGCATTCCCGACTTCCGCATTGCGGATGCGAGTTGCAGAAACCCCAATTTTTCAAGGTTTAAAACAACGATTCTGATTGCGAATTTGGTGGAAATGGTGGCTTACGGAAATGCTTAACAGCTAATCCAGAACTAAATGTTTGAACTTATAAATAATTACAATTGTCAATCAAGATCTAGGGTTTGTATGTCTAAAATTATCTTTCAGATCTATCATGAATTACTCTAACTATATTTATAAACAAAAATATAACAAACGCCCATTCTATAACATAAATAAACCCTACACATACTTTGCTTATAATAGTAAGGGGATAAATAGACATTGATACATTAGTTGCTACATAAATAGGATTTACATCCTAATAACCATGTTTCTAAATATGTAGTTCATACTAGATTGAAATCATGTTCCTGCTAAAACTATATACTTATTGAAATAAACTTAAAACATTGTTTGAATACCTTGCATGCAAGCCTAGAAATATAATTTTGAATAAGAATACTTACAGTACAACAGTAATGTACATTAAAACATTATATGATAACATGCATAAGAAAGATAATCATTTCTGATAGCATGCATAAGCAAGATAATCATTTTTGATAACATGCATAAGCAAGATAATCATTTCTGATAACATGGATAAGCAAGATAAAACGGTAATGTACAATGAAACATTATATGCTAACATGCATAAGTAGGATAATCATTTCTGATAACATGCATAAGCAGGATAATCATTTCTGATAACATGCATAAGCAGGATAATCATTTCTAATAACATGCATAAGCAAGAAGATAATTTCTGATAACATGCATAATCAAGATAACATGCATAAGCAAAATAAAACAATAATCTACAGTGAAACATTATATGATAATATGCATAAGCAAGAGAATCATTTCTGAATAACAAATTACATATCATTTACAGAAAATAGACATTTCAGAAATAGAATAAATGGAACCTGAACTAAGCAATGTAATCATTCTACTTAACCAATCAGATATCATTTACAGTAAACATATATTCAGAAATAATTAAATAGAACCTGAAATAAGCAATGTAATCATTTCTCTTAACCAATCAGATATCATTTACAATAAACATATATTCAGAAATAAATAAATAGAACCTGAACTAAGCAATGCAATCATTCTGCTTAACAAATCAGATATCATTTACAGTAAACATATATTCAAAAATAAATGAATATAACCTGAAATAAGAAATGTAATCATTGGATATCATTTACAGTAAACATACATTTCAGAAACAACTAAATAGAACCTAAGCTAAAAGAGGAAAATCAAAATTAAAGGTCTTCGTTCCTCCCAACCAACTTCCAGAACAACCAAACTACTTGTTCTGAAACCCCTGAGCCTGTTTGCTGAAACACAAGGACACAAGCTAGTCACAAAGTTCCTCTTGCATAAGCTAGGTCACAATATTACTTCATCATAAGCCTCCTGCTCATTGGATGAACTCAATTATCAACATATTCTTCCCATCCTCATAAGCCTCCTGCTCAGTGGATGAAATCGATGCTTTATAGCATTTGCCTAGGAATTAGGTCATTCCTAAGCCACCTGCTCATAACTGCTCCAACAGGAGTCACAGCCTGAATTTTAGGGAGGATGCCTCCTGCATCACTTGTGCCTTTACTAGGTTGTCTTTCCATAATGGGTTCCTCTTGACACTTTTCATTTATCCTTGTGGGCCATCAAACACTCTTCAACAACGTTTTCAGTTTTGATTCCCTCAGTTATTTAATAATTTAAAAATAATAATTCTTTTGCAAATGTATTGACCTCACTTGGTCAATAATGTCAAATCAAATAATAACATAAGGTCTTATAAAACAATAATCATTCAGGTTCCTTGGTGTATTACATACACAACTCAACAACAATTGTATGTAGTTGTTGAATTTAGGACTTCTACCAAAATGTGGGATTTTTAGCAAATTCTGAACATCTGCGTGCTTAAACCCCATTTACCACTACTATGCCTCTATAGTGATAATTCATGAATCCGTATTGTTTATTTGGTTCAAATAGTTTGTTGGTTCCAGGACCAAAAAATGCTCCTCAATTTTTATATCACGGTCTAACTTCTTCATTGTCCCTAGCAAGGTTCCCCACACTATCACACCTTTTGGAATTTATGGTGTTTCCAATGGATACTTTGCGTCCTTATCTAATTGTACTAGTTTTACATCCATCTTACTTGGGGGTGCATAATCCCTTGGAAGGTTCATCGATGTAGATATTTATGCCCGTCTCCCTATTCTCAAGCTTGTTAGGCTTGCTGTTGATACTTCTTCCTCTAACACAACAGAGGCATTCTTGGTGCGTTCCCCTCTCTGGACTGGTATCACTACCTTTGGTTCCATCCTTCTATTCTTCTCTATCCTCAATTTTTCTCTATCACTTGGCTCTATTATTCTCTTCTCGGCTCTAATAACTTCATAAATTTTTCTCATTACCCATCGCTTCATGATTTTAATTCCTTCTTCGACCTATCTCGTCTCTCTTCGCGCCTAATATTGCATTGAATGCTATCCTAGATCCATCTACCTTTTTGAGGATTTGGTCTACATTTTCTTGGAATTTGCTTAGCTCTCTTAGTCCCGGCGATGATCTTCCGCATTTATTATGTTGCATCCATATCTTTTCTCTATCACACCTTCTTTTAATTCTCTTGGCCTAGCTTCCCTTTGACGACTATTTTCCTTCCCGCAACATTCCTTCTTTCTTCTCTACAACATAGATCTTTTCTTTTCTCTGCAAAATATTCTTTTTATGCAATACATTTTCTTCTTCTTCTTCTTCTTTTTCTACTTCTTACTATTGCATGGAAGGACACCTGCCCCTATATAGTTTCAGTTGACTTCCATTAACCAATCCTTCTAGGGGTTCCCCATTCATCTGCTCCAACTGAACAACCCCTTCTTTAGTAACAAATTTAATAACATAAGGACCCAACCAATGCATTTTAAACTTACCTGGGTGAATCATGAACTTGTTGTCATAAATCAACACCATGTCTGTATCCTTGAAGTGCTTTTGCTTAATATGTCTATTGTGTCAGGCCTACTCATGGGATTTCTAAACCTACTGTTGAAATCCTGTGACAAACCAGACATCTTCTAACTCAATAAGATATTCCAATATTATTTCTACCATGCCACTATCTATGAGCTCAACTAGCACAACAACACATAGACTCGGAACAATAAATTCCATGGTCATGAATGCCTCCTTCCTATACACTATCATGAATGGTGTCTATCATATCATCTTCTTGCACGTCATCCTATAAGACCATAATAATACAAGAATCCTTAGGTCCCAATCATCTCTATTGACATTGTAGATATTTGTCAATGCATTCTCTAGGATCTTGTTGGATTCTTCCCACTGTGCCATTCGATTAGGGGTGATCAGGGGTTCTCTTATAGTGATAGATCTATAACTCTTTAGTTTAAGAAGCAATTGTCTTATTAATAAAATGGGTCCCCTGATCACTCATCAAAATTATTGGGAATCGAAACCTTATTACAACATTTTCAAATAGAAACTATGTAGCATTCCGTGCACTGTAATTGTTCATTGGTTATCCTTCATCCCATCTAGTCAAATATTATGTTGCGCTAATTATGTATAGATTTATACTAACTGCTTCACAAGTGGATTGGTTAGCAAAACAAAATCCACTACCCTTTTATCGAACAACTATAATGTTACTTGGGGAATCATAGGCATCTCATCCCTCCTTGATGTATTTTCCACTCACTGGAAGACATCACATAACTGACAGTATTCCTTGGTATATTTTTGTAGAGTAGGCCACCAAATCCCTGCGTGCAAAATATTCTGCATAGTCACCTTCCTCAAAAAATGTCCTCCCACAAAACCTTCATGTGCCTCTTTCAATATATTAGGCCTTTCATGTTCCAAGATTCAGATCATCGTAGAATCCCATCTACACCCATTTTATACAAAACTCCTACCATGAACTCTTAGTATGCTTCTCATACCACTAACTGCTTCTTCTATATAATCATATACTCGGGGGGGGGGGCACTCAAATGCTCAAAAACTACATAATCTTCGAGGAGTATTCATCAACCACCTTAATCACAAACATGTTTGCATATGGAAGGCTATCATCTATGTTCATGTTATGTCCTCTCCATTTTCTATGCATGATAAATGATCAAGACCTAAATTCAATGTCCCTGGTTTTACAACAACTTCAAAGTCATACTCCTAAAATAGTAACAACCATCTGCATATTCCCCCCCAAACATTGGCTTGTTGATGGGGTATCACAACATAGAATGGTTAGTATACATCTTAAAGAGTTATCCCAACAAATAGTGCATGAACTTCTGCAGTGGATACACCATTTCCAATTCCTCACACTCTATAGTGATGTAATTCCTTTCTATAGTTGACAACTTTCTATTTGCAAATGCAACTGGGTGATCTAGCTCACCTTCCCCTGGTTGTACTAGTACTGCACCCAATGCTATGGATGATGCATCTAAATGAGCATAGAATTTTTTCTTCCAATCCCATAATACCAAAATTGGCATAATCACTAATTTTTGCATCAACGTATCCAAGCTTTGCTGAAAATCCTCTCTCCATTGAAACTTAACATCTTTCTTCAATAGATTTTCCAGTGGAGCTATAATCTACGCATACCCCTTGATAAAAAATTTGTAGTATCTTTTGTGTCCCAATGTAGTGTGCAACAATCGCACTAAGGTAGGTGATGGTAAGTCGACTGTAGCTGCAATATTCACGAGATCCACCGACAGTCCTTGTATGCAAACTACATGCCCTAGTAGAATATTGAATGGCGCATAGAAAATACACTTCTTCAAATTTAGCGAGATATGGAGCTGTCTGCACCGATCCAACATCAAGCAAAAAACTTCAATGTGGTTCTTCAATGCACTAAAAATTGTCTAGTCATCCAAATATAAATCTAAAAAATTATGAATAAATTGCTTGAAGGATACAATAGCTACTCTGGAAAATATAGCAGGTCCATTCCTTAGTACAAAGGGCATCGCAATATACTAGTAGCATCCCCATTCTGTCACAAATGTTGTCTTATGCCTATCTTCCTTGGCAATCTTTATCTAATGGTAGCCAAAAAAACCATCAGTAAATGAATAGGTTTCCTTCCCTCCTACGTTCTCCAATACTTCATCTGTGAATGGTGTGTGAAATGGATAATGTCAACAAGCATCAATGAGTTTGTGTAAGTTCACATAGATTCTTATTTATCTTTTCTTTTTTTCTTGGATAACCATCAGATTGATCCATTTTGATTCTTCTACATGTTCTATGATTCTTGCTTCTAGCATGCTATCTATATCACCCTTGACTTTCGGCTAATACGTTGGATTTCGTTGGTATGGTATCTGCCTTACTGGTTTAGCATGTGGCTCCAAAGGTATCTTCATTTTTCCTAGCTCTCCTAAATTGCCCTTCATATCTAAAAACATTATGGGGAAACGATCTTGATACTCAAGTAGCAGATTAGCAATATTTTCAATTTCCTCATCATTTTAATAGTCCCCAATATTGGCAAATTTCAAATTCTCCTTTGTTCCAATGCTAATTTTGCATGTTCTTAACGGCTTGGCATAATATTTGGACCCAAGAAGTGGTCCCTCTACTGTGTTCTCACCTTCAGTCTATGGAATTTATAATTTTCTTGGATCGTCCTCCTCCTATCCTTCTTCATTGACATTATAATATTGCAATATACTAAGCTCAAAGGCATTGTCCCCTATAGCCTTGGTGATAGTGTATGGCCCATATCGGAGCGGGCGAAGCTTACGGTAGGGTCCAGCGAGGCGCTCCTTCTGCAAATGTAGCCACAATTTGCGCCCACCTGGAAGTTGTGTGGAACCCGATGTTGATCACGTTGTTGCTTGTATTTGGCATTGGTTTTGTCCAATATGTCATGAACCTGTTGGTGGATGTACTGAATGCGCTCGATGAATTTGCTTGCCTTGTCAGTTTCTGACTAGACATGAGCCGAATTGGCTTGAGTGACTGCAAATGGCATGGCTACGTCAATGGGACATAGTGGCTAGAATCCCAAGCCCACCTAAAAGGGGTTGTGTCCGGTTGAGCTGTGGAGAGCTCGGTTATAGTTGTGTTGTACATAGGGGAGGCTCTCATCCCATGTGCGTGGATGCTTTGAGTTGTACATGTGCAGAATATGTATGATCATCCTGTTTACAACCTCTATCTGGACATCAGTTTGGGGATGGAAAGCTGTGGACCTGGTGAGCTTGGTGTCCAGTATTGACCAAAGGTTGGACCAAAATGTACTAAGGAACCTGCTATCCCGATCTGAGATGATAGACTGTGGGATCCCAAAGTGTACCCACACTCATTCAAATAAGAGTTTAGTAGTGGTTTCTACTGTGATATTCTTCTTGCAGGCCACCATAATGGCCATCTTCAAGAATCTGTCGACGACCACGGAAATAGAGTCGTTGCCATGCTTAGTAGAAGGAAGGCCCGACATGTAATCCATGGAGATGGATTCCCAAGGTTGACTAGGGGTAGGCAGCGGAGTGTAGAGGCCTTGCTTCTTGATGGTCGGTTTGGCAATGGCACAGGCAGTGCAGGATCTGATGTACTTCCCGACATCCATTCAAAGGTTTGGCCAATAGAAATACTTCGACAGTACTGCCATTGTTTTCTCGACCCCAAAATTCCCAGTGACCCGACTATAGTGGGATTCCCAAATCATCTTGACGCGCTCGCTTGAAGGAACACAAAGTTGTCCTAGGTGACATAACAGTCCATCCTGGAGGTGAAAGTTGGGAACTTGCTTACCCTCCAAGAGAATCTTGTATGTGTGGCCAAATTCTGGATCGCTCACGTAAAGAAGTGGCCAAATTCTGGATCGCTCGTGTAGAGAAGTGGCCAATCAGAAGTCTTGTGCCTACAAGAGTTGACCACAATGGTTAGCGCCATGATCGGTGGTCGGCTAAGGCAGTCTACAACATTATTGGTGCTTCCCTTCTTGTACTTGATATTCAAATGAAACTGTTGTAGATATGTGGACCACTTCTGATGGCGATCGTTCTACAACTTCCCTTGTGTTTGCATGAACTATAGGGGTTGGTGGTCTGTGTGGATGACCATTTCCTTCTCCAAAATGTAATGCTTCCATTGTCGGAAAGCCTACACAATGGAGTCTGGATCAATAATATGGTTCAAGACCAATGTGAAATTGAGACTTGGAATCGCATTCTTTGCGTAAGAAAATGGGGGGAAGAATCTTGTGCTTCTGTGACCATCTATAGGGGGAACAAGTGGGGATGGCCTCCACACTCACAACTTTGCAATCAGTGGTAGGGTGCATTATGGCTCACCTCAACCTCCCTCCAACAATTATGGGATCCCCTCTTCCTAGTTCTATGGACACCTCCATGGACTCTACTTTTTCTAACTTACCTGTAGCCTTTATTGATTGTTTTGTTACCTGTAATGCTCTCCATTTTGGATCCTCTCAAGCTCATCCTATCACCCTTGCTTGATCTCCTCTTAGGACCCATGACATTAATACTATCTCTATGGCATTGGAAAATAATGACTTGGTGATGTAGGTGTACTAAATCTTGTTTTGGGCATTTCAATATCTAGTTTTTCATTTTAATAGCTATATAATAGTTGTGACATCTTTTGTTGTTATTGGCCAACATGTGAGGCAATACACTTGTAGAATTGCTCTCAAGTGATATTGGACAAACAATATTAGTATTTTTGGACAAATTATGAGTATTAGTAGACTTCTAGGTAAGTCTAATAAGACCTACATAAAGAAATGAAATCTTGCTATATGGTTTGTTCGCAATTTTTTAATATAAAATCTCATCCATTACTGTGAAAAAAAACAATTTGTGTATGTGAAAATTGCAATTAATAATGATAAAATAGAAAGTGCAAATACATAAGAGTTAGTTCAACACTCGCTTCTCAAAGGAATGTTCAAATTTTCAAAAAGAGAAATTACAATTTCAAGTCTTCATAACATTTAGAATCACTATAATCTTACTATTACATTCACATATCTCGTAATTGGAGTTTCCTCAACACTATATTCTCTCTATAAATTATAATCTCCTTCCTCCTCTATTTTTTAGTTAGAAGTTGATAACACCACCAAATAATAAACTACAATAAAGCTTTGTAATCAACAACCTTTTTAGCTCCCTTTCTTGCTTCCATTAAACATTTTTTGTGATTTTTTTGTAGTTTTTAAGAAATATAGGCGTTATTCCATGGTTCGACACTAAAATTGGTGCAAACACCAATGCTATTAGCATTGGATTTAGCACCAAGAATATATTCCTTTTTAGAGTTGAGTTTATCTTCCTTTTCAACACTTACTTTGTCTAAAATTGCGTTAATGGCTTCCTTTTTAGTGCCAGGCATAGCTTCCTTTTTAGTGCTAGGTTTAGCTTCCTTTTCAAAGCCTAGTTTAGCTTTATTTTTAGCATCGAATTTAGCTTCCTTTCAGCTCAAACTTAAGCCTCGTGTTTCCTAAGTAACCAAATAAAAGCAGGGAAAGCCTTTCAAAGAAATTTAAGAAATATTAATGGCTAAAAATAAGTCACTTGTCTCAATCCTCATGAGTGTGAGCGAAATTCTATTATTTTAATTATAATCTCTTATTTTCCTCATAAAAACCCTTAATACCTACTCTTTCATTATTCTCTCATTTCCTCTCTTTCCCTCTTCCAATCTCCTCCCTTATCCTTTTTTCCCTTAGGGTTTAATCCTCATGGAGGCTTTGGTTCTATTTTCATGGATGAACTTCCATGGGGAAGGTAATGGATTCTCCCTTCCCTTTTCCTCTTTTGTCCCTCTTTTACTTTGATTTTCCTTGTTTGATTTGCTAATTGTTATTGTGTTTTATTGTTGTTGGCTTGGGGTTTCCTTCATGGAGGCTAAGGTTTCATAGAAGAACTCCATAATGAAGGTGATGAACTATCCCTCCCATTCTCCTCCTTCCTTCCCTTTTTACTTTGTGTTTACTTTATTGATTTGCTAATGTTTATTGTTCTTTTGTTGTCATAGGTTTGGGGTTTCATGCATGGAGTTTAGAGTTTGAAGGAGGAACCTCCACGAGGAAGGTAATGGCTTCTCCTTGCTTTCTCTTTTAATTTGTTTTTCCTTTATTGATTTGTTAATATTTGTTGTTGTTTGGTTGTTGGAGGTTTAATGCAGGAAGAATTAAAAAATTAACATTTATGGGGTTCTGCTTAATGCACATATCTAGTTCATGGGTGTGGCCCAAGGAGGGCCCATACATTATTGTAAGGAGATCTAGGTCCAATTCTTTGAATCCATATATCTCTTATTACTTTGTTTTTCCTTTGTATTAAATGTTGATATTTATCTAAGATCTACATTATTCACTTGTTTGCATGCATAGGTTAGGCTAGTTTCAATTCATATATGCATTTTTAATATTATATTTATGTGGTAATATAGCTAAAGTAGAGTTCTTTCCTTTTGGCAATTGATCTAGGTTCAAATCCCAACACTTCCTTACCATTTTCCATTTTTGTTTTATTTTTTTAGAATTTCTCTATTAGGTTTCTATAAATTCTAATTTGCACAAACTTAATCTAGTTCTAGTTCAACTCTGCAATTTTAATGGTAATTTTTTGTGGGAATGTAGCTCAAGTATAGCTCTTACCTTTTAGAAAGTGATATGGATTCAAACCCTAGCATTCCTTTACCACTTTCTCATTTTTTTACTATTTTCTATTTTGATTTCATAAATTTTAATCTATAGACAATCGGCGCTAAGCTCGGTGGTAAAAAGGAAGCTAAATCTAGAGGTAAAAATGAAGCTAAAGCCAATGCTAGAAAGGATGCTACCCCGTACCTTTAAAAAGGAAACTAAACCTGACACTAAAAAGGAAGCTAATCTTGGCACTAAAAAGGAAACTAAATTTTGTGCTAAAAAGAAAACTAAACCTGGCGCTATTTTGAAATGTCATTTAATGTCGACTTTAGCATCGGATAGTTGTGCCAAATTACAAAAAAAAAACCACTAAAATATGGCGCTAAATTAAGCACTAATGGCATGTTTTGTTATAGTGATATTTGATCTCTCTCTCTCTCTCTCTCTCTCTCTCTCTCTCTCTCTCTCTCTCTGTATATATATATATATATATATATATATATATATATGACATTATTGCTAATTAATTATCACTACTTCTAGTAACATAGAAACTAGCTTTGTTTACATATATTAACCTCTCTAGCTTATGTATATCACTTTCACAACAATCGAACTTCCCATTGGTTGAATGTTGTCATAATCAAGTCTATATCGAATCAACATTGAATAGAATGTTTGAAATATTGTCAAGTTGACTCAAAGACAATTCAAGTATTCTGTTAGTTTCTTAGTGTTAATATTATTTTTATAAATAAATATGATTATGTTTATATTGCTATCAATGAAATGTCACAAGAAAAATAACCTCATTTTAGTCTAGTACAAGGATTCCAAATAACAGTAATCATTTTAGTCTAGTACAAGGATCCCAAATAACCTCAATATTGAATATAAGGTATTGCAAAAATATCAATATTGGATTGGCCCACCATTGGGGTATATATGTACTAAAACAAAATATAATCTTACTAGTATTTAACTAATAAATAATCCATAAGGCTACTTACTTTGCCTCAACACCAAAATACAACACCTTCTACGTAAGATAAACAAAGTGGTGGTTGGATCGATTAGAATATGGTGATCTCGAAACATAATCAGATCAAAATATGAATACAGTTGGACCAAACAAGAAGTTCTAAAAATGCACTAAAAATGCTTGACATAACTTCATTGATGAAGGTTGCATTGTACTAGAAGGATAATGAGATAGGGGCTTCTCATTTCCACCATCTTGAAATGTTGGTAATTGCAAGTGATTTACCAACTGTTATGTATGTATTAATATTAATGTTGAATGGTAATTGCAAGTGATCTACTAACTATTATGTATTGTCATGTATGTATTAATATTAATGTTGAATGTTAATTGCAAGTGATCTACTAACTATTATGTATGTATCAATATTAATGTTAAATCATTAATGGAAAGTGAAATCATCGTTTAATTTGAATGAATAAATGTGCATACAAAAGTATTGTACAAGGGAAAAATTGTTTAGATATGTACTCTTATTTTTTAGAGGGACAAAAATTGTTTAGCTATATACTCTTACTTTTTTAGAGTGAGATGTAGAAAAAATAAGCATCTAACGAAACAATGCATAAACAAATAAATGTCTCCCTTACTTACCAGCATAGATACAAATCCTAGGTTCTATCAAGCGCCGAGAGGGGTCAAATTTCCGAGGTGCAAACCTCTCCTTGAATAGCTCCCTGAGTGCAATACTTGAGCCACCTAATCCTAAGCTCTAAAGTCTCTAGTTTAAGTCTCATATTTACTTTTTACTTTGTATTATTTTTTTTGTTTATGGCCGACATAATATTTATTACTTTTTACTTTGTATTATTTTGTTACTCGACAAACACTCTAAAATCTCATATTTACTTTTTACTTTGTATTAAAAGTAAAATGTAAAGTCTCTAGTTTAAGTCTCATATTTACTTTTTCTTTTTTGTTTATGACCGACATAATATTTATCACCTAATCCTAAGCTCTAAAGTCTCTACTTTAAGTCTCATATTTACTTTTTACTTTGTATTATTATTTTTTGTTTACTTTGTATTATTTTGTAACTCTACAAACACTCGACTTACAAATGTTATTTATGGCTGATAAATATCGACAAACACTCGACTTACAAGATCTCCCTCATACAAATGTTATTTATGGCCGACAATAGCGACAAACACTCGACTAACAAGATCTCCCTCATACTAGGTTGTAGAGCGCCTCTTGGCGCAATAATTGTTCAAGAACTAAATCTAAAACATAGTTTATTCTTTAATTGAATTGATTAAATACTAAGATAAAAAAACTACTAACAAATAATTAAGAATTAAATTTAAAACATAGTTCATTCTTTAATTTAATTGATTAAATACTAAGATAAGAAACTATTAACAAGCAATTATTGATAGACAACAAAAACCAAAAAGATATTTTCATTTTTTGTAATAAGGTCTGAGGTATTAAAGGAACAATTCCACATATATATTATGAATTATTTCTCTCCCACGTCAATAGGAGGTTGGTGTTTGGCATCCACATCTACCAAATGTTTCAAGTACTTTTGAGTTTTTCATTTAAAATATGCTTCATCTTGCTTATCTTTATCCTTGGCTGACACTTTGTTGAGGGTGATGAGATTTTCCAACAAAACCTCAAACTGCTCTTGGAATATAGCATATGCGCATGAATTAAACTCTCCCTTGTCCTAAACTATTTAACCAAATTCATAAAACGCATAATAAATTTTTCTCATTTTTGACCTATTTTATCTTTGGAGTTTGCAAACCCTTATCTAAAGAGTTAGCCAATGAAATTCCTATACCTTTAACTTGTATCAAAAGGGATTCCTTTCTTGTCATTCCCTGCTAAGACAAAAGCTCTAGTTCAATGGCATACCCCTCATATTAGAATCCACTTATTGATGCTCGAAATGAAATCTCAAGCACAACATGAAAAACACTCAAGATATATTGCTTAAATCCCTAGACTCACTAGCTACAAGGTTAGCTTTAATAGTTAGACAAGTTAGCATAGTTGTTCCCCTTAAGAGCATTGATCCTCCCATTATGTATGCACATAAGATTTAATATATGCCTTAAGTTAATGATTAATTACCTTAAGTTACAATTTAGAATGTAGACCTAGATCTAACATATGTGTGAATTAAAACTTAAATTAATAAATTCGAAAAAATAAAAATAAAAATAAAAAATTATGTCAATTGCTTGTTAATTAAAGGTAAAATCTAGTTTTTGAATTAGACTGTGTTACAAGTGCATAATCAGATTGTTAATCCAATGTAAAAGTCAAAAATAAATGTTGAGTAAAATACTTATTACAAGTACAAAATTGTGAGTTCAATGTAAAAGTTCAAAAATAAATGTTGAGTAAAATATGTAATGATTAAATGGTTAAGCCAAATGTACAAAACAATTGTTCGTAACCAATAAATCATGCATGTACAAAAAACAAACAAAGTAAAATTGAAATGATCATAGATGAAAGCAAGAAAATTATGAAAACAAAATAATGTACAAAGAGAAAGATAAGTGCAAGTATCCCCAACGAAGATTTTATTCATAAATGAAGGCTTTTTGTACTACCAAAAGTAACACAAATATTCCAACAATTAGCATGGCTTCTAGTAAATATGATGTTTATGAGACCATATGTTGTTTACACCAATTTAAGGTCAAGTTGGGTGAAGCCCCCATGGAGCCTTACTAACTCCACACTCATATTGTTTGAAGGGTATAAACAATCATTGCAATGTTAGTCATATAGACATTTTCAATGAAATAAATACATGAAGCAAATAAATATAATTTACATCCAAAGGGAAGCACCTAATCTTTCACCCTAGTGTTCGAACTTAGTTTGTAGCTTACCTACCATTGTTAGGACTATTAGGTTATTGAAAGTTTAAGAAAATGAAGTTAGATAGAATGTAGTGGCATAACAAAGTTATATTTTCTCTCTCTTTTCTCCTCTTTTTGCTCAAGTACCCCTCATCTATTTTATAACAGGGGGGCAGGTGACTGAGGAGTTGTAACTGCAACCTTTTGAATTTACCTTATAAATTAATTTCTAAGTTTTCTCAATTTTCAAATTTAATAGAGCAAGAATTTTGAAGATCATAAAGGCCAAAGGAAAACTAAGGTCATAGGTCAACTATGTGTATCAACTCAAGTGGTGTGTACATGAAATTGATACAATGATGTATGGACTCTTTTAAAATCCATCTAAAAACAATTTTGAATTAAATAACTCATCTATTATCCATTTCACACCATACATATACCTCTTTCAGTGGGATTGTAATATCAACAATTTTAGAAACATAAGCAACTCAACGATCTAAAAACATTGGAATCAAAACTCAAGCACATACTTTTACTTTTATTGATCATGCTTTAGAGTATTTTTTATAGATTGGACTGAAGAATACGTATGGCCTTTCTTACTTAACATAAACTAAGCCTCAGATTGCACATCTTCCTAGTCACCTTATTGTCTATAATTGTGCTTCTATAACAATGTAGGAGAGGCAAAATATCATACAAGAAAGATACAAAGCACGGATAGAAGGATACTCAAAGTGACTTGTGACAATCTTAAAACCTAAAAGCATAAGTTGAAATGAACACACTACATACTATACATAAGTCTTACTTCTTCGCATTGAGTGCTAAGCATTAGGCATAAGAAGTATAGACTCCTACTATAGGACTCTAAGACTCTCTCTGCTCGAATATCCCAAACGAGGGAGAGGGGTCTTCTTTTATAGATCCTCAAGCAACATAATTGTGTTCACAAGAGGAATCTACTTTTGTTGGCACATTGTATGAGTCATGGAAATATACGGATTGAGTGGGAAAAACCATTCATGATCTCATCCTTTGAAAGTCTTTTTGCATGAGGGGACCCTAATTGGTATTTGATAAACTTGACTATGGACAACTAGAATCTTTGGTGGCCAATAAAGTACAAAGTGGAGGTATTTAGGTGGTCCGTCACATGTGCCACATTATTCTATTACAGAGTAGAGCATTATGCAACCCACAATGCTTCAGGCAGAGACTATGTTGTAGGGTGCCATTGGTATAACGAAAGGGTATCTAGTTTTTCTTGTACAAACTACAAACGAAAGGGTATAACCGTCAAACTAGACGCCAAATACAAACCACAAATTTGAGTATTGTCATGTCAACATTTCCAATTGGCCAATTGTAGATGTGTTGTGAAAATGGAATTTAATGGTTGACAAAGAACTATCACGAGGACAGAGCTTTTCCATGAAGAGTGCAAAGGCGCAGCAGACTTCCTCTACTTAATTAATTATAGGATTCACCATTCTTGGGTCCTTCTTCTAAATAATATCTACAAAGAATTTTCCAGACTGCTCAAAATATAAATATTTATTTCCATACTTATTTAATCATTTTTCTAAAAAAATCAACTGGATTTCTAGACTAGATTTAACCTGTCTAATTAAGCAGTGATGGCAAAAACCAACTTGGCACTCTGCATATGTACAAATCTTGCCATGGCAAATTTGTTGGCTTCCCTTGTTAAAAGATCTACTGAACAATTTTCTTTTCCTGGTTTATATTCAATATAAAAACTGAATCCACTGAGCCAGAGACTCCATCTCATAATTCTATTATTACCTTGTTTTAATAATCTCTGGTTCTAAAGCATGCTCTTCATGTGTTTCAAATCAATTCTGACTGTGAAATAAACTGGCTTGAGGAAAATTCTGAATCTATTTTAACCCATTTAAACTGGTAATATTTCTTTGTTAGAGGATGGGTATTTCAACTCAGCATTCTTAGAAAGTACGAGAAGCATATTGCTAGTGTGTCCACATCGTAAAAAACAACAGAGGAAAAACAAACTTAGCATATTGATTGTGATTTGTAGAGTAGCTTGTTGTTGTTGTATGCATGCTACACTTAAGAACTTAAGAACAGGTTTTGAGGCCATTTCGAGGAACATAGCTTTCTAAATAACACAAAGAACAGAGACAATATTTTTATTCTTCGTAACATCCATGTTGGTGAAGCTAGTGGACTATAAGCCCTTTGATAATCAAGGAATTTTAAGATTTTGGAGACTGGAAATTTATCATCAATGGTATGATTGGTAACTTGGTTCTCTGCAAATTCAAGATATTTTCCTTAGTCTTAGCAAATCGGTTAAGGGAAATTAGTGGGACAAAAAATTAGTTTTCAGCATGTTTATCGTGAGCATAATCAGACAACTGAGAGTCTTTCTAAACAAGCTTTAGAAATGCAAATGGGCATATTCAATGTTGAAAAATTCAGAGGAGGAAATTTGATTTAATCTTGGATAAATTTTCACTAATTTTTTGTTTCTCTTATGGTTGATTTTAAAGATCTTGTTGGAAAAGTTATTTTCGATATTTTGAGACAATCACAGGTTTTTTTACAAATCCTGGTAGAGCTTGAGTGTTCCATTCTTTTTGCTTATGCCATTATGTCACTGGCATCTGAAGATTGTATTTTATGATCTTATGAATAGAAAAAACATTCCAACTTAGCATTCTTGAAAGTACGAGAAAAATACCTGCAGACTTCTTCTTTGGATAAATGTTTCTGTAGTAAAACATCTACCCATATAACATCTAAGGCATCTATCTCTAAGATCAAAGGCCTGTAAAACCTTGGCAAAGTTAATGAGGCTAAGATGAAAGGCTTGTAAAACCTTGGCAAAGTTAATGAGGGAAGATGCTGGACCTTTTGTTTTATTGTCTGTATTACAGCAGTCATTTTGTTGCTCCAAGCCACAGGATCTTCTTCAATATTCCTTGGAGGAATGCTATGTCAGCTACTTGCTTCTCATAGAAGTATGCGATATAATTTAGAGATCCTATAAATCTCTGCAGCTGTGTTTTATCCAATAGTTTAAATGGGAACTGATCCAGTGCTTTCAGAACACCATCAAATATAGAACTAGGAATTCAATCCTATTTTTGCAAATTCTATTTAGGATAAATCCAGACCATGTTCATCGACTACATTGTAAAATTGTTCTATATGTTATACATGCCCGTTGATGACCAATGGATAGACCAACAAATCATCTATATATACTATTACAAAATCTAAATGGGTAAATATATCTTCCTTTTGTTTTCGAAATTCATATGGGGCATTCTTCAGGCTGAACGACAATACATCCATGTGAAACAACAAATCCAGTTTTAAATTTGTCGGGGACTTGAATCCAATTTTCCAAAACCCACTTTTAAAATAAAAATGGCTGAAAACATTGCAATGTATTATTTTGGCAAACAATGATTCTTTTTCTAAGAGAGGATACCTAAGAGGGTACTAGGAAGCAAGGCCTCGCATTTAAATTAGTGTAGTTGATCACCATCCTTGGTCATCCTCTCTATTTTGAAAGTTTTTTCACATTGAATGGTGGAGATGCCCATAGACTCCTACTAGGCTCAATCAATTTTCTTTGGAGAAGCTTAGCTATCTCTTCTTTGCAATAATTTACTTTTGGCGTAAGAGACATTTGATTAGTTGTAGCTTGCACTGTGCATGTATAATCTTCTTTGTAATGAAAGTCTACAAAATAACTTTCTCTTGACTAGATTATATCGAGAAGTATAGTCGGAAACTTCCCCTTATTTAAAATATGGTATCTAGGGTAACCCTAGATTCTTCAAGGCACAAAGCCAAGTCAACTATAGGGCATGAAGAAATTACAACAATTTAATCTTTATGAGCTCAACATGTCACTTACATGGGAATAGAAAGAGGGTCGGAAGAATAACACTCCATCCCACAACCACTCAAGCTACACACACACATTATATAATCTAGTTGTCTAATGTCATCACAATCCATCAAAATAAGTGCATAAATACATAAGTAAGAGTCTATCAAATTATGTCATATAATTTCCAAAACATGCAATATTTATAGACTATCAAGCAAATTGTATCATGATCTAACATCGTTAATAAAAAAATAGACATGTACCATTATACATTTTTCCAAATGAAACATCACACAACAAGCTCATAATATCCTGAATCAAGCATAGCAACTTTAATAAGAGCATAAAATTTCCATTGTGGAAAGAGATTAGTGCCCATTCAAGCATGCTATTCTCAGAAGGTGGGATCTCTTCGGTAATGACACTTAGGTGAGAGTTCCTCTTTTTGTCTTGATAATTAACCACAACTGAGATCTCTTTACCCCGGTTACACATGATCACCATCAATGCAATCAATGATACCAAAAAAATTGGTTATAATCAATACCTTTAGAATGCATGCATGCAAAACCTGAACTCAAGTAGCGAGGGTATCTATGTGTCATGGGGATGTGTATAGAAGTATGGGTAAAGTATCAGGGTGACATTATGCAAAAAAGACCTACCAACAAGCAATTAAACATATAATTATGACCTCCTTATTCCCCCTACTTCTTTTAGCACATGTCCTTCATTAGATAATGATGACAATCATGGCTTAAGTCATCCATCTCACAGTTCAAACTTTTAACATCAAAATACTCTCATTAATCAAGCTAGATATAGGCATTTGAATACAAGCCTACAATATAATTACTATGCTAACGAAAAAACATGTGCCAGGCGGATTCAACCTTGTTTTAATTCAAGTCCCAGGGCTATTATTGGGAATTTGAATCACACATGTTGTAAGAAAACATAGCTTATCTACCACAACAACTCATAAGAGTTGGGCACCATTATTATCAATATACAACCTTCATTATACACCCAAGATGTACATTCAAATTCTAGATCAATATGTTGATCAAACAATTGTTAGGAGTCACTATAGGAGACAACTTGTATGGTTGTAGATAGGTGTATATGTCACATGGTATCTCAAACAAAACAAAAGATGTATAGGTATATATGTGCAAGGGGCAAATTGCCTATATATTCAAATGATATCGTGCACGCATTCAACAACTTTTTGCTATATCTCACACATAACATGCTTACTCCAAAAGAAGAAACATAAAACCCTTTGACAATATCTAACAACTAGGACAAGGGTTCGGTGCACAAACTAACAACAATATCTCATGAATAGAGCTAGGTATGCTATATATAATCAACAATAATATCGAACGGACATATAATCCTCATCAACCAAGCCCTAGGCCCCATTTAAAATAAAAACAATCCCCCATCGAACCTATCATGGAATGCACTCAACACCTTCATGGGTGAAGTTTGCCATGATAAAACGCTTAAACAATGAACAAATATAGCCCATATGCCATGCTAGTGTTAGGAATCAAACGATCATATCACCATAAAGTAAATACCATCCAAATCATATGAATCAACTACCGATAGTCGATTAGGTTAAATCAAATCCTCAGGTAAAATTCAAAGAAAGGGCTTGGGCCCCTTTGTATCCCCTTGAACCACAACAACCAAACCAAAGCTTTAACCAAAGTCATATGTCGATGCCAACAAGGGACATAACACATAGAGGGTACTTAACTAATAGATGATAGCAATCATGGGATAGTAAAAGCAAAGAAAATGCTTCGAACTCAACTACATGCAAGAGATTGAATGGAGTTTGACCATTGCATGCAAGGTAAAGCTTAACAACCCACAATAAAACTAGGAATAGTAAGTTGCATTGAGTAGGAGAAAGCAATCTATGATTAGAGAATTTAAATGGCACATAAAACACCCACTACAAACTTAACTTGAGGATGCAAAACACCAATAGTGAAGGAATTCAACATGTCGAGGCCTACGTTCATTCCATCACAGTTTTTGTGCTTGGACTACTCTTGTTCAATATGTTTTGGAATCGAAACCAAACTGATGTTGGTAAAATGCCTCCTTAAACATGTTGTGCAAGAGTTCAAGGCATGTCAACAAGCTCGACTCTCACCATAGGGAATAACAATCAAATCTCAACTAGTGAGAGGCAAAATCAAAGAAGTAAGTTGAGCTTTCAATCACTTTGGTAGAAATTCGTATTGGGAAATAAATGATCAAAACAAACAAAGGAAAAACCACACACAACCCTAAATTTCAACAAAGAAATTACATAGCTAAATCTCAACAATAATCAGTCGAAATGGCAAGGGCAAGAGCATGGAAGATGTAAGTCAAACATATTATAAAACCACCATCAATTGCCACCATTGGATTATATCAGAGGGTTGTGGAGGCAAGAATCGCATGCATGCACCAACAATACTAACTCTTTGCTAAAGGCCCAATATAAGATGACTAGGTGGAGCCATAGTCATCAAGCAATCAACACATCAAATCCCAATGCAAGTGATAGTGTGGTAGATGAAAACACATAGATTGATTTCCAATGTTCATAACTCATATATGCTTGCAACTTGGGCATGATTATACATCATGGTTTTGCATGGTCAAAACTAAGCTTTCGACCCTGTTACCAACTTATTTGTACCATAGTTGGATTATCTGAAGAGCCGCCATTTGACAAACATGATGAATTTTTGTACTCCAGTGTATCAGATGATCCAGCATTCGTGCCTAGCCAATTTTGGCTAGTCAGTTTTGTTTTTCAGTCAACGTGACCATGGCCCCATGGGGTTTGTAATAAAGTGTGCTAGTAGGATTCTGAGTGTCTCGGTTCCCCATGACTTGATTAAGCAACTAAGATATTCCAGGGAGTTTTTTCCCTTGTCAACTAATATTTTTAGTCTAATCTTGAATCTAGTTGTTTGTCTTTGTTTATTTTTACAAGTGCTGCTGCATTCTCATGATCATAGATCTCCCTTCGAATGCTATTATGAGAGTGATGGGTATTAGACGCTCTCATAATGGAGGCCTTTGACAAAAGAGATTTGATATATGCCTTGGAGGCTTTCAACTTGTTGGCGACGGCTGCCTGTTGTGAGCGACATTACTAAAAGTAACATCACAAGACTTGTGAGGTGTAGGGAACCCAAATGCTGTTGCAGAGTCGTTGCTGCAAGTTTCCTTGGCTGCAACATTACTAAAAGTAACATCACAAGACTTGTGAGGTGTAGGGAACCCAAATTCATCTCGATCTCCTGAACAATTGCAAGACGGTTTGGTTTCAGATGACAACAATTTTTCAAATTTCTCTACCATCTGAATACGAAAATGGAGATCGAGAGGAAGTAATTGGCCTTTGTAAAATAGCTGGTCGGCAGGAGAAACAATGGAATCAAGCTCTTTCGAGGCTTGGTTGTCAATACCGGATATATCAAACTCGAATTCTCTTTCCATAATCATATTAATCATATTCGACCTTCTGGGTCTATCCAGGAGAAACCATAGCCGATAGAATTCTCCGGGATTGATAAAATATTGTAATAATAATCTACAACTTGGCTAGATTGTTGTTGTCGAATGGCAGCGAACCCATAAAAAAGAACAAAGAGAATAACACCGTAAGACCAAATATCCACGATAGCATGATTTTATAAGCTGAGTGAAATGATATGTTTAGCATATTATTAGCATGGTATAATAAGCATTTAATGTTAATATACTCTGTATTGCTTCCATCTTTTTGGTAACAAGTTTCATTTTCATTTCAAGAATGTCATACCCTATATAACATAATAATGCAATCAAAGGTCTCACAATTCAGGAGGTTTCACTCTTCTAAATCAACTTTAAGAGCAATTTGTAGAGTAACGTTTTCTCTGTTATATTTAACTTGAATTCTTTTTTTGATTGCAGCAAATTAGGCAACTAAAATTAAAAATATAACAATTCTTAAGACTTAATTTCAATTTCCTTGTATTATAATACAATTTAATAACATTAATTAATTACAAAAGGAAAAATAAACATGAAATTTGTAATATTACGATTATGATGAATTCTAGTGCTTATATTTTTTCCTAGAATCTTCTTTCCTTAATTCAGAATCTAGAATATAATATAATATTTTTGTTTACTTTATGAACCATAAAGGCCTTGTACGATAATAAAAGTTATAAACAACTCATTTTGATAGTTTCGATATAAAATATTTTTTATGTGATAAGTGGCCTTGGAGACTCCACTTATGCAATTGGTTGATTGAAGATTTCATAAGCAACGCTAGTAATTAAAGGTTGGTAAGAGTGTGATAACATCTCAGTTTGAATGTATTTTTTTATATAGTATTTCATGTAACATCATGTGATCTATATAGTTGTATAATCTTTAAATAAAAAAATGTATTAAATTATTAAATGATTTTAGACATGTGTAGAAAAGGTAAAATATGGAAAAGTGGAAAACAAGTCAAGGTGGCAGACTACAAAAGAATACAAGCATGTTGAGAATGTTGAAATGTATGAAAAAACATTAGAAATGATCATAGTAAGCAAATGAACGGGTCACTTCATAGCTTATTCAAGGAAAAGGTATGAATAGATTTGCAATCTAAAATAGTCCAAATGAACGCCATTTTCCATATTTTAAAACTTGGAAGACTAATGAAAGATTATGTCCTCGTCTAAAATGAAGGAGAGTGCTACTGCAGAAAATTTATATAATATTGTGATGAATACTCTATGTCAGATTAGTGGATTGGATGGACTCAACATTGCTAGAAAGTTGGTTTGTTTTGGAGACGATGGTGCATCTGTTATGCAAGGAAATTGTAATCACCTTTGTGTTTGATTACAAACAAGCATCAAACCTTATATAATTGGTATACATTGCATGGCACATCGAAAAAATTTGGCTTTCAAAATTCTTAGCAAGGAAAGATTGGTCAACAAAGTAGATATGCTCGTGGATGATTCTATTTTGAAGAAGTTCAAAGAGGGTTATAGAATTCAAAATTTTTGCAGATGGTTTGACAAGTGGGAAGAAGATTTTAAAAAATGTTGAAACACAATGGATCTCACTCTATGAAAATGGCATGTCTATTGTTAGATGATTTGTATATAACACCAACAGAAGCCTTTGATAGCATTGATTTTTCAAAATGGAAAGAGATCAATGATCTTCAAAATCCTCAAAAAAATTTGAAGCTTGATGAAAATAATTGTGTATGCATTTCAGTATGTGAAAATTTGGTTCCTCTTCATATTATTCAAAACCATGGGCATATTGTAAAGGAGAAGCGAGTAACTACAAATGAATTTCAAGTTGTCATTCAAGTAGTAAAGACAAATCTTACAAGTGTTGCAAGCGCATTAACTACAAAAAATAGAGAAAGGTTTCCAAGAGATGAGCTACTAGAGGCAATGAGCATTGTTTATCCACAATTTTGGAATCATACATTGGACAAAGAAGTATTTTTTTCTTCTTCTTAATTTAAAAAGAATATACAAATATTGATTGATTATTATTTTCGCCCACATGTCTTTAAAGAACACAATATTAATGGAATCTTATATGCTCATAAATTACGTTTACAAGCAAAGTGTTTGGTAAACACTATGATGGAGCAGTTCGGAAAACTAGAAGACCCTTTTTCAAATGGGTCTATTACAATATTATGGGCCAAGTTAGATAGGAATGATACCTTGAAGGTGCACATGTATGAATATTTCAAATTGGCCGACTTGTGTCGAACTATGAGCTCTATAGAGGATGAAAGTATTTTTAGCTTTCTTTCAATTTTAAAGTCCAAGTTAAGGAATAGATTGGACAATAACCTTATCTCTTATGTTCATTTGTATTTATCAAATTATGATGTCAACAATTTTCCTTATGAGAGGGCATTAGCACTTTGGACATTTGAATGCAACAAAAGAGGGGGAATCAATATGGTTGACTCTTTAAAATATTTTGATTGAGAAAATGAAATGGGTGGTGGAGATAGTGTTGATAAATATTACAGTTTATCTTTCCACCATCAGTGATTTAGAATATGAAACAAATATATGGAATTTTTAGTTATGAGTGAAGAATGTGTATTGTGAATATAGTTTTCTTTTGAGAAACAAACTTACATCATCATTGAATTAATGCCATCATTCAAATTTCACATTTACTAGTAGGAGTAAATACCTTGAGCTATATATAGACAAGCAAAAGAGGGGGCTTAATTTCAATTTGTGGATCAATACTTATGTTTTGGCATATCCATGTTAATTGATTCATCAAATTCTTATAATTCAAATACAGTATTGTCTTCCTGTCTTTTCTCATTTCAGCGTGATGCCAGCTGTTATAATATTAAAGGTAATTTATACAATATTGAAACAAGATTGTTAACAGTCACGTATTAATCAGCTTATCAAAGCACAGAATGCTTGGGTAGCATGAGAGATTTCCTTGTGCTCAATATTTCTTTGTCCGCATTTAATGTATTGTCTTCAGTTTTTATTTATGTTGTAATTTTTCTTTGCTTTAGTAAAGTAAGCAGGTTGTAATGTTATGCCACCATTTTTATTTTTATTTTTTACTTGTGGCAGGTGTTCATTGCTAGAGAAGCATAGTTTCTCAGCTTCATCTGAAGCTGAGGCATTTCAAGACATTTGTTACTGCTCTGGTTGGTTTAATGCATTTCCTTGTAGGAGATAATTCTTTTGAAATATTTGTTATACAATAAAGTTTAAGACTGAAGATATGGCTTGTTTGACTGGTAGTGCACTTCACCACTTTTCTAATTGAATTTGATGTCAAGGATTTTCTTGTTTAATATATAGGGGACATCAGCTTTTGAAGGATTGCAAAAATAAAAAAATAAAAGGGCTTTCCCCGGACGTTGCCTCCTCTTCTATTGGTCTGACTGCTGCAAGTCCAAGCAAATTAGTTGTCAGTGATCCTGAATTACCAAAAGATTTGTCCATGGAGGATCAAAGCGTTCAGAAATAAGGATCTGGAAAAATGGCTAATGTTTGGTTAAGTTGTAGCTAGATATACTACAGACTATTATAAGTATGTGTTGTAATTGAAAAGGGATCCGTTGAGGAAACATGTTGTAAATCAATGATCTATTAAAATTTAAAACTTAAAAGCTTTTAGTTCAATGTTATAATCAGGGGGTCTGGCTGGTTGAGTTACTAGAGAGTAAATAAATAGGGTGGAGAAGTAAGATTTGCTTGGAGAAGGAAACAAAGGTTGTAGTAAGCACTAGGTTTATCCATTCCAAAGAAGGCATAGAGGATCATATATGTTGGATGAAGAGTCATCTTCACCTTCCCTATTCAGTGAGTCTCATTAAGATATACCCTTTTGCCTCCAAGAACATGTGGGTAAGTGGTTTTCCATGATGGTAATGAGGAAGAGTAAATTTTGCAACACATTAGGTGCATATTGAAATAAGTTGACGTGGCAAGTAATTAATCTATATATGTTGAAAGGCATCTATTGAAGCAATATAATGAAAATGTTGCTAATGATTGTTTAAATTGTAGCCAGATATATTATCTATTGTAATTGAAAAGGGAACCCTTAAGAAAACATGTTGGAAATCAACGGTTATTCAAACTTAGAAGCTTTTAGTTCAATGTTATATTTAGAGGGAATGGCTTAATAAGTTAGTTCTGAAATGTTGTTCCTTGTATTGTAAAGAAATGTCTATCTATTAGTAAACTGGTTCAATGTTTTTCATGGGCACAACTTATCCAAAAAATTGGATCAATGCAGTTTCTAAAAGAAGGTTACGGGTGGGGGTGCACATGCTTGTGTCACTAATAGTTAATTGTATATATTGTGCTCCAATGTTGTTTTATATTGGGATCACTTCTAGATAGTGTTAAATATTATCCTAACAAAGTTCAACATAGCTCCAAATGGATGATTCTGCAGAAATGTGATAAAATTTGAGTTCAAATTGTTGGCTTCTAACTTATGGAATAGGAGTGAACTTGCTCAAGGATATCATCTATTAATGTGCATAGTTGTACTCAGTAGAATTATTTATGTTGATGAAGAGAGCATCTTTCATGTATAGATATATATTCAAAATTTTCTACAATTACACATTATAGAACCAATACACTGTGGGTATGATGAAGGGGATATTATGTTCAACAGTTCTTGCAAAATATTGAATCGAAATTATTTTTCCATATTTAGGGAATTAATTTATTCTTCTTACCAAGGTCTTAATTGATAATGCACTTTGTTATTTTACCGGCATTTCTTCTTTCTACATCCATTGGGGCATTGGCATTTTTGAGAGAATTTTAAGATAATAAGGTGGTTTAACCTATATTACATGCTATATCCACAGACATCTTAGAGGAAATATCAGTATCATTCAAGTATTTAATAATTTTTTGTGTTGTTTTTAAGATGTGAAATTTGGTTGGGTATGTGCTTATCAATCCTCTAATTGTCATTATGTCGGAAAAAAATATCAAAGCATTTCCTTATGATCTATTTGAAGAGATAACTTTTTTCAATGTACCGAGGTACTCTAGTTTAACCAGCTAGATGGAAATCATAGTTTTTAATTTGATTTTTGTGACATAGGAGGTTTCTCAATTAAATATCGTGGTTTTTTAGTCCCATATGTGCTAGGTAGGTCTATAAATGCCAACAGCATTGCATTCTACAAGTTCAAAAGACAAATGTGAAATCAAGAGTATCTTTAAAGTTTAACCATTCCATTTTGGAATAAACAAAATTTGGGTTAAATCTATTAAAGCCTATGGTGCATATCTAGACTCGTTAGATTGCCATAGCTGACTACACAAACTACACAAAACCATATCTGTCATTGTTAGCCCCAATGATCATAATATTGTATTTTGTGTTATTGTCTATTTTGTGACTTATACATGTGCTAGATGGAGTTATTATTGTGATGATGGTGCAATCACTTTAACAACTTATGGGTATTTGTGAGTGAAATCATGGCAACAAAATTTTGATGTAGATGTTTGGAAGTTGTAATTGTTCTTCAATCATTTGTGTATGTGTACCTCTATGTGCGCCATAAAGTTCCCCCTTAGCTTGAACTGGATTATCATGAGTGGAGGCAACATCATTGCTTCTTATGCATCAAACCTCTATATCTATCGTTTACAATCAGTTGATAAGAGCTTCATGACGCTACCTTTGTTCTTGTGCATAGATATTCTACTTTTTAAGTACATCTCTGTCATTATTCTAAATTTGTAACTCAGGTGGATTGACACAATATTTGGTGTTGTTGTTGTTTTAATGTTTGGCAAGGGGATTTCTAGTACTAGTGTTATAAAGATTCACCAAGTCATTATAAGGTTTTATGATTTCGTGAAAGATTCGCGAAGATTTTACAAGGTTTTATAATTTAGTGAAAGATTCGCCAAGAATTTACAATATTATATAATTTAATGATAGATTCGCCAAAAAATTATATATACATAATATAACATTTCTAAAATAGTCTTCATATTTTTCGGTATATCATGGGGATTCGCCCAATTTTTATACATAGAAATTTAGGGGGGGTCTTAAAATTTTCCCTGCTCCGTAATTGGTACACACATTACGGAAATGTATTCATAGAAATGTGGGAGACACGCAAAATAATTAACAAAATTCATCAACAACGCCAAGTAGATGACAACATCATGGGCCGAACTATTGAAGAACAAATTGTGAGGGAAAACATGAAATTGGAGATGTTAAAAACAAGCGAAGAACAATGGATGAGTCAGGCTCGACATAGCCTCTTCAAAGTAGAACAAATCTGATGACACCTCCAAACCCTACTTACAACTTCCAGTAAGAAAATCAATTCATTTGGTTTGGACTTAATTCATCTGTAGTGCAAGACAACACAAGAAAATGTAGTTGACTTGTCGAGCCTTACAACACTTACCGTTGACATCCAAAATACGCTTCGCGCTTGGGAGGATTTTTAACACCATATATCTATCTCGGTCGAAGCAATCATTGAGGTCTACGTACAACAACAAGCAATGATCAGTTCCCTTCAGACATCACAGTGACAACCACATAAATTTTGTATCAATTAGACACATCTACTCATTTCTTCGGGACGAAGAAATCTTTTGAGGTGTGGGAGATGTTGGAGGAGCCTAAGTTGGCCTGTCGACTAGGCCCTCCGCCCGACCTTTTGCAATGTAATTCAACAAGTCGTGTCGACCCGTCGGGCTATGTCGGTCGGCTGCACCGATAGGATAGTTACATAACTGATTGTAAAAGCATATATATATAGGCTGGTGAGCTATGTACTATTAACTAAGATTTGTTCTGTATATTATCTGCATTGTTGAGTAATACAAAGGCTTGTGTGCTTCTCTCCACCTTCTATCTACGTGTATCTGTGTCTTGTGCATGCTTGTATAATATATTATGTATCACTGGTAACAATGCAATCCCCTCAACCACAACAGGGGCCAACAATTCCTATTTTTCGTAGGTTCTCTCCAGTGAGGATTCAACGATAAACAACCATCCACACAAAACAGACCACTTTTGGCCAAGGATTTGACATCCAAATCTTCTTCCATATTGCATCTATTGGCCTTGATTCTATGCTTATCCCTAAGTCATAATATTCCTTGATGTTGAAATTTCCTTTGGTAGAGTAACCCCATCGAATTTTATCATGGCCTCTTTGAATATTTATTATTCTTTCTTGAAGGGACTCCTCCATATGGCGACTACCCTCAGGCGGGCATCTTTGTTTCCACCAATCCAATTGTTTACATTCTCTGAATGTAGCATCCTCCTCTACAGGCTTCCAGAATTGGGACACTTTTATGAGGTTTTGAGCCTTGCACTATTCCTAGCCTTCTCGGGATGAGGCAAGTTTTGGGCATTGCTTCCATGAGTCCTCCCACAAATTTGTTGTGGTTCTGTCTCTTATTTCCCAAAAACTATGATCTTGGATAATACTCCTGCTATGTAGCGTTGTTTTCCAGATATAAGAACCCTTTTTTTTCTCTTTGAATCTAATGAGTTCCTTCTTAGGTTTGTTCGGGGAATATTTAGCATGCCAAAGATGAGCCTAGGGTTCAGAATTGTGGGTGACCCAATTCCACTATATTTTGGCACCCGAGACTTCAGTTTTTATTCTTGGGTCTTTTAGTTTCAGGACGCCTTTGAGTTTGGGTTGGAAAAATTTCTCCCAGCTAATCAAAGCCCATTTCTATTTCTCAGAATGCCCCCCCCATAAGAAGGTCCTTTGAATGGATCTTATTTCTTTGATTACATATTTTGGGGCCGCTAGGACCAAGAAAAGATAAATGGGCATGGCTTGAAGGAATACTTTGAGGAGGGTGAGCCTGCTTGCGAAATTAATGGGTCGAAGAACCCAATTGCTCAATTTTTTCCTCATTCTATATAGAAAATCCATCCACGATACCCGTTTGATAACACCTTTAGCTAGAGGGGTGCCGAGGTACTTGGAAGGAAGGGATCTCCCCTGGAAGCCTAAAATTAGGAGAATGTTCCTTTGGAATATGTTAGGGGTATTAAAAAAGAAAACTTGTGATTTTTCTCTATTGATCTCCAAACTGGATTCCTTGGAAAAGATATTGAGGCACCTCTTCATGGTTTTGGCTTCTTGGATCGACGTGTGTCCCATGAGCATAGTGTAATCCACAAATTGTTGTTGAGTTTGTTTTTCTGCATGTGGATGAATGTTGAGACCTCTTAGTTCCCCATTGTTCACCATATTTTTTATCAGTCTACTAAGACCTTTAGCCATCAAGATAAAGAGGAAAGGTGAAAGAGGATACCCTTGGCAGATGCCTCTGGAGGCGCTGAAGGTACTGGTTGGGGATCCATCAAGAAGATTGGAGAAGAAAGTGGATGAGGTCACAGTCGTTACCCAATCAATCCAATCCCTATCAAAACCATAAGCTGCAAGCATCTCCCTCATAATATTTTGAGATATCCAATTTTAACAGCATCCCTGGGGTTTTGGTAATTCTGAGGGAGTGAATGACTTCATGAACAAGAATCACCCCATCCATGATTTGTCTCCCCTCCATGAATCCATATTTCTCCATAGAAATAAAGTATGGGAGAATGGTTTTTAGTCCATTGACCATAACTTTACTAATAATTTTATAAATTACATTACACAGAGCAATGGGTCAAAATTTACCTAGTGTTTCCCCGCCCTCAGCCTTGGGAATGAGGGTAAGAAAAGTAGCTTTGAAGGCTCGTAAAACCCCTTTGGTTCGATGGGGTTCTTCAACTATGTGCCACATGTCTTTCTTGATCATGTCCCAGAAGTGGTGGAAAAAATTGGTCGTGAAACCATTAGGTCTTGGGGCCTTTCCTTCTGCCATTTGCTGGAGGGCTTCCTCTACTTCTGCAAGAGTAACTGGTTTCTTCAGGAGATCATTTTGTTCAGTAGTCACTGTGTGGGCAATGAGCTAGGTGATACTGGAAATATGATTAGAGTGGTTGTCCTGATCTTCCCTTATGATGTTCCCAAAGTATTACGTTAGTTCAGCTTCCATTTATTCTCTAGTTTAGACATATTGTCCAGATTCCTTCTTTACTCTATTTATCCTTGAATTTTTCCATTTTTGGATAATAGAACGATGGAGGAATTTTTTTCCTCTTTCCCCATCTTGTAGCCATTGATTTCAGGATTTTTGTCTCCAGAATAGCTCCTCCTATCTCTCTCAGGGTTGCAGTTGTTACAGGATGACTTGTTCTTGTTGTTTTAGGTATTCACTATATCCATTATTCATGCCATCCCTTTGGATGGATTTCATTTGTTCACTTAGATGCTTTTTGTCTTGAAATATGTTCCCAAATTCTTCTCCGTTCAACGTGCATATCTTGGATTTTAAAGCTTTCATCTTTTGTTAGAATTGGTACATTTTTTTCCCTCCCGGGGGAATTAGATCCTCCCACCATTGCTGGACCAATGATTTGAATTCCTTTTGTTTGTTGGGTCATGGAATAGTCCCTTTTTTACCACACTTATTACCTCTTTTTGCCTTATCTTGCCTAATTTCCATAAACCAGATAGATGCCTTTTCCTCAAGCTGAGCATGAATCTTGATAGCTCAAAGCATTGAGAGACATAAGTGTAGCAGCACGCTAATCCCATGGAAGGAAGGTATGATTGGTTCCAGCTGTTACTCCTCCGTTTCGATTCCATACATTGAATAGAAACAACGCAATCATCTCTCCACATGGTAGTTGTAACATGACTTGGGCATCGATGCAACAGATAGAGCACTTCTCGGTCAATAAGTCCGTTGATCCATTGACATCCATAGTAACAACACTCTCCACATCCAATGGCTTCATTCAAGTCCATTCACGGTTGTAACTATTTCTGTTGTGACTCGGTAGTGTGAAGATCAAAGATCTTCATGGCTGCACGAATTTAGTGGATCAGGATTTTATTATGCATGTATAAATATGGGAAGGCATTCAGAGCCTGGGGTTGGTTGATTAGAAATTGTACAAGCTGTAACAGAGTGTTGTAACTGTGAATTACCATTTTTAATACAAGGAGCAGAGTTCTTCACATATTTTTGTTTTAATTTTCTGTTAGTTCATGGCATCTCTGTTAGAAGGCCAAGGCTCGCCTTCTCACAAAGATTTCCAAGTTAAGTAGGTAGTTTAGTTTATTTCTGTTGTGTGGTGTGGATTTATAGTAGATACATTTTACAGAGAAAATGCAACAGTAGTAATTGATAATTTCATTTTCCTTTGGTAGTTAATGATTGCATTCTGAATTACTGCAACTGCGTGGTGTGATAGTCGACTATGTAGGATAGTTTCCCTTTATGCAAGTGTGCTAGTTAGTTGTTACAGTCAAGCTCAACTCTAGTTTATCTATGTTATTCATCTTTCTTGGAATTTATTGAATTAGTCAGATTATGATTGCAATTGGTTTTGATTTCTTACTGTCATTTATAATTTGTTGATTAAATAATTTAGACAAGTTATGGTTAATTCATTGTAGTCTAATATCTTTAGGATTTAACTTCTTGCAAAAGTAAGTCTAGCTTAATTCTTCTTAGATGAGTGATTGCTGGAGTGATGATTGTAGGAAGGTAAATGTATTTTGAATTCTTAGATGGATAAATTATATTAGCTTTGGCCATGAGATGAGTTTGATTGAGTGGATAGGTAGGATAATTGATCTTCATTCATTCAATCAGCTACTTGAGTGTTTATGCATAGATTTTGCTAATTACCTTTGAAATAAAAGACTTCCTTGGGTTGACAATTCATATTGAGCATCCTGTGTGTTAGTTGTAATTGATTAGCATCTAGGGTGACCAACATTTTGGCGCCATTTCTGGGGATGGTAATTGACAGACATAGATGGTTGTTGATTTATTGATTTCATTTAAGCTATGAGTATTTGAAGCATGCATGAATACAAGAAGAAAAACTCGGGAACCTCCCAAAATACTAACATTGCAGTGGAAGAGGTCATGTTCGTAACCAAGGTTTGGGAAGACAAACATGCATTGATGAAATAATTTCCAGAGTTGATTCCTCCACCAGACTACTGCGAGCATCATCAGGAAGAGGAAATTTTGTTCTCCCCAATCTTGAAGTATCTGCATCAACCGTGGAAAACGCAATGGGACATTCAACTCCCATTCCTGAGAAGAAACCTCCTAAAGACAAAGGAAGTGCTGCAGGTGTAGTGGGATGAGAGGAGATCTATCGAATAAACAGGTGCTTAGTGACTAAGTAGGAGTGGTTAGACTATCACTGCGAACTGGAGGAAGAAATAAGGCAAGAGGAAGAAAGGAGAAGAGAAGAAGAAGAAAGAGAAGAGGAAGAAAGAAGGAAGAATGAACAAGAGGACTAGAGAGACATGGATAACGAAGAACATGGATACCGCAATGAATGCCACAATAACCATGAAGAGGAGGTGGAAGATAATCAGCATGGTGACACTGTTGTCACACTGGAATTCCCTATCCTCCAAACACCAAGTGCACCCCCCATGAAGAATATTTCACCCTCGGTTCTCCTGAACTTCCCTGGTAAGTCCTGTGAATATCCAGATGAGTTCCACTTCAAATTTGATATCCTTTGTCGCATCTACGACTATACCTACAGTGCACAGAAATTGAATCTATTTCCTGCCGCTCTCAAGGGAAATGCCCTGCGTTTGTTCGTAAGTTTGGGTTGTGAGACCATTACTACTTGGGATCAAATGAAACAAACCTTCCTTTCCAAATATCAAGATTATTGTAGAACCAGAGATAGGAAGGAAGAGTTGATTAAAATGGTTCAGAAGGAATAAGAGAGATTGGAAGATTTTGTTGAGAGATTGTTATATAATTTACAGAGGTCTGGTCATGCCAATATTGGGAAAGATGTACTCAAGATTATCTTATTGCGTGGGATCAAAGAAGATTTCCTAGACATGCTAAATTTGTTGGGAAAGGGGGATATCTCAAAGGAACCCTTGAGAAGATTGTTGACTTATGTTGAAGATATTCAAGGGGATCCTCTAGAACCAACAATGGGACAAAGAACGAGATCGAGATGTCTTCACTAGGACACAAAAGTCAGCTATTGGAGGAGCCACTCGGGAAGAAATAGAAAACCTTCTAGAGAATTTTAAAACAGATATGATGAGGTCCATCTCCTCCATATTGGATGTCTTGAGAGCAAAATAGAGCCAAGCAGTAGAAGATATGGCACTTGGTGTATTCTGTGCCAAATGCAGGAAGAAGCACCCACTGAAGGAATGTCCACTTGACAAGGTGGAGGTATGTCGGATATGTGAATTGGATCATGACACCAAAGAGTGTCCTTCATTACCCAAAGTCAAAGCAGTCCTCCAGGAATCTACTTCATATGTGGACCAATCTTATGTTATCACTCAAAAGAAACCTTGGCAGCCTTAGAATCAAGGTATGAACCCAGATCCATCACCTTTTTGGAATAATATGAATACACAATTCCCTTCACATTATTCTAACAACCAATGGCATCCATCTCAGACTTCAATGCAAAATCCTAACCCTAGGACGCCATGGGCACAATAATCAAACCAGCAAGCTCCCTGGTCTCCCGGTTGGAGAAATTCCTACCCAGGAAATAATTTTCCTCATCACCAAACTCCTTATCAACAGTATCCTCCTCAGCAGTATCCTCACCAATAGTATCAGCAGCCACAGCTGCAACTTCAAAACAATTCCGAACCTATGAACGTACCACTACGACCATAGCTTCCCGCTCAGCCTAACCCCAACCCGAATAATAAAGCAGTTCATCAATTTGAGACTGCCAACATGCCTGCTTATTCCATTTCCCCGATTCCCTGTAATGACATACATTTACGATCAGGGAGGGTAGTGGAATCCATCGTCATTGAGGATGTTCCATCCTCTGTGACTGAAGCAAGAATGGATCAGCAATTCGAGAATTCAGTTAACACAACAATCCCCATCACTGAGGATGTTGAAACTCCTATTGAAACACCAACTGAAACATGGGAAGAAACATACATTGAAACACAGCCTACACAACCGACAAGAGAACCACCATATCCTGAACGATTGGCCTTACAAAAGACAGTGGAACAACCTCGGTTCAATCTCTTAAGGGAATTGAAGAATTTATATGTCAAAATTCAACTGTTACAAGCCCTTCAGGACGTGCCCATCTATGCCAAGACCGTTAGAGATCTGTGTGTAAAAAAACTAGGAAGAAATACTAGGGATACTCCCACTGTCCATGTAATGGGAAAACTCTCCAAATTAATAATGGGAAAGACTCCTTTGGCTAAGTATGATGACCTTGGAAATCCTACTGTTATAGTGCACATTGGACACATTGAGATACCTAATGTTTTGGTAGATTCAGGTGTAGATATCAATGTTATGACCATCGAAACTGTGAATAAACTCAGACTCACTAATCTTCGGCCAACCCCTACCATATTATAACTTGCTAACGGATTAACAATCAAACCCGGGGGAATATTGGACGACCTCGTAGTCTCTGTCGATTCGTGGGAATACCCTGCGGACTTTCTGGTTTTGCAACCTAAGTCACAGCTAGGGGGACACTCGCTAATCCTAGGAAGACCTTGGTTAGCCATAGCGGATGCTTGCATCAGCTGCCGATCAGGGTCCATGACTATCTCAAATGGGACTGACATTAAAATCCTGACTTTATACCCTCCAACCCGACCAAGCTTAGAAGCTGAAACTCCACTTTGGATGGATATGGAGGAAGAATAAGGCGTTCATCCATTATTAACAATAGGGAGAGCCTTAACCTTTAAGGATGAAACTGAGGAAAACACCATTAACAGTTTCATTACTGAGCCCACATATGTCACTAAACATGCCTACCAAATTCTGAACAGTACCTTAGGTGAAAAAGAACAAGAAAATCTAATGGAAGAGACTCTAGTTAATGATTCCAACATAATTTTAGTACTTAAAAACTCGAAAAGCATTCCAGTGGAAATCGAGCCGGGAAAAACATTGAACATTAATATGAATCTTGTGCTCGATGAGCTGGAACGCCTGATCACTTTGTTGAAAAAACACAGGGGAGCCTTCGTGTGGGAATACACAGATATGAAGGGTATCCCCTCTAATATGTGTACCCACCACATTTTCATCAAAAGTGACTCCAGACCAGTGTGGCAACCACAACGAAAGATGAACCCGAATTTAAGGGACATTGTGAAAGAGGAAATTCAAAAGCTCTTAGAGGCAGGATTTATCTATCCAATTTCAGACAGCGAGTGGGTTTCCCCACTTGTGATCGTACCAAAGAGGAATGGGAAATGGAGAGTCTATGTATATTACAGAGAACTAAATAAAGCAACACAGAAGGACCATTTTCCCTTACCCTTTATTGATCAGGTCTTGGACACCTTGCCTGGAAAAAGGTTCTTTTATGGATGGATGGATTTAGTGGTTATAATCAAATCCAAATTTCCCCTGAAGACCAAGATAATACCACCTTCACTTGTATTGGGGGTACCTTTTCATACAGGGTGCTTCCTTTTGGATTGTGTAATGCATTGGCCACATTTCAACAAGCTGTGATTGGGATATTTTCCGAAATGGTAAATGACTGCATGGAAATATTTATGGACGATTTTACTCCATATGGTAGTATTTTTGAGGAAGCATTGAAATTTTTTGAAAGAGTTTTAGAACACTGTGAACAAACCCAACTATCTTTAAGCACTAAAAAGTGCCATATGATGATGAGCGAGGGTGTAGTTCTAGGGCACTTCATCTCTGCTGATAGTATCCAAGTATATCCATCCAAAATTAAGGTAATTGAAAACATACCCACTCCTGGAACACAAAAAGGGGTACGTAGCTTCCTAGGGCATGCTGGTTACTATAGAATATTTATAGAAGAATTTTCCAAGCTAGATTCTCCTTTATTCACCTTGTTGATGAAGGATGTACAGTTTGATTGGAATGATGCATGCCAAACATCGTTTACTGAACTTAAGAAAAGGTTGTCCACAACACCTATCTTACGGGGACCTAATTGGGCTCTTCCTTTTCATATCTCCTACAATGCTTTAGATACTTCCATTGGAGCAATATTGGGACTGCAGGAAGGTCATGCTCCATATGCAATTTATTATATCAGCAAAAAATTGGCCCCTACTGAATTCAACTACACTGTTACAGAGAAAGAGTTCCTTGCCATTGTTTATGCCATCAATAAATTTATATATTACATCACTAGATATTCCACTTTTGTACACAGTGATCACTCACCCATTAAGTACATAATGAAAAAACCTATCACTAATGCTAGAGTAACTAGATGGTTGTTACTGTTACAAGAATTTGACATTACTATTATAGACAGACTAGGAAAAGAAAATGTAGTTGCTGATTTTCTTTCTCAATTTACTAACAATGTTGATGATGCACCAGTCAAAGATTATTTTCCTGATGAAAATTTGTTCGTAGTCTCAGCTCATTCCCCATGGTACACAGATGTTGCTAACTATTTGGCTGTAGGAAAGCTTCCAACACATTTATCAAAGAGATAAAAAAAGAAAAATTATACAACAGAGTGCTAGATACTGCTGGATAGATGGGAATCTCTTTTACACTGGTCCAGATTTGGAAATCAGAAGGTGTGTAAGGGAGGATGAAATTTACAGTATCTTGAAAGCTTGCCATGGTGAGCCCTGTGGGGGATATTTGCTAATAAAAGAACTAGTCATAAGACATTAAGGATGGGATATTTTTGGCCACCAGCGTTCAAGGATGCAAAGAAATATGTTCAGGCTTGTGATAGCTGCCAAATAATGGGCCAACCAAATAGACTAGATGAAATTCCTCTTCAGCCACAGCTAGTGGTTGAACCTTTTGATAGATGGGCTCTGGATTTTGTAGGGCCTATCAACCCTCTTTTGAAGCAGAAAGTTTATATCTTGGTTTGCACAGATTACATTTCCAAATGGGTGGAGGCTGTAGCTTTGGTCAAAGCTAATGATCAAGCTGTAATGGATTTATTGTATGAAGAGATCTTCACCTATTTTGGAGTACCCAAAGAGATAGTTATAGATGGAGGACCACAGTTTGTGTCCCATAACTTGGAAGCCTTGTTGTAGAAATATCACATTCAACATAAGATAACCTCGCCATATCATTAACAGGCCAATGGTCAAGTGGAAAGCACAAATAAGGTAATTGAGGCTATTCTGACAAAAACGGTGAAGAGTCACCGCAAGGATTGGGATGAAAGACTTCCGGAGGCATTATGAGCATACCGTACCACATGGAACAACACTATAGGTTTCTCCCCATATGAATTGGTGTAGGGTAAGAACGTTGCCTTTCCCATTGAATTTGAAATTAAAACTCTAAAGACAGGGATGGAAGCAAACCTAGATTTGACAGAAGCTCAGAGGAACCGATTGAATCAACTAAATGAACTTGACGAGAAGTGCACAGTTGTTGTGCATCAGAAAACATTAATTCAACAACAACGCTCTAAATGGCATGACAGGTTCATAAAGAAGAAAGTATTCTGCGAGGGAGATTGGGCTTTACTGTATGATTCACTATTTAAGAGGGATTTTAAAGGCAACTTGCGTACAAGATGGCTAGGACCCTACCAAATCGATAAAGTATTTGACAAAAAAACAGTCCGCTTGACCACAATTGATGAAAACCAGACACCATTATTCGCTAATGGTCATCAGCTGCGACTGTATCATAAATCGATTTCAAAGAATGCATTCATTTTGCATGTTGCAGTTGATCCAAATTATCAGTTAACGCAAGGGAAAGAATATTTTTCGGCTCCTGTGAATTCTTAAACTGCAATTTCCACACAGGAATCTATACATAATTAATTGTTGTTATGTTTTCTTTTTATTTATTTTCTTTTACACTTTGATTGGTTTTTTTTTTAAGAAATGTGTACAGGAATCTACTTGAGGAGCAGTGATCGCAATTGGGCCAGACGATTGCGGGCACCCTAGTTTATTTTCCTGTTATGAATAACTTCTTGAAGAAAATGAATAGTTTAGCAGCGTTAACCAATTAGTCGAAGATTTTCAACCTCCATTTTGCGTAGCTGCGAGTCCACCAAATTCTACCCATTTTCTCTATTTGCGCAGCTGTGACTCCCCTAAATTCTTCCCATGTTCCCTCTTTGCGCAGTTGCGAATCCGCCAAATTCTGCCTATTTCCCTATTTGCGCAGCTACGACTCCGCCAAATTCTACCCATTTTCCCTATTTGTGTAGCTGCAACTTCGCCAAATTCTGCCCATTTCCCTATTTGCGTAGCTGCGACTCTGCCAAATTCTTCCCATTTTCCCTACTTGTGCAACTGCGACTCCGCCAAATTTTTCCCATTTTCCCTATTTGCGTAGCTGTGACTCCACCAAATTTTGCCTATTTCCCTATTTGCACAGTTGCAAATCCGCCAAATTCTATCTATTTCCCTATTTTGCACAGCTGCGACTCCGCCAAATTCTACCTATTTTTCCTATTTGCACAGCTGCAACTTTGCCATATTTTTCTTCTATCAGCTATGACTCCGCTAGACTTGGTCTACTTTTACTATTTTCGCAGTTGTGACTCTGCCAATTTTGTCCATTTTTCCTATTTTCGCAGCTGTGACTCCGCCATATTTGTCTTCTATCAGTTGCAAATCCGCTAGACTTTTCCTATTTTTCCTATTTTCGCTGCCATAATTCTGCCAGATTCCTCTTATTTATCAACTGCAACTCCACTAGATTGACCACTTCTTGAATAATATCACTGTCAACGACTCAACTGGGCTCCAATTTAGCCAACTCATTTCACATCTCCAACCATAGTTCCGTCAAGAATGAAAAAAACCATTGGACTACCACGTATGTCTGCCAGCATGGATGTACTTGCTCGCTCAGTTGGCGGTGTCCAACTCATAACAACACACGCGCAATTATGCTTTTTAATTAATGGACATGATGACGAAGTTAGATCATTGTGGAAAGTTAAGGTTTAGCTCATATTGCAAAGGTACGAGTTCTGACCATGTACATGATTAGGCATAAAATTAATGTGGAAATAATAATTATGCTTTGTCTTTAGTCCTCGTCAGCAACCTGTACCCATTTAACCGCCAAGGAACATATCAGATATGACACTCGTATCCATTACACGACCGTCACCTTTAACCAATCCGTACCAAAACCTGCCAATTATTCCATTTTTCATAACTGTATCACCTTTCCTTGGGTTGATAAATGTGTCAACTTTCCTAAAATACCCAATTCCAACTTTCGTTGTTCGATGAATGTCTGTATGCTGCAACTTCCACATCTGAATTGGTAATATCTATATTCGCCATAAGAACTATGAAGGAAAGGTGATATAGGTAATCCAGTCCAGCATAAACCTGAGAACACAGAGGCCCTACGTGAAAACGTGAAGGTTTTTTCCATCTTTGAAGCAGCTGGGTGGACTGTGTATTTTCAACGCTTAAATGGTTTCCACACAGCGAAATCATTACATTTTCCCCTTAACCTGACCGATACTCATTCTGAGGTCAGGGGATTGCGCAGAGATGTTACGGAAGCAATTGTGGCGGAAGTTACTGGTTTTCCTCAAGTTGGGAGGAGATGGTTTGGACGAAAGGCACAGAATGCGACTGCAGTGAAGGATTTTCTTGTAGCCGGTGAGAATGTCCATCCAAGAGGCCGTGGAATAGTGCTGGAATCATTACCTCGGCCCTGGGATCAAGTTGCAATCTTCCTAAAGAAATACATTTCCTGTGAAGGCGAGTACAAAATTGTCTCTCTCTCTGAATTTCCCCTATTGTCACATTTACGCCATGGTAATCTATTGAACACGCCATTTTATCTTTTGAGATCCCTACATCACATGGTTGGCTATGTGAGAACATCCCGACATCCACTTTCTTCTATCACCAATCATGTCTTAATTAAATTATAATCTTAAGGTCACTAGCGCAACAAAACCTGACTTGGGCACAATTTATTGATGGGGTCGGGATAATTCGGGAACCTGCATTAGAGATGGGGGGTATTGAAGTAGAGGAAGAGGACCGGAGTCCCTCAGATTCAGTTGGGGGGCAAGATGAAATGTCAGAAGATTAGGATCAGAGTGTTCAGGAGGGACCTGTTACAACAACAAATTTAGAGGAAATCATTTTAATAACAGAAGTTGCAGCAGCAGCAGCAGCTGATGTTGGAGTAGCCCTAGAGGTTGCGACAATAGAAGCTATGGCTGTAGAAGCTGCATTAGAAGAAGAAATACAGGAACCAAACCTCAGTATCAGAGTGGGATCCCGGGACACCAACCTGAGTTAGGAGAGGAAGAAGATGCGGAGGTTTTTAACATTGAATCTTCCCCTGAATTGAGGGGAACCATAATTGAGGAGGAAGAATTGGTGGTTGAAACAGTGAAAGATAACTAATTGGGGAGTGGTCCCTCTATGCCAGCCTCAAAAAATTTGGAAACCCCTGTGTCACACCGAAGAAGGAGAAGATCAAAAGGATAAGGCCAACCATCTGGGAAGGAGAAAAGAAGGAGAACTAGATCTGTTACAACAACAGAAGCGGCATGTGCAAAGGGGGAAAATATTGAAATTCCCATTCTTACACCCCAATCACCTGTCTTTCCACAAGAACCTGCTGCAAGTGAACCCCAAATTAAAAATCTATTGTATGAGAATGAGTTGTTAAAGGAGGAAGTACAAATGCTTCGGGATGAATTGCAAAAGTGGAAAGAAGCATGCAAATAGTAGGTAGAGAAGAATTTGGATACTTTGGTTGAGGCTGTAGATCAGTTAGAGAATTCACCTTCTACTTTGGAAGTTGGGGAACACTTGGAACCAATATGTTCAGCATGTGAGAATGTACTTAAACTTGCAGGGGGTAAAGTCACAATGATGGGAGTATCGGCTTGGAAATTGGCACAAGCAAGGCATGGAAGGGAAGAAATACCTACAATGGAGCTAATGAAATAAAATGAGCCAGAAGTGGACATAATTCCTAATCCAGAGCTATAGGAGGAGGAGGAAATACAATCCCAACAATCTAGAGACACTGAAATCCTCCCAAATCTACCTCAGGACTCAGGGGATCTTGACATGACCCCAAAACAGTCTCAAGATACAAAAATAGTCCAAGGAGGATCTCAGCAACCTAAAACCACTGAAGTCATCTCAGAACAGGAGGCTACTACACAAGAACCAACACTCTAGGAGCTTGTTACTGAAGCAACAGCTCAAAAAGTAGGCATTCCAAGCAATTCTCAGAATTTGGATGTTTACACAAGAACCAACATCTTCAAAATTATTTGTCGAGGCTGCAACTCAAACAGAAGAGAATGAGATTGGAACACAGGAAGAGGGTGTTGCTACACAAGAACCGACACCCCTCGACTTAGTTATGGAAGCTGCAACACAAACTGAGGTAATCGTAAGAAGGGATGCTACTACACAAGAACCAACATTTCCAATTTGGTTGGTTGATGCAGCCACACAAGTGAAAGCCGCTGTGATTAATGAAGAAGAAGTTTCCAATCTGTTGAATCAAGACAAGCCTGCTAAGACACAAGATCAGATGGTCCTAGGTCAAGCTTTGAAAATGGTACCTAAATATAAAACAAAAGTGGTGGAAGCTCAAGAGATCATTGAAATTGATACTGATGAAAAAGGGGATGCAAGTGATGAAAGAATACATGAATTATTGAGGGAGCCCTCATTGTTGAAACTTGAGGTAGCTAAATGGAAGAAACATGCTGATCAGTGCAAAGAAGGGATGGTACCTCTCTATGAATACATAAATACTATCAGGGAATTAAGAGAGAAATAGGCCGAGGAATTGATCTTCCAGAAATTCCAGTGGGACAGTGTTCAAGAAGAATTAGAAAAATTGAGGAAATTCAAGTCCATGCAACAAGAAAAAGATCAAATGTATATTATTTCTCAGGAATTGTTGAGTTGTAGGGCTCCATCTCCTTCTTACCCTGTATTTATTTATGAACAGACAAATTTATTTAAGTTGAAAGCTTTGAAAGAAGGAAGACTGTATCAACTGATAACTTCCTCTCAGTTCTTGGAGACTTTTATGGAGAGTGATTTTGGGGATCAAAATTTGTTGTGTGAATTATATTTACATGATAAAGTATGCTATACTGACTCTCATTCTAATCCCGTGCCCTATTTGGGGGATGTTTAGTTGAGAGCATTCACTTCTTTTGTCACCAATCATGTGCAATGGTGGGATGCCTCTCATACTATCAATAAGAATGAGGGTAATTCCACTCTTTGGATCAGAAATGAACCTCGACTTCCAAGGGTTCTCATTGCAAAGCATGAAAGGTCTCTCAAATATCCTATGAAGACTCAAAATTTGAAGGATCTGCAAAGGACAGTCAGCACTTCCTGTGTCCAGACAATCTCCAAACAACAACAGTATGCCCGGGAAGGTAGCGAGCATAGATGGAAAGCTTCTTCCCCATCTTTGAGAGAAGGGGATCCATATTGTTTTGAGAATTTTAAACAAGCTCTTCTTAGGGTGCCTGGGTATGTTAAGTGCATGGAAGCATGTGGATCGTTATGGTTGGGACTGAGATTCAAGTTTCCTCTCACATGGCTTCCTGTGAGCCCATACAAAAGAAATTATGTTTTGACTAAGAAGGAGGAGAGGCAGTGCTGGAAGAAGTGGATTTCCTATAATGGATTTGTGCAATTGGGGGAAGCACTTGAACTTTCCTTCAACATCACCAATCTCCACAGATATAGTATGGATTCAGATTCAGACTAGTGGAATTTATTGCATGGGGACATGCAATCAGATAGTTGGGGGGAGATGTTGGGTCTTGAAATAGTCCCTTTTTACCACACTTATTACCTCTTTTTGCCTTGTCTTTCCTCATTTCCATAAACCAGATAGATGCCTTTTCCTCAAGTTGAGCATGAATCCTGACAGCTCAAAGCATTGAGAGACACAGGTGTAGCAGCCTGCTAATCCAATGGAAGGAAGGTACGATTGGTGCCAGCTGTTACTCCTCAGTTCTGATTCCATACATTGAATAGAAACAACGTGATCATCTCTCCACGTGGTAGATGTAACAGGACTTCATTGCAACAGGGAATCGCTGCAATAGACAGAGCACTTCCCGGTCAGTAAGTCCATTGATCCAGACAACCGGAGTAACAATGCTCTCCACATCCAATGGCTTCATTCAAGTCCATTCATAGCTGTAACTATTTCTGTTGTGACTCAGTAGCGTGAAGATTAGAGATCTTCATGGCTACACAAATTTAGTGGATCAGGATTGTATTATGCATGTATAAATATAGGAAGGCATTCAGAGCCTGGGTTGGTTGATTAGCAATTGCACAAGCTGTAACATAGTGTTGTAACTGTGAATTACCATTTTTAATACAAGGAGCAGAGTTCTTCACATCTTTGTGTTTTAGTTTGTGTTAGTTCACGGCATCTCTGTTAGAAGGCCAGGGCCCGCCTTCTCACAGAGATCACTGAGTTATGTAGGTACTTTAGCTTATTTATGTTGTGTGGTGTGGATTTATGGTAGATATGTTTTACAGAGAAGCTGCAACAGTAGTAATTGATAATTGCATTTTACTTTGGTAGTTAATGATTGCATTCTGAATTGCTGCAACTACCTGGTGTGATAGTCAACTGTGTAGGATAATTTCCCTTTATGCAAGTGTGCTAGTTAGCTATTACAGTCAAGCTCAACTCTTGTTTATCTATGTTATTCATCTTTCTTGTAATTTATTGAATTAGTAATATTATGATTGCAATTGGTTTTGATTTCTTACTGTCATTTACAATTTGCAGATTAGATAATTTAGATAGGTCATGGTTAATTCATTGTATTCTGATATCTTTAGGATTTAACTTGTTGCAAAATTAAGTCTAGCTTAATTCTTCTTAGATTAGTGATTGCTAGAGTGATGATTGTAAGAAGTTAAATGTATTTTGAATTCTTAGATGGATAAATTAGATTATCTTTAGCCATGAGATCAATTTGACTGAGCAGATAGGTAGGATAATTAATCTTCATTCATTCAATCAGCTACTTGAGTGTTTATGCATATATTTTTCTAATTACATTTGAAATAAAAGACTTCCCTGGGCTGACAATTCATATTGAGCATCATGTTTGTTAGTTGTAATTGATTAGCATACAGGGTGACCAACAGTGCTCCATCCAAAATTGTTTGAATCAGAATGGTTTCCGTCCACTTGACCCCGTCCTATCCCAAAAGAGGCTAATTGGACAATGATCAAAGCCTGCAAATGGTATAATAGAGGTAGTCAAATCACCTCCAACTGTTACAAGATCTTCTAAAATTAAGAATCTGTCAATCCTGCAGGACACATGATGGTCTCCCCCTCGTTTGCTATTCCACATGAACCAACCATTCCCAGTTTCCAAATCAACAATATTACTGGTTTCGATGAAGTCTTTGAAAGATTCATTAGTTGGTCCAAGAAATCATCTTCCCCCTTTCTTTTCTCCTAGAGACGTGATCATATTAAAATCTCCTCCGACGATCCAGTGCTTATCCCCAACCTAGTTTTCTGACAAGGAGAGGGATTCCAGGAACGTTGCTTTTAGAAGGTTGATGATTAGGACATAGGAATTTTATATCACCCCTTTTATCTTGGTATCAAGGAGTTCAATGTCCGCAGAAAGAGTGGGCCACAAAGAAGCTAGTTGTATTTGCAACCCATAGTAGAAATAGGGGATCATGTGATAAGCTTAGCTAAGTTTTTGTTAAATTGTATTAGAACATGTTATGTAAATAAGTAGGTCCTTGGTTATAAAAGGAACTTCTCATCTAATACAAAGTGAGTCTTATTGATAAAAGGATCTCGTTTCTCTTTTGCTTCTAGTATTTTAGGGATTTGCAGTTTTCTGAATGACCTAGCTACTAGTGTCTCCTCTTTGACTGCGCTCTACGGAAGATTTTGTTCCCTCCTCATGGTTGTGTTGAGTTCTCCAGCCAGCAATCACACATCCTTCACGTTTCCTTCCCCTTGCCTGTGCACCTAACCATCACTCCCATCCTTCACGCTGACTGCATGCCCAACCATCACTCCCCAACCTTCATCACTGCCTGCACACCCTACCTTCAACGCTGCCTTCACACTGTCTCCACACTGCATCCACGCTCCTACCCTTCACACAGTCCACACCCATCCTTACCGCTTCCTGCACGCCTATCCTTCATCGACGCCTCCATTGCTGCATCAATGATGCATCCACGCACAACTATGTCTCCTAGCTTTCACGCATCCCTACACCCATTCTAAGTGTTGCCTTCGTGCCCTTCTGTAGAACCTTCAAAATCGCCCAGGCTCCACACTAGTCCTCGAAAACCTGAATCCACGCTCCCACAACATTCTGACGTCTTCGGAAGCTCCAACATGTATAGCTAAGGAGGATGGATCTCCTCTAATTAGATATCAATTGGTATCAAAGCTCCAAGATCAGAAGGAGAAGCAACATAAGAGAAAGATTTGCAGTAAGGGTTTTGAAAAAAGAAATATTTCTCTAAGTTTTTTCGTGATTTTCAGTAGATATCACACCCTTCTCAGGGTTTCCTATAGTTGATGTTGGATTCATAGATCTTATATCCGAAGGCACTCATAGATATCCACCATAGAGAGGATATTCACAGATCTTCATGCCTACATATCTCTCCCTATAGTAAAGCATTTGTTTCTTAAGCTTACAACACACCCCCAGTGCATTGTACCCTCTCTACTCAACACAGAGAATAAACCGGATTTATCTCCACAAGTTGGCCTCCAATCCTTCAATCTTCATAAGATGCCTCCTATAAGAGATCCATTGGCTACTATTTATGATTCAAATGCCTCTAATCGAGTCCAGGACCTAGCATCTGATCTGAATGAGTTAATGAGAATGCAACAACAGACTGACCTAGATCCATTCTGGTTAGATACTCGGTTCCAACTCCCTAAGTTCGCTGGTCAAACCAATGGAGAAGCTATGGATTCATCGATCTACAGCTTCTCCACCTATTTCAGGACTTCCACAGGCTTTACGAAAGAGATAAAGCTACAAATTGTAGCGCTGCAGTTGGAAGGACTTGCTAAAACTTGGTGAGACATAGAGGAGGAAAATACCACCTTGGTAATAGACATTGGGGCCTCAACAGAGGCTTCTTCTTCTCAAATGATCAACACTTAGTCTCACATGTGTGAAGCATTGAGAGATCATTTTTATCCACCAAGGTATCTTCAATCTTTATGGATGCACTGGAACCAACTCTGCCAACTACCTACACAATGGGTACAAGCCTATATCGAATACTTCTCCAAGCTTCGACTGTTGCTCCACATTCCTGACACAGAAGAGGTATTAATCCTTAAATTTAATTCTGGTTTATTGGTTCAATTCCTGAGAGAAGTTGAGTTATTTGAAAATTCTACATTAGATAAATATTTTCAAAGAGCATTGGAAGTAGAAAGGAAGGTAGCTCCTCCAGGTTGTACTCCTCAATCCCGTCCCAACCAGAATCCCTCTGCTTCACAAACTCCCACACCCAATACTTCATCTCGATTTCCATTCACTCGGCCTATCAACCAAAATGCCAATACACTGTGGTCTTGCTTCCACAAGACTCATTCCCACAACACTTCAGATTGTCGCATTTTAAAATCTCTCAAGACCAACAAAACGCTCTTCACATAAGCTACTTCATCCCAACCTATAGAGGAAATTGATGAGGTTTCTCTTGATAATCCCACTGAAGTAGATCCCTCATTGATCTTTATGACATGTGAATATTCCAACTCGTCTACCCTACCCCTCTTTACTCATAACTGCCAAATCACAAATTCCTTGGCCTTGCTCATTATGGATAACGACAACCATAAACATTTGGTTTCTCAAGATCTAGTGCAGTGCCTCCATCTACCCACTACTGCTCACCCGAAAACATATCATCTAGGATGGGTCCAAAAGGATGCTCCCCATCTATTGGTTTCTCATCGTTGCATGGTAACATTTTCCATCTGTCAATTTAAAGACTCTGTACTCTATGATGTCTCACCATTAGATTGTGTTGATCTACTTCTCGTACTCCCTTAACAGGACCAATGAAATGCCATTTATAGAGCCAAATATTGCTAGTATCAACTTACCAAGGATGGCCACACCTATATCCTTACCGCAGCCCCACCCAAACCCCATCCAAAAAAAGAAAAACTCCCTCATGTCCATCTCAACCAGTGTGTCTCTCTTTCTCTGGTCCACCCCATTCAACGAAACAACACCACTCATCCTGTCCCAAAAGCCATGTCTCCTCTCCTCCGAGAATTTGCATATGTATTCCGACCCCCTACTGGACTCCCCCTTCTCGCCACATAGACCATTCTATTAACCTCATCCCGGATGTTTCTTTACCCAATGCACTTACATACCGCCTTGCCCCACGGGAAACAAAGGAAATTGAAAAGCAGTCGACTGAACTAATCAACTCAGGACACATTCAACCATCATCTTCTCCTTGTGCTTCCACATCCTTCGTAATCCCCAAGAAAGAAACCCCAGAAATGTGCCTTGTCACTGATTATTGGGCCCTTAACAAGGACACGGTGAAGAATCGCTACCCCCCTACCCCAAATTGAGGAGTTACTGGACACCCTACAAGGTGCTAAATGGTTCACTAAGTTGGATTTGATAGCAAGATACCATTAGGTTCGAATGAACCCAACAGATGTTTAGAAGACAACATTCAAGACCAAGTTCGGTCTTTTCGAGTGGAAGGTCATGCCTTTTGGCCTAACTAATGCACCCGCCACCTTCCTGAGGCTCATCAATAATATTTTTAGGAAGCACTTGGGTAGCATTATGATTATCTACTTAGATGAAATTTTGATCTTCAGTAAGACATGGGAGACACACCTTTAGCATGTTCTTCAAGTTCTTGAAATACTTAGAGAACACAAGTTACAGGTTAAAGAAAAGAATTCATATTTCGGCCAGTGCTCAGTTCCTTAACTGGGATTTCTTGTTGACTCAGAAGATATTCAACTCGATCCTACCCTCATCAAAGCATTGAAATAGTGGCCTACACATTCTTATGCCAGCGAGTTAAAAATATTCCTCGGTGGCATAAATTTGTATCGTAAGCTTGTTCTTCGTTTCTCCTAGATTGCTTGTCCTTTGCGTTAGCTATCTAATATCCATTCCACCTTTTCTTGGAATGAAGAAGATACCAACAACTTTGTTCGTCTCAAGGAAGCTCTATGTTCTTCCCCTGTACTTTGTTTTCCATACCTCTCTCAACCATTTGAGATTGAGTCAGATGCCTCACAATATGCTATTAGCACAGTCCTTAAACAGGGAGGACATCCTATTACTTACCACTCATAATCTCTTCTGGATGCTAAGAGAAACTATAGCACCTATGACAAGTAATTCTACAGCCTAGTGCAAGCTCTCAGGAAATGGCGCCATTATCTGTTGGGAAAGGAGACTATTCTACATATCGACCACCATCCATTGTATTTCATTAATTCACAGTCCAGGGTATAGGAACAAAGGCATCTTAAATGGATATCCTACATTCAGTAGTTCCATCTGGTTATTAGATAAAAGAAGGGAACCTCTAACAAGATGGAAGATCTACTTAGTAGGCCACCCATTCCAGTGCTCTGAATACCAAAGGTGTGTTGTGCTACTTATGATACATGGAAAGATCAGTATGCTACTGACTATGACTTTCAAGAAATTTGGGCTGCATTACAGGACCCTATAGTCATCAATAAGACTCCATTCTTGGACTACACCATCCGTGATGGGTGAGTCTACAAATTAAATTTTCTTTTTTTCCCACACTCTGACGATCATATACTTCTCATTAAAGAATCTCATGCATCTAGATGTGGAGGTCACTTTGGTACCACTAAGACCATTCAACATCTCCAATGCCATTTATATTGGCCTTCTCTTCAACCTCAAGTAGAGAGATTCATAAGAGCCCGTGCCTTATGTTCTCAATCGAAACCATCAAATAGAAAGCATGGCTTATATCAACCACTACTACTACCTTCCAGGCCCTGGGAGTCAATTTCTATGGATTTCTTAAGTGGACTACCCACCACCCAACGAAAACATGATGCAATTTGGCTGGTAGTTTTTCGTTTTAGCAAAATGGCCCTCTTCATTGCTTACACAAAGACCACTGTAACCTCTCAAACAACATAATTGTATTTCCAACATATGTGGCCTCATTTTGGCCTACCAAGTAACATCATTTCAGATCGAGACTCGTGCTTTGTGAGTTCCTTTTGGAAGACACTCTGGGCGTTGTTCGGATGTCCTAAATTCTCAACAGCCTTCCACCCTCAAACGTATGGCCAAACAAAGTTAGTCAACCACGTGCTGGTACATGCTCTTCGTACTCATTTCGGACGTAGAAAACAGTGGGACAATTATTTACATATTCTTCAACATAGCTACAACAGGGCCACACATTCTACTACCAATTTTCTCCTTTCAAAGTATGTTTAGAATTCCAACCAGCTTCTCCGGTTGAGCTTCCATTCACATTGGACCCTCAGGGTACAGATCATTAGCAAAGGGAACAACACTCAGTTCAAAGGTTTCTGCAACAAATTGCACATCGCCACACTCAAGTAATGAAAGCTCTAAAAGATGCTCAAGCACACGCAAAGAGAAGGCATGAAAAACATACGACATACATTTCCTTTTAGCTTGGCGACCGAGTCTGTTACATTTGGATAAGAAACACTTGAAAGGAAAACATCATAAACTATATCCAATTCGATATGGCCCCTATAAAATTCTACAAAAGATTGTGGACAATGCTTATCGATTGGACCTCGCTCCTCGGCTCGGCATCCACAATGTCATCAATGTCAATCATCTAAAGTTATTTGAGCCTCCTCTCTTGGATGAACCAATCAAAATTACACATCCTGTGGACAATATTCCGGACTTTCAACTTCCTTTGGCCAATGATACTTTACTCGACATCAAGACACATTCTACTCGCCACCGAACTTACACCTCTCCTGGAACATGAAGGAAAAAATCCACCTCAAGAAAAGTGGATGACATCTGAGATGGTGCAACATCTCTTTTCTCTTCTTATCATGGAAGCAGGGACGCTTCCAGATCTAAACAGGGAGGAATTGGGCCACAAAGAAGCTAGTCTTCTTTGCAACCCATAGTAGAAATAGGGGATTATGTGATAAGCTTAGCTAAGTTTTTGTTAAATTGTATTAGAACATATTATGTAAATAAGTAGGTCCTTGATTATAAAAGGAACCTCTCATCTAATATAAAGTGAGGCTTATTGAGCAAAGGCTCCTGTTTCTATTTTGCTTCTAGTATTTTAGGGGTTTGTAGTTTTCTGAATGACCTAACTACTGGTGTCTCCTCTCTTCCTTTGTTGTATGGAATCTTTTGCGCCGTCCTCATGGCTGTGCATATTTCTCCAGTCAGCACTCACACATCCTTCGCACTGGCTTCCCCTTACCTGCATGCTTAAACATCAATCCCATTCTTCACGCTGACTGTACACCCAACCATCACTCCCTAGCCTTCATCGCTGCATGAATGCCCCACCTTTAAGACTGCCTTCACACTGTCTCCATGCTGCATCCATGCTCCTAGCCTTCACATATTACACGCACATCCTTCATGCTTGCTGCATGCCCATCCTTCGTTGCTACCTCCATTGCTACCTCCACACTGCATCAATGCTACATCCATGCATAACTATCTCTCCTAGCCTTCGTGCATCCCTATGCCCAGTCTAATGTTTTCCTTCACAACCTTTTGCATAAGCTTAAAACTCGTCTGGGATCCATGCTGGTCCTCCAAAACTTGAATCCACGCTCCCACAATGCTTTGGCATCTTAGGAAACTCCATCGTGTACAATTGAGGAGGACAAATCTCCTCTAATGGGAGATCAAAGAGTAAAATGAATTTCCCAGAAATTTGTGATATCAACCTCGTCTGGTCTCCAAAGGATCGCTACTCCTCCTGCCACTCCTCGAGCTTCAATGACCATAGTATTACTATCTCTCCACACCTTGTTTCCTATTTCATGCATCTTCTCCATTCCACACTTTGTTTCTTGGAGGAAGACTATAATTGGTTTCTCCATCCTGATCATATTCTTCGGGCTTTTTATTTTGTGCTGGTGGTTCACTCCACGGATGTTCCATGTGATGAATTTTATTGAAAACCTTTATTCACTTATGAGAAGGAATCCTTAATGGTGGGGTACTTCCCTAAATCAATGGGTTTAGTTCCTACCTCCGTAATCCATTGTCTGTTTGTTTTTTATCTTCTTTTCTCACCTTCTTCTGGTTATTTCCTTTTGCTCCCTTTTTGAGGTTCTTTGGCTATTCTAAAAAATGGTGTATCCTTAGCTTTGATGATGGCTTCCTGCAGTAGTTCTAATTTTTAGTGAGAGATGTATCCTTTTCCCTTTTTATCACATTCCTTTTCGATTGCATCCAAATCCATCTCCCCCAAGTCCATATCTTCTATTTCATCGGGCATATCGTCTTCCATAGCCTCTGGAAGTTCATCAAGATTTTATTGGATAAGATTAGTATCTTCATGAATTGCTTCTTTTCCTTTCTTCTATTTACGAAGATCCTCGAGGTTCTCCCCTACCGAGTTTAGGGTTTCGAATCGGTTCGGGGGCAGTGGCTTCTTGGCCCTGGATTTTTCGTGCTGCTGTTGGTTGCTTGGCCACCTCCCCGTTTTTTTGCGGCTCACTTGGATAAAAACCTCCTCGGTCATTTTTCCTTCCTTCTCCTCAGCTTCCTATAGGGTAAGAGGGATTTTATTATTGTGTAGACAATCCCTGTTTAGATGGCCATATTCATGGCACCTACGACACCGGGAAGAGAGGTGCTCGTAGTCCAATGACTGAGTCCAATATTCATCATCCCATGTAAATTTGATATCATCAGGAAGATCTTGGGCGAGGTCCATGTAGACACAAATACAAGCAAAGGAGGTATATCATCTCTGCAAAGTTTGCTTAGAGGATTTTACATATTTTCCCAAAGTATTGCTAATGTCTTGTAAGATCTTTGGTTCACAGTATTCATGAGGGAGGGAATAAAGCCTTGTCCACACTGGGGCTATGTTTAGATCCTCTTTATCAGGGTTAAATATTTCCTTCCATGGGAATAGATGCAGTCCAGCAGAGAAGAATAAATAAGGGCCTCCTTCTATAACTCGATCTCTGTCCTCTTGATTGAGAAACACAATTGTGAAGAAAACGGTGCCTCCTAAATGCATATCATAGTTGACCTTTAGGGTTCCAGGTATTCTTGATGCATCTTGTTAGATCCTTTTCTTTTGGCCAAATGCCAATGAACTTCCCTATCAGGGTTCTTTCTTTCCATTTCTCTACACGTTCTCTAAGGTTCTCAAATCTGATATGTAGAGAAGGGATATCTTTTTCTCTAGGGAGAGAGCCTCCTTGGTTTTTCCCCAATCCTGGTTTGGCTTTGTTGTTTCCATTCTTTCCAAGCTCATTCCCTTGAGGCTCGTCAGTGGTGTTTGCAGCAGTGGGCGAGGTGGGGGGTTCCTGTCGGCGTGAGGAGGAGGGGGAGCCTCCCCCTCTAGAGATCTCCATTATTCTTCAAACCCTAGAAAAATTAGAATCCTCGTTGTTGTTGTTATATCGCTACACCCGATTCATTATTTTGCATAATAGTTAGATGGATCTATGCGAGTAAATAAATTTTTAATAAATTTAGTTAAAAATTAGAATTATACATTTATATATTACAAATATAAAATTATAAAAAACATATATTATAAATATTATTATTTTAATCAAATTGTATATGTGCATTGGGAAATATAATATGATCTAATAGTATTGGTATTCCATGTATTGACTTTAGTGATGTTACATTTTGCATAATGTCATTCTTAAATCTCGCTCTATCAAGCACAGAGAGGGATCAAATCCCTGGAGGTGTAAAACTATACTTAAGTTAGAAACTCTAAAAAAGGTTTGCATATCAAACGAATTGGTCCTTTTGGGCGCTTCATAGAGCGTGAGTTATATGGATCTATGTTGGTACTAGTGATAGTTGTGGTAGTTGGACATGTATTTCAAAGAGTTGGTAACTTATTGGAGGCCTATTAGGTAAGAAAACAAATAATTTAAAAGTATAATGTAACCAGTGGCAATTCATAAACATAAACACCATCTAAGAGTTGACAAGATAAGATGACTTAGTGGATACCACTTTAATGAAATAGTTCATTTATAGATTAAGTTTTCAAAATGACTACCTTCTTCCATGGTTTTGTCAATATGACTACTGCCCTATCTATGTAGGGTGCTCGCTATGGTTTTTAGAGATCATTTTGGTTGTAATATCCTCTTCCCAATTCTTAAAGAGCACCTACTTTAGAAGCAAGAGGTTGGTGGTTTGATTCATCTATTCCCTACTAATATTGTAATTTTTTTAATGATGATTTATATACAAGGGAGGTTTCAAATCGTCATTGTATGTTGTTATGATGGTGGTTATAAAATTCCCTTGTAATCTCCTACGAGGGGGGTTCTAAATTGGCGTCATATGTTTCTATGAGAGGGATTTAAAACTGCCCTCGTATGTTCCTACGAGGGGTGTTTCTAAAATACTCTCATAAGTTGCTACGATGAGGGTTCTGAACACCCTCATAGGTAGCTACAAGGGGGGTTCTAAATCACCCTCATAAAATTCTACGAGGGGGGTTTCTAACTGGCCCCAAAAATGGTTATGAGGAGAGTTCTAAACGTCCCTCATAGGTTAGTACGATGGGGGTTCTAAACTACCACCAAAAGCCACTTTTCGAGGGCGGTTCCAAATCATCCCCAAAAGCACCATTGCTAAATTTAAATCCTTTTAGCTGTGGATTTTGAAGATATATAAACTGTCCCTATACGTTGCTACATAGGGGGTTCCAAACTAGCCCTAAAAGTCACTTTTTCAAGGGGGGTTTCAAACCCCCCCTAAAGGCACTACTGCTAAAATTCAATCCTTTTAGCAGGAGTTTTTGAAGAGTTATAAACCGCCCCCAAAATTGACTTTTAGGGGCGGTTTTGAACCTCCCCAAAAATATGACTTTTGGCGGTCATTTTGAACCACTGCCAAAAATCATATTTTGGGGGTGGTTCGAAAGTGCCCCTAAAAGTAACTTTTGGGGGTGGTTTATAACCCTTCAAAAATTGCCGCTACAAGGCTTTCCTTTTAGCAGCAGTGCCTTTGGGGGGGGGGGGGGGTTAAAACATGCACTAATGCTAAAACCCCTTCCAATTCCTCTTTGGAGACCGAAAATGACCACCTTTAAAGGTATTTTTTGTAGTAGTGGCTTCTTCTGAAAATATGAGGCTATGTGTTCAATGCCCTTCCATTTCCTTTTCTTTTCCTTTTTCCATGATGTCCTATTAATCTACATCGATATCCCACAGAGATTGGTTTCCCCATGTTATGAATAAATATTTTCTACTCACAAAGTGAGGAAATAGGATGGGCTTGTGAAATGCAGTGGAATGAGGTGACAATTGGAGATTTTGCAAAGGAGCATAAATATTAGAAAATGGATTCTGATTTTAGGGGCATTGGACTTACAAGCCCTGTAAGCTAGGAACAATTTCTAAAATGGTCTTTGAGGAGATGTTTCAACACACAAATAAGAGGGACTCATAATACTCATATGCATGCTCATAAGGAGATTATGATGCATGCATTCATGACCATTTTGATTACCTGCGTTACCATTAGTGCTTTGATTTCCATGATGGGGTAATTGGGGGTGTACTTACTCTAATTTTCTACTACTAGTTACCATAACACACCATCATAATTTTCTACTACTACTTCCCCATAATTTGGAATGCTATGCAGCTTCACGTGTCTCTCATTTGATTTTACATCATGTCTTATATTTTAAGAAAACAAAGTGATTTTAGATAATGTCTTATATTTTAGAAAAAGAAAAATGCATACGCTCAAACCAAGGAGTTGCATGTTATCATAATTGTTCCTATGCATTTTTGTGCAAGAACCACTTAATACTAAAAATCACGACCATCCCTTTGTATTTTTTGGGTAGGAATAATGGTTGGGTGTTTTCCTAGTGAGTAGATGGTAGTTTGAAACATGTGGTTTATTTTTATGTTACAATTGCACATGTTGATTTTGAATGGTTTGGTAAGGTGAGCAATTGTGCCTATATCAACAGTAAAAATGAGCTTATTAGCTTGAATGAATAAAGTATATGAGCTAACTAAAATTGTGCCTCATTTGTGTGGAAAAAGTCACTTTAAAGGACGTATATTGAGAAACATATAGAGGGATATAGTAGAAGGTGCTCAGTACACATTAGAGGGTCATTAGGAGGTCTTACTGATAGAATAGGTTAGATTGGATTTTGAATAGTGGCATTGATTGAACACCCCCACCAATGATCAACAAAGGTCCAATAGAGAGATGTATATATTTTTCCTCTATTACTGGAAATAATTTGAGTTGCTAACATAATTCCATATGTTTATATGCATTTGAATCCTCTCCATCTTCAACATAAAACTCTAACTCAATCTTGAAGCGCTTTGAACCACTCTTCCAACTTCCTTGAGCCACCAAAAGAACCATGTAAGTTATGCATCCAAACCAATATTCTTGTGTGAGATGTCCTTCCCAAGATTCATGACCTTCTTAGCTAATCACTCCTAGGAATAGACTTGGAATTCACATGTTGCTGAACAACTAAACTTGTTTCTATTTGAAATTCCTAGTCTTATAATCAATGAATCATTTGGAAATGGCTCAAAACATTATGGAGAGGTAGTTTCTCTTATGAACTTGTTAAAGGGTGCAACGAATAATAACTCTTTTAGGTTTTCAATTCAAGCTTTGTAATAATATGTTTATAGGGATTGGTCAATGGTTGAATATCCATTATAGCACTTGTTAAAGGGTGCAAAAGATAATAATGCCTGTCGGTTTTTGTGTCAAACATTATAATAAATTGGATGGAAGAGACTCATTAATGGTTGAATATCCATTATAGAGTTAATAAGTATTTGGATATTTATGGGTTTATTATTGATGTATATGGATATGTTGTTAAGTTAAATTTAACTAGGTAGTTAAATTAAAGTGTATTTGGTCATTCATGAGTTTACCATTGGTGTTATTTAAATCAATATCATTAGGAAAAATATAAAGACATTGTGGAGGGATAATTGCTCACTAAAGCTTTGTAATGAATTGGATGAAAGAGATTGGTCAATGGATGAATATCCATTATAATTCATAAGATAAAGGTAAAAGTAGGTATATTTTAAATTCCATAGACTTTGAAAGGAAGGAAAATATATTTTAGAAGCCAAGTTAATGTGGACATAATTAGGTTAATATGTATTTTTTTATTTATGGGTTTACTATTGGTGAAGAGTTATGCTATGAAGTTAATTTTGACTAGGTAGTTAATTTAATGTGCATTTAGTCATTGATCCGTTTATCATTGGTGGTTTACTAACTCATGGTATTGGGTAGCCCATGGTATTTACACATGGTATTTGATGTAATAAGGATTATTTAAAATCTAGGAAAATTTGCTCGTAAAATACTTCAAATTACATGTTATATTAGTCTGGAGTCTAATGGGATCATGGTTGATGTAATGGGATCCTGGTCAGGTATGGTGGATGTGATTGCAGGACCGAATGGGTAAGTCCTAAGTAAGTTAGGATGATTTGAATTCATTGAGAAAGCACTAATGGGTTCAAGATTTGAATGTTTATGAGTTATTTTTATTTGGATTCTTAAAGGGGAACTCATAATTAAGTAAGTTAGGATGATTTGAATTCCTTTAGAAAGCACTAATGGGTTCAAGATTTGAATGTTTATGAGTTATTTTTATTTGGATTCTTAAAAGTGAACTCATAATTGTGTTTGTGCTATAGTGAACTTTTTAATTTTAATTGTTGGGTCATCAAGAAAAATTCTCAAGGACCTAGATCCCTATTTTTCAGATAGAACATAATCAATGGTGTTAAAGTTAGTGGAGGTGGACTATCAGGCTTTATGATTGAAGCTTTTAAAGATGAGATGACCTGATAAGAACAAAGCATGATTGCATGACAAATTGGATTTGCTTGAGCTGTATGTTGGTTGTCGGGAAGAGCTCTTTAAGTTTTACATGCTACCCTTATTGATATGTTAACACCATGTATGTTGTAAACACCATGTGATATGTGGGAGAATATATTCTTTAAGAATCCCATTGGTTGATTTGATAACCTGTAGATCCTTTTGTGTTGATTGGGCTGCGGTTTATGCTTCCCAACATTTCCAATCCGTTTATGACTGAAGAAATAGATGCATTTTTTATTAATAACAATAACTTAGATATATGGGCTTTCAACATTGCCTCATCTCGTTGGATTGAGATGAAGGTCCCTTGCTACTGGGATAAGTTCGACCTGAAGACTCTGGGCCTCAAAGCTGCCTCTGATGGTTTATTTTTGGTGGCTCTTGTCCACACACTCGAGGCCTTGATAAATTCATCAAGTCTCTCATTGTACATGGAACAACAGAGATGCAAGTTAATGGCAATTCAATTGATTATACAATTTATTTGTTTTGTAATTGGTAGATCATCGATAAAACTTTGCCAACTGATCTGCCAACTACCGAACAAATAAATTGTATAATCACCTGAATCGCCATTAACTTGCATCTAGATTGTTCCATGTACAATGAGAGACTTGACGAAGTTATCAATACCTCGACTGTGTGGACAGGAGCCAACAAAAATAAACCATCAGAGGCAACTTTGAGGCCCAGAGTTTTCAGGCCGAACTTATCCGAGTTGCAAGGCACCTTCATCTGAAACCAACTAGATGAGACAATGCAGAAAGGCCATATATCTAAGTTATTGTTATTAATCAAAATGCATCTATCCGTTCTTTCATAAACAGATAGGAAATGCCAGAAAGCATAAACCTCAGCCCAATAATCACAAACTGATCTACAGGTTATCAAATCAACCAATGGGATTCTTAAAAATATATTCTCCCACATATCTCTGTTGATCTGTTAACACCATAGATGTTGCTAACACCATGTTGAAGGGGGATCGATTACAAACGTGTTTGATTGTTATAAGTTCAAGGCAAGAGTTCAAACCCGTTGTAATTTTTTTGGTTTATATCGGTAGATTATGCCTTTTAAGTAGACTTTTATACACCTCATTTTTATGGAGATGATTTTGATGGTTGAAATCCATTTGATGTATCCTACTTTTGGAGATCATTTTTTTATATTCTTGAATCTCTGAAGTTAGATGAATGAGGAAATCAATATATTACAAATATTTGGAATTGGTTTTGATGGTAGACGGAAGGTGTGGTTGTGTTTCTACCTTGTTAAGCAGGTATCTTTAATGGTTGCTGGAAACGTGGACTGTAGATAGACAATAACCGAGATGTTGATGTTGGAGATTGGACCTGGAAGAGACCTGAAATAACTCTAGAAGGTAATTCTCGAAAGCCTTCACATGCATATTTGATAGACTTCTCTTTGTTTTATTCACTGTCCAAGTAACGGTAAGAGGCAGCAGTTTGATTCGTGTAAATCTCTTCAAATGAAACATTGAATCTCTTGAATATTTCTCTTAGTTACCTTTTGACAGATCATCCACAAAAACCTCCCTTTATCATGCAATCTGGCATTATTGAGACATACTAATACCTTGTTGCAGGTAGCTCTCTCATAATTCGTTACCTTGTTGAGGATTCTGAAGATAGCTTTTCAAGGACTACTAAAACAAGATTCAAGATAGTCAGTGTGTCAAAAGGAATACTAATAAGATTCAAGATATTTACAAGACTCAAAGACTTGGATCTCCATTGCTGACAAGCTATTGCCTTCTTACCGTTCCTTTGTGGGAAGGTACAGGAGTCACTTGAATAGTGAAAAAAAAAGCAGAGAAGTATCAACACTACCATTCTACTGTATTTGTAGAAGACGGCTATGTATTTTTTCCCTGCTACCATCTCTCTATTGTTTCAAGGTATCAACACTTCTGAATTTTGATTGAATGTTCAGAGTATTTTGAAGCTATATCTTATACTTTTTGACAAAGATTTCAATTTTCTCTCGTCAATTTTGAGAGTCTAAGGGAGTTGATCCGTCATTTCATCTTCCACATTCCAATTGTTTATAAGTCTTTATAGTCGCATGGTTATTTTCTGTGACAATATATTTCATCTTCCACATTCCAATTGTTCAAAAGGAAATATATCTGTTCACTATATTTGGTTATTTTCTGTGAGTTACTGTGTTGGTTATGCCTCTTCAGAAACCGTAAAACATGATATATAACTGAAGTTTTATTTATTTAATTTTTTATAATTTGAATCTATTTAAAAGTATCAACTTTACACTAATTTTAAATTTAGATTATTGAATAGAAATGTTTTACAAGTTAATATTATGGTGAAAAAACTTAATATTGATATTATAAAAATGCTAATACTTAGTATTAAAATATAAATTAAAAAAAAATAAAAATGAAAAGTTAAAATATATTTATAATCTAGCATAACTACATTTTAAAAAGTGATTCATATACACCCATTTATATATTGTGACTGTTTTTTTTTTTAATTTCTTAATAATATTAGTCATTTCCATTTAGAATGGATGTATGGAAGGTATTTAATATCAAATTAGTATATATATTAAATAAAAATATATTCATATATGTTTTCATAATTTTAGCCAATAATTATTATGTGCTCCAATTTCGTACAATCCTACTCATTTTCCTGGTCTTCAAATTCAGCAACTAACACCAAGTTTAATACTTTTCCTATCCATACCTCATCCTTGTCCTATAATGCTAACTAAAAAAACCAACACCATCATGCCCTTGTCACTTGAAACATCAATTAATGAGTGATGGTTGGATGATGCCATTGTAAAAATACAATCAACACCATCATACAACTATCACTTTTTAAACTTCAATTATTGACTTATTGAAGAATGATACCATTTTATAAATACCGTTAACACCGTCATCCACTATCACTTGAAAGTTCAATTATTGAGTGATGCCATGTTAGAAATACTATCAACACCACCATGCCACTATCATTTGGAACTTCAATTAATGAGTCGTGAAGGAGGATGCCATTGTAAAAATACAACCAAGGTAAATGACATCTAAGGTCTTTGGTTTATTAAATCTGATGATATAATAAAGAAATAACATTCATTTCAAGATCAATGAAAACACTACAAATTATCATGTGGATGGCCTTGGTTGATGATGATGAATGAGGGTGTTTTTTCTTTTAATCAAATATTTTTATACAAACAATCAATAATCACTAAAACCTTTGCAAAAATAACTAGGCTATCAACCAATATCTTATTATAACCAAAGAGGATACATTACCAAGTATGCTAACCATGCACAATAAAACCATTAAACAATCTTGTTGTGAACTTCTAAAGTTAGTAATCATGATGCTTCCTTCATAAATCACACATTTTCAATATAATTTCCAAATCATGTGACAAGCAATCAAAATCTACCCACTATTTTAATTAGTAAATGATGAGAGTACAAAGTAAAACAATGTTTCATACATTATTACTGGATTTTTTGGATTTTTTTTTAACTGGAAACATTTTTGGATATTTTAGGTGATATTAGTTGCACTCACATCTCCCCATCATTCATAATGAAGTGAATATTTGTGATAATTACAAAGAAGTAGTAAATGAACTATCTAATATAATAATTGAATTATATCAAACAAGAGCCACAAGGTGGCAATGTCCCCGGCATTGCCACCTACAATAGTTGTTGAAGAGCGATTTGAGTTTGCTATGGAATAGAGACTACACTCAATATAAATTTTTAGAAGCTATTGTTTTTTAGAATCCACTTTCAAGGAAGGTCATTATGAATGACATCATTATAATAAACAGTTCATTGAAATGGACTTTAGACTTCCAAAAAATGAAAGAGATCCAAGTGCATGTTGAATGTAAATAGCAAATCACATCAAACAATATTAAACCACAATATAGTGTACTGGATTGGATTCAAGCAACACACATCCAAGGTACATTGCATTGCAATCATGCTTTGCATCTGGATCACAACCATGTATTGTGTATCATGCAATTGCAAAATGAGATCCCAAATGCATAGCAATTTGAGTATGTGAAATTGCCCACATAAGATCCAAAGAGATAATGTAAACCTCACAATGAAAGAATTTAGGAATAATAGAAGAAGAGACAAGCAATAGAACTTAGATCCAAAGAAACTCTGATTGAGGCAGAATAATTACACATGTTACATTAAACTGAATAGTAAACAGGTAAATATACAATGCTGAGTATGAGGATTCGAATTCACTAGGAGGAATTCGAATTGGCCTTCATGCACAGATCCATAATCAGTGGAGAGTCATCAATGCCTAACTAGGAGTCCACCTTCTCATCAGTGAAGTCATCAATGCACAAGTAATGATCAACTGAGAGTCAAACTGAGTCTAACTGAATGTGGTTGGTGTAACTGGCACATGGAAGCACTAATATAGTGAAGGAGGCTCAGTGGAGGGCACCATAGGAGTTAACTGGAGTCAGAATGGTCAATCTAGTCTCACTGGAGGTCCAACAGAGTGATAAATTTAGTAAAGAGTCAGTTAATCCTTAAATCAAGGAAATAACTGAAGATAACTCAATATAACTGAATATAACTGGACTGGTAGGTGAAGAAGGAACCCTTGTCATGCAGTGGAGCAAAGGAGGGCGCATTATTCACTCGGAGGCCTAGAAACGATCTGAAAGAAGCTCCGGGAGCTAGTTTGTTGAGGACTAGGTGCTGGGATTGATGACCTAGAATGCATGCAAAATGCATCCAAACCCTAATTTTGCATGCATGACTGAAAATGAAAATGACTAGAAAGCTAGTAGGACTAGGATGGAGTATAGGAATATCCTAATAGAGTATACCTTATTGAAACCTATTTTATTTTTTCCACTTACCTGAACAACACTATGGAAGATGCACCCGACGTCGATAGCATATTTCATAATATTGTTCAACTAGACAATGGAATTATTTTTCCGAGCCGATGCGCTATTCATCACATCATAGATATGAAGCACAACGTCTCACATCTCTCCTAAAAAAACTACTAAATTCTTCCTCAACAATTCCTTCATGAACTCCTTCTGTTTCGACTAAGTCACTAACCAAATAAGGAGAAGCTATCTTGCTCTGTCAAACAATTCAAACCCTACAAATGTACCCAAAACAGTCTTGTCTCTAATTCCTCCAAACGATAGTGAAATTTAAACACCACTAAAAAGACTGACAAACTCTGCAAACTAGTACCTCCCTGTTCTCCTCTAAATCGATGCACAAAATAGCCTCTCCCTCATTCCTTCTAAAATTTACATCCAATTACTGCAACTTATTAGCTAAATCAAATCTCCTTATTCTCCTCCAAATCCCAACCCCAATATTTTTCTATTGTTTCCTTCAGACCCTAATCTAACTTTGTGCTGCTAAATAATCTGAAAAACTGCAGGAAAAATATGCTAAAAAGGACCCACTGGGAGTAGGAAAATTTCTTCCTTGTTTTTCCTCTGGATCCAAACGAAAATTATTTGGGAATAAAATCACCTACCTCACTCTTGTCGGGCCAGCATCTGGGGATTTTAAATGATGACTTGACGTGAAAGAAAACCAGATTGCAATCCTTTTAAGAATTGTAACCCTATTCCAACTGCTGGACAACGGTGAGGAAAACGCCACTGCAAAAGGATCCTAAAGGCGCCACAGTTGTAGATTTATACGCATATCTCTTGCGTGTTTCATATATATATAAGAAAAACAGGCTGTTGAAGAAATTGGATAGAACAAGCAAGACCTTAATTGGTCAATCTACCATGCACAACATACCTGGGCAATTAGCTCCGACACAAACCTAACAAAGTTGTGGCACCATGCCCCCGGTAGGAAGAAACCACACGAAGCAAAAAAATGGCCCATCTCGCAACACTAGTGTTCAACAAGAAACGAACAACTCATTCCTTGCACAAAGAAACAACAAACAGACAAGGGAAACCGCACCAAAAACAGGTGAAATTCAAATTCCCCATCCCACCAGCAGAAACAACCGAGAGGAATGGAGAGTTGCTCATGTGGGAACAATAGCACCAGAGCATCGAAAAGGCAACACACTTACTAGATTGGCACCAACACCAATAGTCGAAGACCTGAGAGTTAGGCATTGAATGATATGTAAGAAAGAGATCAGAGAGACCGCTGTGCTTTCCCAATGGAGAGACTGCTAACCACCTCATCGTCTGACAATTTCTGATTCCTTAGGGCTAGGCCATACCTTATGTTATCTGCTACGCTTCCTGTCAATCAAATAATCGCCCTACATCCTATATAAAACACTGTCATCACTCAACACCACTGCAATTGCATTTAAACCAGGATGACATCACTGCATCGTCGGGGGCTGGGGCACAGAATCCCGGGCCTATGTCAGGTGCACACGGAGCCAATAGAACCTCAGTAAAATTGTCTTTTAAAAAAATCACAAAAATCCAAATTTTTTTACCCTATGCTAAAACGTTAGTCCAAACCAAAAATTAGGAGATGGTCCTCAGATTATTGTCCCCGACCAAAAAATAAATGTCGGGGACATAAAAAATTAATATTTATAATATTGGATACTAATAAGCAAAGATAATGTTTTTATATAATGTGTGAAATATATTGTTTCAAAAAACCAAAATACATCATAGAAAATCTCTTTGAGCCGATAGTTTTTTCATAACTATTAAATTTCTTTTCGGTACATGTAAGTAGGCATGAACATGTATGCTATGGAAACTTTAGCTACAAAGTTTCAGAATTCCCAAGGAAGACATTTAATGCATGCAATCATAAATTTATTTAAATGATTGTTTTGGAGGCTGTTGTACATCCAATCTGCTAGCAATACCTCCAACTTTTCAATTGTAGGTCATTAAAATATTGATTCAATTTCATGGGTGATCCAATATGAAGTTTTGGAAAACATTGAAATAGTTAAAAGAGCGAGTTGGCTACAACTATTCCATTGATATAGATGGTGAAAAGCATAACCGCTCACTTTCACATTGTGTGAAAAGCATTTAATGCTATACCACGATGGGAATATTCTTACCCAACGCTATGCTCATAGCTATAATGCAATTAAATTATGGTGACTAGCTCTTAATAAATTTATACATAAATTCAATCAATGTATTAACGCTATTAATTATCCAACCACTATGTCAAATGCAAGTCCAATTAACTTATGATAAAGCCAATGTTTAAAGATTAACTTCTTATCCATGATTCAAATTCTTGCTAATGGAATCAACTTTTGATAAAGCCAAAGTTTAGAAAGATTAAATTCTTATGATAAAGCCAAAGTTCAAAAAGATTAAATTCTAACCCATGAATCAAATTCTTGCTAATCTAGAATGCAATTATTGTAGCTAAAGGTGTAATGCAATTAATTTGCATAGCTACAACTCAATGCAATTTATGTGGTGTTCACCACTCTCTAATCAAAATAAAAAAATTCTAACAACACAGTTAAGAAAGGCGGAACAACCTTTTCTCCAATAATGACCAAGTCTAATTCATGGCCATTTTATCAATTGCTAGTGCTCTTAAGCTTTAAATCACTACTCTTTAATCAAAAACAAAAAAACTATGATTAAGGCACATTCTAGCAACATCGTTCCTCAAAAACTTAAATTCCTACCCATTTTATCAAATGCCTCAGTGCTCTCGAGCTTCAAATCTTTTTGATAGAAACAAAAAGGAAACTAAATATAAAAAACAAGAAAAGAAAAAATACACATATTACGCCACTTAAAATAGTTATATTCTATTACATGAGACATTGTTCTTAATAGAGTAGTGTCCTTAAATAGAGCAGAAACGAAATATGGTATCATTTTCTCTACAAATAGATGGAATACATACTGGAAAAGAAAAGGTAAATGAAGAAACACTTCAAAATACATTAATGTCATTTGACTTGCTTTGAAAAAATACATGCACTAAAATACATTTATAAATCCAAAAAATACCTTGAAAAAACACCTGCACTAAATTACATTTATAAATTGGTTCCATACAGATAACCACTTAATAATAACTAGTCACAGCTAAGAAATCCCTGGCAACTATGCTTCTTAATATTGAGGATTCAACTCCCCTTCCAACAAGGATTAGAGTTGAAGGATTGACTCAAATTCAAGCCTTCCTAATTACCTATCAATTTTAAACGAGTGTTGTTGTTATAATAGTTTTAAAGCACTAACATTTCATAGGTTTACAAGCCCAAATAGAAAAAGGACATACACCGCTTAAAACAAGATTGATATGTACTCAAAATCTAATAAAAGTAGAATCAATAATCCATGGAACTTTCCCTATACCTTTTGCAAGAAAACCAATGGCACTCTGATGAAAACCAATGGCACTCTGATGAGAAAATTCCTATCTTTAAAAAAATCTACAATTCCAAGGCTCCTACGTGGAGCTATAGCAGAAATGCTTCTTACAACAGCATGCTCTCATTATTTCTCAGACGGGTTCTTGTGGCCTTGAACTTCTAGCATCTGAGTTCAAGCCCTTCTTTTCAGTTCCTCCCAAATACATGGCTTACATACCTGTAGAGTCGACTGATCATTCTTTGCATATTGCTTGATCTCCTAAGTTGGGCTCCATAGTAATTGACACTATGTGTATATAGTTATTCCTTTACATCCCCTACTGGAGCTTACATGACATATTTCCTGTGAAATATCACGTGCATAATAGAACTCTGGCGTAGCTGATTACTCTTAGCAATATGATGTAATTCCCTTCCTTGACACTGGCATAATTTTGTTAGTTTTGTTAGGTTTTCAACTTGATATTTCCACATGATCGACACCCTCGTCAGATTTCCCCTTGGCTTTTTTCTCAAAGAATTCAATTAGCATCCTATACAAATCCTCAACAGTATGTTTTAGGTACTTCTGGAGATTTGTATTGTTCAACTATAAGCCAAAACGTGATCGATAATATGGTAATAGGACATCGACCACTGCCAAATGTAGAGACTCGTGCAGCTCATGGACATAGTTGAGGATCAAAAGTGCTACCAAAATTTCCGAAAATTTCACCGTCCAATCATTTGAGAGAGATATTACCAATATAAAATCCAGGAAAATCTGAGAGATATTACCAATATAAAAGCTAGGAAAATATCGATTTATATACCATTCTCCATATATCAATCTTACAAGTTTTACAGCTCAATCAAAAACTAAACCCAACTTCTTCTTTCTTATAACTTTGTTAGAGCCTTTTTGAGAAAGTGATTTGGAGAGTGCCCTGGATCACCTGAACCACTATGACTTCCTCAATAGCCTTTACAGACCAAGAATGAGCACTCAATGTAGTTATGTTTGAGCCGCAAACTTTTCCAACTAAAATAAAAAAAACCATTCTCAATTCTGGCTGTAGGTGGAGAAATTCTATCTTAAATCGTGTGCCCACATATCACCACAACTCATCCATTATTAAATAGGCCATCGACGAAGAATTTGGTTCTGTTTCAGTCAAAGTATTAACCAAATCATGTACCTAATTCAAGTATAGTCACACCTGGTTTGCCTCGATTTTGAGCTCCGGGTCCTAATTCTTTTCGCATTCGCCCGAATTCTAGCCAGAAGACACTCGACAAAAAATTCTCACATTTGCAAATCGCCCGAATTCCATGAATGATGCTTCCTCGACCTTTAGAAGCCTCGAATTCGACAATATTGGACAGTTATGAGTCCTTTGACTGCAAAGATACTCATTTAAAAGGATCTCCATGATTTCGGAAGAATCCAAATGGTCGGAAGGACTTGTTTTTCATGCTGAACGTACTCGTTTTCTAACTGGAAGTCAAAAGAGTCGTTTCAAACACGACATGACGATCCACACACAGCTGGCCTAACCAATGCCATAATATTTTTTAATGGAGTTCGGACACTACTGCCTACCGCCTTTAAGCTGGATCTATCCACCTGTTACCGTTATTCTTTAATCAGAAAGCCCCAGGCAATGATGAAAAATCAGAAAGCACCCACACAACTGGAAAATCCGCTTCTAACTATTTGAATGGCCGCAGCTCCTTACAGCTAGGGTTGCGCCCATACTAAGCTTAAATTTTAACCCAACTTAGATGAACTGAACACTATATCAAGCTTACGCATAAGTAATTGAGTGTCTCCATAGATGCCAATGTTCCCATACTTGGCATACCCTCTGTGCTAACTAGTTTGCCAGCATCAAATGAGCCTATCTGCTACAGACCCTAGAACTGGCGGACAGCCAGGGGAGGTGTTCTACCTGACCAAAGCACCTGACTGAGGCTCGCTGATGCCCCACGTGGGTTGCATGCATTGTAGTGGGATCGTAGGGGCGACAGAGAGGAGGATAGTGTCTAGCATAAGCTCCTTACCCCAGCTCAATAGCCAGTGGCCACTGCTTTAGAATTTGGATCATATCCACTCTGCAGGTCATGCACCTTACATCAATTCTAAAGCTTGTTCACTGTGCAGGTCCTGCACCTTACATCATCCTACCGCTCCTTCCTGGGAACCAAAACACGAGAACTACATCACCTTGCTCACCAATAAGATTTGTAAAAAATAATTTTTAATAAATTGATTTAATGTAATAAATATTTTAAACTATAGTGAAACTATAGTCTGAGTAAAATATTATAGAGTGTAGGACCAAATTAATAAGAACTGACCAATCAATAGATAATCCCCTTTGAGGACATAAAAATAACAATAGCCACTAATTAAAATAATTATCTATGAACATAAACATCTACCATTTAAAACTATAAAATTTCTACCTATAAATTATTTTGGTAACCAATATTAATTTCACCATTCAACCATTTAATACTATAAAATTTCTACCTATGAATTATTTTGGTAACCAATATTAATTTCACCACCCAAGTTATGATGTGTGATGTTAAATGAACATAAAAACATGTAAACCATTAATGATATAGTTGAGAAAATATTCAAAAAATAAATAAACGTGATGCAAATCCCTTCACAGGAAAGGAAGATATAATATGAAATAATGTTGTTAAATATTGAATATACCTTTTAATGGGTAATCAAAATGGAAATCATCACTAGCTCGAACAAGTTGCAAATTTTGCATTGTGCTATTTTAATTATTGAGACTAATCAACAAGTCTTAGTGGCAATATAGAAGAGGAGAGATTATAATAATTAATCATAGATAATGTACATAAATATGATAAGTTATCAAGGAACTCACTAACTTGTGAAGGGATATTCAAAAGATGGAACAATAGAAAATATTCTCAATGATTTATATTTTTTTTTCTAGATAAGGCCTTTGTAGAACTTAATCAAAATATTGGGTAAAATTTTAACGCTTTGACATCAGTTTCATTCGTTTTGATAACAAACATCCAGTTACTTAATAAGGATTGATGGTTGGAGGCAATTTGAGAACCCAAAAAGTTCTTTGCTTTTGAAGTCCGAGGTGAAATCATAAAGTATGTTTTCCATAAAATTTTGCATATCCTTCAAAGTAACAAATTATTATACTCAAATCAAATTTTGCATATTGTTCAAGGTATCAAATGGCTATACTAAGGTTTGTAGATAAAAAGGAGGAATTCATTAAGGAAGGAAATATTCTCCTACCCAACAATTTGACACTAGCAAACAATGTAAATGAATTCACATATTAGAAGAGCATTTTCTATCTAATCAATTTCAATATCAATGAAAAAACATTTTTTACACCAAACATCATTCACAAAAGACATATGATAGTGGGATAGAAAGATGTCAAATATCAGCTAAGACAGTTAAATCAATACAAGATATACCTTCTCAATGTTTGGCACCTTATAGAACTTGAATATTCTGGTCTCTCTACTCATGCACTACGAGGATCCCACTTCAATCCACCTAAGGGTGACAACTTCAATATTGATGGATGTAAGGGTCAGTAATAGGGATTACTAATGGATAAGCATGAAGGGTGTGTGAGGTATTACTCCAACATAACTTGAGTGTATAGGTCTCCTCCCTTTGTCCATTTCATTTCCCTTTTATGCTTCAAGGAAATAGTTGGAAATGATTACCAAGTGGTTTAGGGAGTTGCATGTGTGAAAATTGGTTTGTAAAACTTCCATAGCTCCAATATTTTGAATTTTTATATTTTTTTCATGAAATTATGGGTAATTCATGCCCTATGCAAAGGTAACATGTGAATGACTCACATCTTGGTAGTGTCCAAGATACGGATGGGTAGTTTTTAATACATTCACTGCTTTGTCAAAACAATAGTGTGAATCATTTGCACCTTGATAGAGTGGAAGCCTGAATTCTCCCTTTCTTATGGTTACAAATCTCATAATTAAATGGAAATATGCAACAATCTAATTTTCAATGTTCATGCCCATCAATAACGGTAAAATGTTATGCTCTTCTAGTCATAAGTGTCTTTTTTGAAAGTGAACATTGCCATTTCGGAGTGTCATCTTTTGAACTATCTTCATAGACGAAGAATTGCCGATTTGATATATCATAGATCTGTTAATGTAATTGTACCTTCGGAAGATATTCACTTGCATATTTTATGTTGTAGTTGTATTTTATTATTTTACCTCCGACGAAGATGTTTATTCCTACGGTCAGGAGAGTCATTATTGTACTTGAGTCATGTAAAGTCATTGAGGTTAAGCCTCCATTGTAAGTCGAGGCAATAGACCCCTGAGTCAGCATGTATTAGGGTTATTAGACCTTCCTAAAGAAGTCGGCTGAGTTAGGTACAACTAGGGGCCGACCTGTTTGGGGTAAAGGTCAAGTGAAAGTAAAAGTATAAATAGAGAGTGTGCCTCTCTCATTTGGATCAATTCACTCACTCATCAAGTTCGCATTAGTGAGAAGGGGGACAAGTTCGCACAAGTGGAGAAGAGAGAAGCTCTTGAATACCATCTCTATTTTTGAGGTTTACTTTTCTGCTATTGTATTGTTGCTCATTCTATCTCTGAGGCAGTTGCGTGGTTTTCTCCTTTATGGTTTCCCCGAGGAAAATATTTGTGTCTCTTGTCTCTTGTTTTTAAATGTTGTGCATGTTATTCTCTCAAATAAGATCCTAGATAATCTTGAATTAAATTGTGAAAATCTAACATGGTATCAGAGCTAACCTCAGAAGAAGACACTGTGCAGCTGTAGAATCTAGGGCTTCTTAATTTTTGGGTACAGATCATCAGCAAAAGGAGGCTAGGATAACTCACCTAAGGAAGGCACATCTTTCTGTTGAAGAAGAAGTTGATTCTGAGCATTTTCAACTTTTGGCTTGTCACTAATGCGGGGAATTAGGGATTTTCACAGAAGTCAAATTTTGGAGTGCAATCAGCATAGGAAGGTGCTCCTTAGCAAAATAGAAATTTAGAGACCAAGATCGAATTTTTTGGTTGGGTAAAACTCCCATAAAGTCAAACACTAATTTGACTTTGGACCAGAAAAACCAGAAAACTAGAAAAAAGCCAAAAATTGCACATCAGAATTTCGCAAGTCAATTTTCAGGGGTCAATTTTTGGAATCTTCAGAAACCAAGCATACCATCCTCCTCACCTCAGTCAAGCGCATCTTTCCATCCAAACAAAAGTTTCAAATTCCAAGTTTGAATTTTTAGTGTTTCTTTATCAAACCCTAGCGAGCTGCAAGATCCAGTTTTAGCAAATCAAGTGGTAAGACCTAAAAGATTTTCTATTTTCATTTGAGTTTCTCATTAAACATGTCTCACCACACCAAGCTTGAGGATAAGCTTGAAGGGGCTGATAACTTCCGAGCATGAAAGTATAGGATTGGGCTTGTCCTAGAAGAAAATGAATTGGACACCTATGTGAATGAAGAGATTCCAGTTCCAGAGGGAGATGAGGCTAAAGCCTTACACAAGAAGAACTCATTTAAGGCTAAGAGAATCATTGCATATTCTATCAAGGACCATCTCATACCAAATGTGTCATCTTTGAAGACACCTAAAGAGATGTTTGATGCCTTGACTACCTTATTTGAAGGGAGGAATATAAATGGGAAGATGACATTGAGGAACCAGTTGAAGAATGTCAAAATACAAAATGTAGAGACCATGCAGTCCTACTTTACAAGGGTCTCTCAGATAAAAGAATAACTTGAATCTGTGGGAGAAAATGTAGAGAATGGATAAATAGTGATGACCACCTTGAATGGTCTTCCTAGGTCATGGGATTCCTTTATTCAAGGAATCTGTGCAAGAAGAAATTTGATCAGTTTCAGCAAACTATGGGAAGACTGCTCACAGGAAGAAGCTCGAGAAGAAAAGATGGGTAATGAAGACCAAGCTCTCACGGTACACACTAGGAAGAAAAACAACAACAAGAAGCATCCTCATCACAAGAAGGGTAAACACCACCACCAGAACCAGAGGGAGAACCTCAGAAGTTACAAGAAAGATCTATCTCACATTCGATGCTTTACTTGTGATGAGAAGGGACACTACTCGAGAGATTGTCCCAGGAACAAAAGTATCTCCCACAAGAAGAAGAACAACAAGAAAAGGCATGATTCTCACACTGCAGAGGATGAAGAACCTCCAAGGAAGAGAACCAGAGAAGATAGTGAAGATTCTTCAAGTGATTAAGAATATGTTCTGATTTCATCTCTCACAGGCACTGTCACAGACAGAAGCAATAATTGGATCATAGATAGTGGGGCTTCCAAGCATATGACAGGATTCAAGGAATCCTTTGTGAACCTATCTGAACATGAGTCACGCCACAAGGTGAAACTTGGGGATGACTACCAGTATCCCATAAAAGGAAGTGGTGAAGCCTCTTATAAGCTAGACTCTGGAAAGTCTATGAAGATGAAAGATTTCCTGTATGTACTAGGACTAAAGAAGAATCTTCTCTCCATATCAGCTTTAGATTCTAAAGGTATGAGGGTTGCATTTGTAGATGGACAAGTTTTTATGTGGCCAAACGGAAAGACCATAGATGATGTTGTGGTGATTGGAGAGCAAGAGGGACGTTTATATAAACTTAAGAGCCAACCTGAACAAGCCCTAGTCCATGAATCAGTAGAGCCAAGTGAACTATGGCATAGAAGGCTTGCACATGTGCACTATAGAGCACTATCACTTGCAAGCAAAGCAGTTGAAGGTCTTCCAGAAATCCAGCAAAATCATGAAGACATTTGCAAAGGATGTGCGGAAGGAAAGAACATAAAGAAGACATTTCCAAGAAGTGAGAGCAAGGAAAAAGGAATCCTGGAAATCATCCACTCAGATGTATGAGGTCCAATGTCATCTAGTTCATTAAATGGGTATGTATATTATGTCTATTTCATTGATGATTTTTCTAGGAAGACATGGATATATTTCTTGAAGAATAAGGATGAGGGATTCAGCAAGTTCAAGGAATTCAAAGCCTTGATCGAGAACCACACAGAGAAGAAAATAAAGAATGTTCGATCAGACAATGGTGGAGAGTTCACATCAGAAGACTTCAAGAAATTATGTAGAGATTCAGGGATTAAGAGGGAGTTGACGAATCCATATAGTCCACAGCATAATGGAGTTGTAGAAAGGAAGAATAGAACAATCATGGAAGCAGCAAGATTAATGCTTCACGATCAAGATATTTCGATGCATCTATGGGAAGAAGCTACGAGAACAACTGTGTATATACAGAATCGTACTACACATAGAGTACTTGACAACAAGACACCAGAAGAAGCTTTCTCCGGTGAGAAACCAGAGGTTAGCCATCTCAGGATATTTGGATACCCAGTATACATACATATCCTGAAGGATAAAAGGATGAAGTTAGATCCTTCAAGAAAGAAGGGAATATTCGTGGGATATAATGAAAGCTCAAAGGCTTACAGAATATATTTTCCAAGGTTCAAGAAGATCAACAGTAGCATGGATGTAACATTTGATGAATATTCAGCATATCACAAATCCATAAAGCTACTTGTTGAAGAAATTGAAGAACCAAATGCACCCGGGATCCGAGATACAACAATGAAGGAAGAAAATCCAGAAGATCATGAAGGCCACGAGATAGAAGATCCACAAAAACCTGTAGATCCACCTCATGAGAATAATTCTCAGAGGAGGAAACCAACATGCGTACGAGAAGCAATTCAAGATGCAGAGAGATATGATGCTCCAGAAGGAATGCATAGAGAAAGCAAGAGACCGAGGCCATACTCCAGTTATGTAGCCCTATTGTGTGGCATCATTGACAAGGAACCTGTCAACTATGAAGAAGCGACAAATAGGAAGGAATGGAAGGATGCCATGATCAAGGAGTACCAGTCGATCATGGAGAATGATGTCTGGGATGTGGTCCCGAGACCAGTAGGAAAGTCTGTTGTGACTTCCAGGTGGATCTACAAGATCAAGCATGTTGCAGATGGAATCATAGAGAAACACAAGGCGATATTTGTGGCATGTGGCTTCTCCCAGAAGTAAGGGATAGACTATGAGGATACATTTGCACTTGTATCCATATACACTTCCATCAGATCAGTACTTGCTTTGGCTGCAGTGATGAAGTGGAAGGTACACCAGATGGATGTCAAGACAACGTTCTTGAATGGTGTAGTAGAGGAGGAAGTGTATGTGGAGAAACCACTTGGATTTTAGACACATGATAGGGAGACTCATGTGTGCAAATTGAAGAAATCCTTGTATGGATTGAAACAGGCACCCAGGACGTGGTACGACAGAATAGACAACTTCCTAACTAGTATGGGATTTACCAAGAGTAAAGCATATTCCAACCTTTGTTACAAGGTTGAAGAAGGGAACCCAGTGATACTTCTACTTTATGTAGATGACCTGCTTGTGACAGGTGAGGATGGGTTGATTGTTGACACGAAGAGGAAGATTTCTACCGAGTTCGAGATGAAGGACTTGGGTATGATGCACTATTCCCTAGGTATGGAGGTGTGGCAGAGTGCAGATGGAATCTTCCTTGGACAAGGGAAGTATGCAGTAGAGATACTGAAGAGGTTCAGGATGATCGAATACAAGGCCATGGCCACACCTATGGAATCGAACCTGAAGCTATTGAATGATGCTTCATCAGAGTCGGTTGATTCCATGATGTATTGTTAGATGATTGGATTGTTGATGTACCTGAGGAATATGAGACCATATATTTTCTTTACTGTGAAGACATTGAGCCAGTTCCTAACAGATCCGATAAATGTTCACTTGATTGCTACAAAGCATATTCTGAGGTACCTGAAGGGTACGATGGATTATGGGCTCAAGTATGACGCAAATTAGAAGATTAACCTAGAGGGTTATGTTGATTCGAATTGGGCAGGAAGTGCTACTGATAGGAAGAGCACTTAGGGGTGCTGCTTCAGTATGGGATCATAACTGATCTCTTGGTTTAGAAGGAAGCAATCATGCGTAGCACTGAGTATAGTCGAAGTAGAGTATGTTGCAGCTTGTTTGACTAGTTGTGAGGCAGTATGGCTTAGGAAGCTACTGTCTAATTTGTTTGGTCTCCAGTTTCATGCGAATTGTATATTTTGTGACAACTAGAGTTGTGTGAAGTTGTCTGAGAACCCTGTGTTCCATGACAGGTCGAAGCACATTGATATCAAGTACCACTATATCAGGGATATGGTGAAGAGAGGAGCAATGAAGCTCCATTTTGTTGCGACAGACGAGCAGATAGCCGATGTGTTGACCAAGCCACTAGCTAGAGTGAAGTTCGAGTACTTCATAGAGAAGATTGGTGTATTCTAGATCAAGGTTCATTCCGGGGGGAAGTGATGAGTTTGGAAGACGCAGACGCATATGAGTCAATCTTGCATGGTTGTAGATATTTCTTCCCATGTCAGTAGATGTGTGACATGCATCTTGGTTGTTCTCCATTGACGATGAGATGATCTGGACATGATGGGGTGACAGTAGGGTACATAGGTTTTGCAAAGGTAATGTAATCAGTCCTGCAATGTACACAGGTTTTGCAAAGGCAATGTAATTAGTCCTGCGATGTACACAAGTTTTGCAAAGGAAATTTAATCAGTCCTACGATGTACACAGGTTTTGCAAAGGAAATGTAATCATTCATGCAATGTACACAGGTTTTGCAAAGCCAATGTAATCAATCTTACGATGTACACAGTTTTTGCAAAGGAAATGTAATCAGTCCTACGATGTACACAGGTTTTGCAAAGGCAATATAATCAGTCCTACGATGTACACAGGTTTTGCAAAGGAAATGTAATCAGTCCTGAGATAAACATAGGTTTTGCAAAGGAAATGTAATAAGTCCTGAGCTGTACCTCCTTGATGGATTGCTCATAGAGATGATGAAGACCTACATGGAGGATAGGCCTACATCCAACATGAAAAAGGGTTGGCTCTGTAGAACTTCCTATGACGAGTAGATTGGATATTGATGGTCGAGATGATGAGGATAGCAACAACAGTGATGATGATGATCCAGCGTTGATGATGATCCAACTTTGATGATGATCTAGCAGGAATATTGTGCCAATAATTGTGTCAAGAGAATACATTCCTATTTAAGATGGAGTGTTAATGTAATTGTAACTTTGGAATATATTCACTTGCATATTTTATGTTGTAGTTGTATTTTATTATTGTACCTCCGACGGAGATGTTTATTCCTCCGGTCAGGAGAGTCATTATTGTACTTGAATCATGTAAAGTCATTGAGGCTAAGCCTCCATTGCAAGTCAGGGCAATAGACCCCTGAGTCAGCATGTATTAGGGTTATTAGACCTTCCTAAACAAGTTGACCGAGTTAGGGACAACTAGGGGCCGACCTGTTTGGGGTAAAGGTCAAGTGAAAGTAAAAGTATAAATAGAGAGGGTGCCTCTCTCATTTGGATCAATTCACTCACTCATCAAGCTCGCATTAGTGAGAAGGAGGACAAGTTAGCACAAGTGGAGAAGAGAGAAGATGTTGAAGACCATCTGTATTTTTGGGGTTTACTTTTTTGCTATTGTATTGTTGCTCATTCTATCTCTGAGGAAGTTGTGGGGTTTTCTCCTTTATGGTTTCCCTGAGGAAAATATTTGTGTCTCTTGTCTCTTGGGTTTAAATGTTGTGCATGTTATTCTCTTAGATAAGATCCTAGATAATCTTGAATTAAATTGTGAAAATCTAGCAAGATCCCCCCTAATGTGTGAAGTCAGAATGGAACATGATGGTTGAAATACATTATAGTAAGTCGTGGAATGGGATGCAGTGTAGAAAAGTTTGAGATTTTGAGATTCTTAGTTTCGTTAAAGTACCTACAATAGAGAGATATGTGTCATACATTCTTTTCTATTTTATGGACATATCCATGCTCAAAATGATAGAACATGGCTTCCAAATTGTATACATTGTGGATCCATGACATATTTATATGATGTAGTGATCATGGCCATGAAATAATTTACCTAGTTGATCCATGTGATATATAAAGTTGGATCATGGCTACAAATATTATAAATAGTGGATCCATTCCAATAAGGAGATCATAGGAATGAATAGAGACATAGTAGATATATGTCAATTTGTAGGTCATAACCACGAATAGATACATAGTGTATTTATGTCTCATCATGCATCAAGAGAACAATATGTAATCGAGTTGAGTAATGGTTCTCCTAATGGTACCAATGTCATATGAGTTGTGGTATAGTATTGTACAACTTAGGGAATAGAGAAATGTGAGGATTATACTATTGGTCCAAGGTATTCTATCAAAACTGCTGAGGGGTATGAATCCTAACCATGTGTATAGATGCTTTGATGTCAAACATGAAGGACACAATTTGATGTATGTTAAGATATGCGAGGAAACCCATGAATGATGGAGATAGGAACCAAGGTACCTATTACGTTCTAGAAAATGTGAATAGATGTCTTGGAGTCGAACACTTGTAGAATCTATTGAGTAGGAGACATCGATGTATTCCAACTACCCAATAACATGTAAACTTGCCACAGATGATTGAAAGCTCAAATATACTACCAAGACTATAGATCTCATTCCCAGAGCATGATGAGTTCAATTCGATAAGAAGTGACCCATTTGAAGGGAGGCATTAAGGTGTCCCCCACAATCCAACTTGAGGAAATATCAAGGATTGATTTGACTTGGGAAGAGATTGGGAAAAGTTTTTGTAGAATATACCACTAAGAATCCTGCATGCAACATATGTAAATAACACATGGAAGAGACCCCCTTGAAAATGGCCAATAATGAAATCCATTGACAGGGGAGAGGAATTCCACCAATGATGAAAATGGAATCGAAGTTGCAACACGAATCCCAAAATGTGAACACACTTCTTGATGTTGAACATCATGGGAAACCACTCAATTAGTGACCAATGATGAAATGTCATATGTTGAGTGCAAGGTGACATGTCAATGATGTAAACACAGAGAAGGTGCTATGAATGTAGGTTAATTCCTCATAGTAGATGAGACAAAAAAATCCCGTGAGAAGTCAATGCGGACCTTCCACACATTGCAAATCATCTCAAACAATGGCTTAAATGATACATCCTAATAACAGACTGATACCATGGAATGGCCAACACCTGAGTTCAATGAAATTGTTGAACGACCGACATAAGGTATATATTTGGAAAATGAGCATGACACAGTAGTGGATGGGGTATATTATGACACAAAGGTACTACTGATATAATTTCCCATGCAGGATACATAGATAGATTCTCCATATGATTGGAAGAGTAACCAATTGGATTTGTAATAACTCTTAGATCGATGCTTAAATCATAAGGATGAAAACTATAACCCAAATTCCAAAGAGACTTGAGACTAGTGATATTCCCAAGGATGACTTGAATTGCTACGAATACGTGACAGAAATATAAGATCTCCCTCCCCCTCTCTTTTTAATATTTCAGTGTTTTCTTCCCTATTTCATATTATAAATCATGGAAAATAATAAAATAATTTTATATTAGTGGAATAAATGAGTGTCGCGGGGCATGCAACTATGTTCCAAGTGCATGGAACAAACCTATGCAAAACAAAATGCAAAAAAGGTGTTGGGGAAAATGTGGATAGTCATCAACATTTTTCTTCTAGGGATACAGTACAAAATGCAAATGCAATGGATGTAATTTCCAATAAACACAATTAATACAATGGTAGTTTGAATGCTACAACGAGGCATTAGGTATAGCTTCACAAGTAGCTATGAGTAAATATAAATGCATGATGGACAAAAATGGGATACTTGTAGGGCATGGCCATAAATAGATGACGAAGATACTATGATTTCTGATGTTAGGTGGGCTCTACTATCGCATCGGTGAAAAATGTATATAGAGATGGCTAACGCACTAATATCCAAAAATTTTGACCCTATGATGAATTCATGTGCAATAATATTTGAATGCATCATAACAAAGGAGAATCCTAAGTCTATATGCAAGTTTCCAAAAATGCCTGAATAGATTGAGCAATGTATAAATAATCATCCCTACACAACCATGAATCCAGTTGAAATACTTGTCTCCAGGAAAGAACAATTCCATGATCATTTCTATAAAATGTGGAAAGAAAGATATTCTAAGGGTCACTTTGGCAGGGGTATTTTTAACGTCAATATATTCAACAATATTCATTACCAATGGACAGTTTACAATGAAGAATCTAGAGTACTGAGGCCTACATACTTGATCTCAACAAGACCAAACTCATGAGGAAGATTGAAGTTGGAAGCAATAATGGTTCTGCAGGATTAGAGTCATCATTTTCAGAGTCAAAGAATCGATTAGAAGGGTCAAATTTATCAAGAACACCAACTTGCATCTCAATGGAAGAGTTTGAAGACTAAAAAAAGACACTATTTAAGTATCCACAAATGGTTAGATTAGACTCAAGAGTAAAATCAAGACTGGATTTGATTGCAACTAGGTCCAATCGAGGGAAATGATCTTTAGAAATGACAAAAATATATGAATAAATAATAGGCTCAATCATATCGTCTAAGAGAGATTCATCTAAGGGAAGTATGTTATCCCAAAGAGGACAAATGTCAAAACATTCACTTGACTAATAGGTTGGAGAGCTTGATCCAGTGCCCCCATTTGATTAACCACTTGGTTAACTCTTGAAACCAAATCCGAGGAAGGTGAGCATGAATACCGAGGATTATTCTTGGTAATAGTTCAACACAAAGGATCTGATGCTAGATAATTCATCCATGGTAGGGTAGTATCTAATTTAACACTAGGAACATGTCATGTCCCAAAAAATTTCATTAGGTCACAATGGCCTAAGCCCCTTGGCCATAGTCATGATAGTTTGTCAAATTGATGCTAAGGGTCAAATAATTTCCAAGCATGATGTCCAAGTTGGTAATAACGCAAAATTAGATCCAAATGGACAAGGTGGGTCACATGAAGAGAAAATTTCCAATTTAAATTTTGTAATATTCCCATCCAAATGAACTATAATGGAGGAAAATTACTAGGTCCCTAGGTTGGGGGTGGAAGCCTTAAAAGTTGGAGTAAAGGAGCCGCAAGACCCAAAATGACCTTAGACTTACAAATTCACATTAAATGGGTCAATTAAATACTAATACAAAGAAAATAAGGTGGCATTAGATCATGAGGGAACATAAGAGGTTGTGGGACCCACATGTGGCAAGATTCCTCATTATACTTGACATGATTCTCTCACCAATTCGAGTTCAAGATGAAGGGTAACATACTTGGGGGAGTTTAAGAGGTATTATTCATGGCATGATTCATGTAAGGTTGAATTGGAGTGGAAGAATAACTCCCATGGTAGAGAGAGAGGCATATTAGAAGAATTGTGACACTTGGAGCCATTAGAAGGTCTTACTGAGAGGATTGAAAATAAGTAAACTAAAGTCTGATTGGTTTATTCATCAGACTTTAGTTTACTCATTTTTCAATCCTCTAACCGTCAAATTCAACTGTTTGCCCCAGATTTATTCACAGCTGCGAACGCATTAAAATTACAGAATCCCTATTATCAACTAACCTTTGAAGCTAAAACATTATGCTATTTGTTTCTTCAGCAATTTTGTTCTCAGAAGCTAATATCTATGATTATTGTATTTAGAGAATATAAGTACGTGTTATAGCTGAATATTGAAGATTATTGTATTTAGAGAATATAAGTACATGTTACAGCTGAATATTGAAGGTATTTTTATTGTATGGGTTGTTAGTAATTTTAACTTCTAAAGGAATATAATATTGTTGGAACAAAAAGAATATAATATAACAAGCATTTCTAAAGAAACATAAAGCAAAATTAAGAAAACCAAAGTCGTCATTAAAATTGGTCAATCTTGCCAAGTCTAAAATGTTATGCCAACACCCACCACTTGAGCCAACTCTAAAAGGTTATGCCAACACCCACCACTTGAGCCAACTCTAAAAGGTTATTCCAACACCAACCACTTCAGGTATTGTACAACGGAAATACTAAATCCATAATATGTTATATCATCATTATTCTCCCAATATTTTCTTTTTAGTTTGACTTGGGATAAACACTTATATCTATCCAAGTTTATTAGCAAGGTACTTGTGAATACATCATGTTCCTTACCACCTAAGTTAAGATCTAGACTTTACACTTGTGAAACATCAAACTAATGATGTTATGAGTAAAAAACGTCTTACAACTATATGTCCATTTACATATGATAAAATCCAATTCTATTCAAATAATTATAATGATATGGTAAGGGCTGGTGCAAGGTAATGATACCCAATTATGACACGTTAGTTGCAATGACATTATGGAAAAACATAAATATTATCATTAAAATCAATTATTAGAGGTACCTACAAAACTTTTTCCGATTAGGTGTAAAAAGATGAAACGTAGAAAAACGGATGACCTTCCGGAATATATAATTTGTATTTATGGAAAAGTGGTATAACCACCCCAAAATGTCATTATTCGAAGATTTGTATGTTATTTTTTTTCTAAAACATAATGCACATGTTTTTTTTGACCTACCTGTTTGCTATGTAAATTTTCAATTTACAAGAAAAAAAAATATGTAGAGGCATAGGCAACAGAAAAATCTTGTGCGGGGCTATTTTTCCAAAATTTTAAAAGTCAATTTTATATTTTTTTTAAATTACCGAATTTAGTGAAGCCCTAAAACGACATTGTCAAGTTTTAATCCACCATATCATGGTCTAAAAATAATCAAAATGCATTTTTTTTTAGGTTGTAGGTATTTTCGTGCTCTTACGTGGGTTCTTTTCCGCTTTCGAAATAGGTAAGCTAATCAAAAGTTATAGGCCAAATAAACGACCTATGTTTTTTATGAATTTGACATGAGTGCAGTTTAAAATGAATTAAAAATAGAGAACAACAACAGATCTATTAAAAAATTACATATTTGGAATATGAACACATAGCTCGACAAGT